>CM065385.1:37477500-37725000 GCA_033060915.1 Euryodendron excelsum | reverse complement strand
CAATCTATACTATTATAAATAGCAAAACGTTATTAGGTCTTTAAGTTTGAAAGATTTGATCTCAATTTTCTAGAATTTTGAATTATATAAAATAATAAAAATAACATGTAACGTGATCATTGATTCTTTTAACTTGTACGCAATCATTTATCTCTGTTGATAAAAATTTCTATTGATAAGGATAAAATCCCTTTTAAATATCAATTTTAAATTTTAATTGAAAATCTCAACAATGTTGAATTTTAAATTTCAATTGTTATATTTTTTCTTTACCCAGTTGTGATATCTTAAATTCGATTTTATATCTCTCTATATGTTTATCTACCACCAATGCATTCAATCTCAACTCTACCAAATCATTAAATTTAAAAAAAAATTAATTAAAAAAATAAAAATACACATATAAAGTGATCATTAATTTCTATTGATAAGATATTGTCCCTTTTAAACTTTAATTTTAAATTTTAATTGCAAATCTTAACACTTTTGAATTTTAAATTTCATTTGTTGTATTTTATGTTTAGTCGATTATGTTACCTTAAATTTGATTTTACATCTCTCTCTCTCTCTCTCTCTCTCTCTCTATATATATATATATATATATATCTACCACCAAAGCATTTAATTCCAACTCTGACCAAAACGTTAAATTTTTTTTTTTAATTTATAAAATAAAAATACACATATAATAAAGCGATCATTAATTTCTATTGATAAAGATATTTTAATTTTATATTTTATCTTTATCTGATTGTAATATTTTAAACTTGACTTTATCTTTCCCTATATAATGTATTTAAACCTAATTATGATGAAAGCATTTAGTATCTTCACATACTGTTCAGTTATTATCTTACAACTTCTCTTTCCAAGAATCAAATAACGATAAATCTATAAAGTAATATTTTCAAAGTGAAGAGTCTTATTGATTGTCCTCTGGTGTGAGATGAAATTCTAAGGGCGCGTTTTATTTGTGGGACAAGGCTGGATTGGACAAGGAGTCCAGGCTTGTCCCACGTTTGGTTTCTAAATAAAGGCCGGACTAGTAATCTGGATTGGACTATTAGTACCACATATTAGTTCTTAGCTAATCCCAGGGGGGTAGGTTTGCTAATCCCGGAATTAGGGTGAAGAGGGATAAGATTAAAATGACTTAACTGCCCCTAATCAACATATATTATATATTTTATGTTATATTACATTATAAATATTAAAATACAGTAATATTGTATAATATTATATTTTAAAATATTATATAATATTATATACGTAATACATTACTGTATATAATATTCTATTATAATATATTAGAATATGGTAATATTACATTTATAAATATATTATATAACATTATTATATGTTGTATATCATATATTATACTCTTTATATTCCATTATAATAATATAATATAATATAACATATTATTATATATTAGTATTTTATATGTATAAATTTGTATGAGATACTATTATATGTTATTTTACATTACAATATATGACAAATACATACTATAACATAATATATAGCAAGTATACAATATTAATTTACATTATAATATATTATAATAAAGTACTATAATATAATATTAATAATATATATGTATTTTTTTTTTAATATAATATACTTGTCCTAGTTATATTATTATTTTTTTAGCCTATAATATAATATTTTATTATTATATATTATATATATATTGTATTATAGTTAAATTATTTAATGTTACATAATGTACTTGATTTGCTTATAATATTATACTATTATATTATTTGATGCATATATATATATATATATATGATTATATTATTTATATTATAGGCTAATAATATATAGTGAGGGGTAATACGGTCATTTCTTATAGTTGTAAGATTAGTCCGACCATTTATCCTATGTGCAAACAAACATGAGACTGAACAATTGCTTGGTACTATTAATCCTAAAATTGTCAATCCTAAGACTATTAGTACCAGGACTCCTTGTCAATTCGAAAAATCAAGCCTATTAGTCCCAAAATTGTTAATCTTAAGACTATTAGTCTCAGGACTTCTTGTCAGTCCGAAAAATCAAACCGGCCCTAAGACTTCAAGAGGGTTTTTATTGGTATTATACGTTGATAAGCTAATTTATTAAAAAAAATATTTGGTTGCCATCTAATTTTTAACTCTCAATAATAGTACTATTTTGCTTCAAGTTGAGATATCGAGTCAATGAATTGGACCAACCCAAGCCCTTTTTGTTTGATATGCTTTGATTCATGGATAGTTTCATTTGATTCTTGTGGAATTAGAGAATCAATTTAATTTGGTTTGAAAATGAGTTAATTAATAGGGTACCCCAATTATATTTGTCTATAGATATATTTAAGTTTTATCTATGTTGAATAAATGCCATTTTTAAAGAAAAATAATTTAAATATTTTAACACTAAAAGTTTTTAGTACTTAATTTTTTATTTTATCAAATAAACGACTATAGTTCAGAAAATTATTTCTAGAGCTCAAACTTTTTTTATTTTTTTAATTAACCGTGCTAGGATCACTGCTAGTTCTTATAAAAAACAAAACAAAACGAACTCACCTAAAAGACTCCGCATTAGGCAGCATATGGCTGACTACATGTCTATTTCAAACCTACCCAAATATTAAAACCAGATTTTAAAACCAGTTTGAAAGTCCCAACAACCTCCACATGTGAACGTACTCCATTTCTTGAATAAATGCTTTGCTCACTTATTGTCAGTTTCCTTAGGCTGAGAAAGCCCTGCATAGTATTGGCAATGTGAATTGTAGAACCAGAATCAATCCATCATGTGTTATTAGTAACATTAACAAAATTAGATTCATAACACAAAGGATAAAAAATTACCTTTCTTTACGAGCCATTTCTTATACTTAACACAATACTTCTTCATGTGTCCCTTTTTATTGCAAAAGAAGCATGCACCCTTATTGCCATGACGCTTCATTGGCACTTTTTCATTCTTCTCTTGAGGAACACCATTACCCTTATGATTCTTCCCCTTTGCATGAAATGCTAAATTAGCAATTTCTAACTTTTCATACTTTAGCCTTTCTTCCTCTTGAACACACATGGTCAGAAGTTCTTCATTGACCATTTTTCCTTATGTGTGTTATAGGAAATTCTGAAAGGATCATACTCCATAGGAAGAGAGTTAAGGACAAAATGCACCAAGAATGACTCAGAAATCTCTATCTCCAGTGCTTTCAGTTGAGCTGTAATGTCCCTCATTTCCATGATATGTTCACGCACACTTCTAGTATTATTATGTTTTATGCCTGACAACTTCTTCATTAGAGTGTTAGCTAGTGCCTTATCAGAGCTCACAAATTGCTCTTCAATAGCCTTTATGAAACCTTTTGCCTTGTCGCATTCGGGGATTGAACCCCCAATGCCCTTACTGATGTGGGACTTAATGAGCATCAAATTTAGGCGATTGGATCACTCCCACCGCTCATATGCAGCCCTCTCAGTTAGCGTACTTGATTCCGTGGGGGCGGGTGGTTCATCCACACGGAGCCCTAAATCAAGGTCCATGCACCCCAATGTCAAAAGTACTTTATCTTTCCAGTCAGAAAAATTATCACCACTCAAAAATGGAATACGAGATGATTCAGTACTAAAAAATGTAATAGAAATAACTGCAATAACCAAGAACATATTATGCTATGAAATAGTAATTAAAGCAAAGTAAACTCAAACCTCCCTATGGGCAAAGGTAGCAACATGCATTGAATCTACTTAAACTGTATTGATAAGACTAGTAAATAACACGCACTAAAATAAAATATCCCTTTATCTGTGGACATAGGAAAATCTTATCTTAATGTTAAATTTACTATCATATTTCAATTAAATTAATAACAAATAATTATTTTCCTGTGGGCCCAAATAATTATTTTCATTAATTTAATTGCAATAAATATATGCCATTAAATATATAGTTAAATGACCCTTTTTGAATGTGATAACAAGAACTTAATATCACACATTACAATAATTCAAGATGCTGTGGCTATTCTTAAATTAATGTAATGCTCAAGTTTATTAAGATGGCATAAAATAATCTTTAATGGGACAAAACACAATTTAATAATTGAAAAACATGAATTATTGTCCCCAAAATACTTTGGTAACATTTCTGTAAATAGTCCTCCTTTATTTTGTTAAAAATTTACAAATAAAAATATTTACAAAAATGCATGCTGTTAGTAAAATGCTTCAAAAATATCTTCAAAACTATTTATAGAATAACCCTTTCTGTCCAAATTTTTTTTTTTTTTAGAAAACCGTTATGCAATTTTCAAATGCAATCACAAGAAACATGTATTCACAGAAAACCCTAGATCTGTGGAGACTTACAGAAAACAACACAGCAGAACATATATAATTACAGAAACTAACAATCAATAAAATTACCCGAAAGTATTTATAACATCGAAGTTGTCAATTCGGGCATATCAATTCAATCAATTATCAATTCAATTAAATCTAAAACTGGTCAAAGTAATCATAACTCACGTCAGAACTTTTATCAAATTAGCATCTGAACTTAAAAAGCATAAACCATATAATCAGCAGACATTCAAAGCACTGAACACGCGATTTTAATTAAATGAATGCAACGCATATATAAATTATTGATATCCATCTTTGCATGCTTACTGAATCAAATCACGTAAAGAGAACTTGGTTCATCTAAAGCCATTGAAACGTATATCAAGTAAATATATATCATAATTATATATTATCTGCATACTAAACAACATGTATTAGAAGATGGCTTTGATACCACAATGTAAAATAAATTATACATATATATATAATAACTGTAATATATATATGTATATATACGCAGCGAAAATATTAATCATATATTAATATTTATGTGAATACTAACCTCCAGTCATTGTTGTCTAAGTAAATTTGTTTTCTGTGCTTCTGCAAACGTAAGTTGCTTCTCTCTCTCAATCCCTGTGTATAAAACTCTCTGTAGATGGGATCTTCTAACCTATGCAGGACTTCATACCCTCTGAATGATGGATATCACAGGCAATATATAACTGCTAGGCTAAGGACTCTTATCTTTATTCTTATTGGTTTCTTCCATCAAGGAACCATTATCTGATAGTGGGGACTTAATAGGCATTAGCCAACCACCACTTGTATTTCACATGAAGTGGATAATTATCCCTATCATCATTCATAACTAACTAATAAATAAATAAATATATAATACATATCATAGACAAGACAAGTTCCCAAATTTTGAGCAAGCTAAACACTGCATTTGTGATCATTTCCAAAAGCATATCCTAATCACCTAAGCAACGCATTAGTTTCAGAGTTCTCATTCTTCGCCCCAATAATTAGTAGTCCAAAGCACTTTCCGTTGTAGAGCTCCTTGAGGCTTACGGTTTTCGGCAACGAACTGGCCACGCCCGATAGGTCGGCGGCGACCTGCCATCGTTGATGCCTCAGGGGCGCTTCACGAACGGTTCTTCGAGAGATGAGCAGTGATCGAGCACTCTGTTCATACCTTTTGACCCTGAATCCACATGAGAACTACTTCAAATCCTTGCAATTCTTGGCCAAAGCAGCCATCCCATATAGATGAGCTCGTGCCAGCCATGGAGCCAAGCAGTGGTAGTGTGGTGGAAAGAGAGAGGAAGAGAGGTGGTTATATGGTGGCTTTACTACACACACACAGTGAATGAGTGATAGAGAGAGAAAGGGAAAGAAGGGTCAACGGCGATGTTACCAACTCTGGTTTTTGCTGGAGACGAGAAGCGGTGGGAAGATAGTGAGAGAGGGATGGAACTCGTGAGAGTTGGACGTACAACCAACACATATCATGCATAATCCCACAATATCCACGGCTTTTTGACTTTTTGAATCCATTTGTGTTGGTCTTTTCCTTGGTCCAATCTAAAAAATGTCCACAACTTTATTCCGCAACTACTTAGACAATTTGATCGTCCTCACCCTCTCCGTCACCGGCAGTTGATTCCATTGCCGCTTCCATGCACCCACAAGCGCACTGCCCAAATTGTTGTTACAATTCATAGGCAAATACAGTGACGGGATGAAGAAAAAAGAAAAAAAAAATTGTAATTTTAACAGGAAAGGGAAAGGCAAGTGCTTGGGGTGGCTGACTTTTGGTGCAGTGCTGAAGTATGGGGAAGAAGTAAAATATGAAGTATGTGTTGGTAAGCTACAGAGAAGATAGTGTAGAGAGAGAAAAAAAAAAGGAGAAGAAAACGGAAAGTGAGAGACAGGAGAGAGGAGAAAAAGAAAGACAGAAGGGAGAGAAATGGATGACTGAAGAGAGAGGTAGGAGTGCCCATGTAACAGGTGCCAGTAGCCTCTTCCAAATTCGCTCATAAATTATAAAGTTTAAAAAAATTATCTTTTAAGTTTGATTAGTTTAATGAATGAGTTTAAAAATTATCTTTTAAGCCCGGCTCAGTCCGACTTTAAACATGTATAAAATAGTATTTTTTTATGTTTAATATTATTTATATGTATATATAATTAAATTTTATATTATTAAATATTTTTATAGAAAAAAATT
Organism: Euryodendron excelsum; assembly: GCA_033060915.1. NCBI lineage: Eukaryota > Viridiplantae > Streptophyta > Magnoliopsida > Ericales > Pentaphylacaceae > Euryodendron > Euryodendron excelsum. The sequence goes on along the minus strand of CM065385.1, from coordinate 37,718,412 downwards.
TATATATTAAATAAATTTTATGTTAAATGAATAAACTTAGAAGCGTAATTTTTTTAAATAGACAAGTTTAAAATTTGACTTTGGCCCTATAAAAATTATTTTGGAAGTCAGTTCGATTTGAGCTTGCCCAACTCGTCCAATGTCAACCCTAGAGAGAGGTGAGTCGTTGTGATAGAAATCAACAAAAAGATAGAGAAAACAAAAGAGGGAAGAGAAGAGAGAGGGAAATGGGTGATAGGAAGAAAGAGGTGAGCCATGCGTGGCAGATAAATAATTGAATATTAAATAAAAAGATATGTGACAGGACTAAAATACCCCTTAAAACTAACGGAGATGTAGGAGAGCAACCGTATAGGTGCTCATTTATAAAAAATAGTGAATTTAGGTTTTAATATGTCAAACCACAAAGGTGTAGATGGAAAGTAACGATAGGTAACGCATACTAGCTGACAGTAGACTTTTTTTTGCACTCTCCCACACGTAAGTATACGACTTTTAAATTATTGAAATAAAATCCCAAAAAAGAAGAAAAAGAGTAATAAGTACTCTTAAATGGAGTTGTACCTCAGTCAGGGGTATAACATTAAATGGAATGAATCATCTGTGCACGCAACAATTGCTCACCAACAGTGTGTGTTTTACGCACAGTGCTCTCTGTCAGTCGTCGTGTGCCTCTCCGTCTTGAGGGAGAGTCTGTACAGTCGTCGCTGCACCCACCTGCCTCTCTCTCTCTCTCTCCCTATCTCTCTCTCTTCTTTTTGTTTCCTAACAGCCTCATTAGAATTGGGAGAGAGAATTTTAAAAAAATAATAAAAGAAAAAAAAGTAAATAAAATAAAATAAAATTTAATCAATCTATTCTATCTTTTTTTTTTAATTTTCTTTACAAAATTAAAAAAAAAAAAGAATAGCGAAGACTGATTTTTTCTTCTCTATCCCTTTATTTCCTTTTCCAAATTCTAAGCAGGCTGTTAAGCTTCTGGGTCCTACTTCTTTGACACCAGGACCAGGAGTGGCCGTGGCACTGGCACCCACTCGATCTGACGCAACTTGTTGCTTCCGGCTGACGTTCACCCGCCTCCTCGCCTCCCGTAAAGGAAAGGGATCCCACTGGCACTCTATTCCCCCAAATCTGTTATCCTACTGTGCCATTTACGGCCTGTTTGGGCTTGTAGAAACAAAGAAAAAATTAGAGAAACGAAAAATAGGGAGAGAAAAGCAAAAGCAAAGGTTTTTCTTCTCACTTTTGTTTTATTTTATTTTTATTTTTTTAATAGTTATTTAATTATTTTAAGATAGCTAACAATAAGTCTGTGATGTGCACGTATTTAATGAATATGTTGTTACGAGAAACCAAAATTTTTATTTAAGTAATTCTTCATCTTTATGGTATGAAATAAAGAAAGATACAAAGTGAATAAATTAAAAAGATAACAATCATTCCGTTGTAAATAAATAAATGATAAAGGCCTGCATGAGTTTGAGAGAGTAGTTATTTCAAGACCTGAACATTCTTGTACCAAAACAGAAAAAAGGAAAAAAGAAAAAATAGAGAAAGTGAGGTGCAAAAAGAACTATTAGCCAATGCCAACCCTGGAGACCAACATCCGTCTTAACAACTATTTGCAAACCCACCGAAGCAGACTTTGTTAGGTTGTTTATTACAAATAATCAAATTACATAGGGCCGTTCTATATCAGTTAACTTCCCATGAATCACTTGATACTTCTCATCCCAGTAAGCATGAAAGTACTCCACTGCAACACACTACACATCCCCACTTTACGTTACGATAATATTCACATCCACAAATTCTAACTACCAATTAAAATATTTAATTGATACATAGTATATTGCATATATTCGAGACAAAATGCTTGATTTCAAAAGTAGCTTGCAATACAAAACCCTTGAGAATTATATAGTTTATTATACGTGTAAGGCTACATACACCATACAACAATCTCATATCCAATGAAATACCCTGTATCAATTCCACTAATGTAGCTCAAATTGACATGGGGAGTTTCCTTGGATGTAAGATTGGTAATTGTATGGTGTAATATAACATATTGTGGTTCCTTTATATATATCAAATCCGGCTTATATGTACTCTTTTCCCCCTAACAACACAAAAATTACACTTCCATGAGTTGCGTTTCCTATAAGGAGAAGTAAAAAAAAACTAAATCAACTGCGAACTAACACTTTTTGTATCATTTATACAGAAACTTCAATGCCACTTCATATGAATGTGCGTTCAGAATTTTGTTACTTCTCTTTGTATCTTGCTTGTGAATTGGAGCTATAACCTTGTGTACGAGTTGGTGGATCTATTGCATGTTGAACCGGACGGATCAACATTACCTCCATCTCCACCTTATAAAACAAAGAACAAAAAATAAAAAAATAAAAACTGAAGAGATTTATAAAATAAAAAAATTAAACGGTCACAATACATTTCAATAATTATCTTCACTAAAAATTCGAAACACACTTTAGGCTTCATTGGATATCACATTTTTGCTTAATTGCGTATGCTATTTATTTTAGAAGAATAGGAAAGGGAAAAAGGAAAAGTAGAAAAGGAACACACCTCTTATTAATTTGATGTGCGACAACAACGGTCACGTTAACCCTCCAAAGACAAGCTCATGGTCACATTAACCCTCTTAGATTGTTGTATCAATTTCATGGAGGTTGATACGTTGGCCTCAATTTGAGCAGTGGACATGACTGGAATTTAGGATGTAAACTAAATCGTATCATATCTGTTTAAACATATCATATCTATTAAATTTAAACAGAAATGTAAAAAATTTAAATTCAAAATGAATCATATCATTTCTATTAAAAGCCAATAACATACGTCCATGTATCATTATTCATATATTTAAAAATTTTACAAACTGATATTGTGACCAATCATATAACATCACAGCTTAGGATTCTTGAAATCTAAAAATACGATAATGATGAACCTATGTCATTATCCATATATTAAAATTTTGAAAAAATGAAATTGTGACCAATCAAATTGCAACACAACGTTATTTGTATTTTATAATTTTAAAAATTTAAGAATATTGTATTAGGAGTTTCGGCTTTAATCACCAAACAACGTTTTATTATTAATAATAATATAGATTATACTTTACTCCAATGTAATTTAAGTGAAAATCAAACAACTTCATTTTTTTTTACAGCAATCCAGGTATAACCCACAAAATGATCAACCTTTATGAGCATATTAGAACCTATAAATACTCAAACACACACCCCCTAACGTCCTGATGTGGGACGTCAGCCCAATGTGCAAACCCAACTCCCAGTCCTAGGCAATTAAATAAAAAGATAGATGAATTATTTGAAATGGCAGTAATACCCCTGTAAATGTCATTCATTTATTTTAAGAGTATTGCTAACATGTGCACATATTTTAAGTATATTTTGTCTAATTGTATAAAGTGTTAAAAATTGTGTATACATTTTGTACAAATAAAGTATGTTTAAAATGTATCTTGAGGGTACATCCTAGCATTTTTTATTTTAAAATAAAGGGCAAAATTATCTTTTTGATGATCCATTTTTAATAGATAAAATAACAAAAATACCCTTGTGACACAATCAAGGTTAATTTGGTACTATTATGTTAAATTTATGCTAACTTTATTCTTCTAAATCTAATTAATACAAAATATTCTTTAAAGAGGAACAAAATCGATAATGTCAAGCAAAGACTTTAGCACCACAACACCCACACGGGCCTAAAAAATTTGAGATGAAAAATAAATCAGTATTCTACAAGTGTCACGTGTACTAACTCATGCTCTTATATAAAAATAGGTCCTTTGTTAGGTGGTATAGTAGGAGAAACTTTTTTTTTTATAATCAAGTGTTCAAATTAGTTTGCGCATACTTTTATTAATTCTGAAACTTGTGTAATCTCTCATTTTATACAAATGATCAAGCCAACCTCTTTGAGATTCAGTAAGAGAACTTACCCCTGTATAAGAGAGACAGGATGACAAAACTCTAATAGCACTGTATAATTTTTCATAATGAGGGAGGTTGATGACCGGCTTGACCGGTTTGTGTGCCCTAATTATCCGGTTTGATGGTAGGGTCCTAGACATGACTACCCAGAATCGGCTCTCCGCCTCCCAGTCCTTTGGACGAAGCTTAAGGTTTAGTCACTTCGACGCGAATGAGGAAGGCAAAAATTCTGCGGTCAATTAAAAACAGACTGTTTGGGGCAGGGCATCCGAGAACGAGGACGTATCCTACTCCAATAAAAAGTTCACTGATTAGGAATTGTTAAGATTTTAATAGTAATTTTTTATTAAATTGTGATGTGTATCTTTTTACAACAATAATTTAAATTTGTGATAAAATAAAAAATTATAAAATCCTATATAAAATATAAATTACTAAAAACTTATACTACGAAATTTTTATTAAATTGTGATGTGTGTCTTATTACAACAATAATTTAAATTTGTGATAAAATAAAAAATTATAATAAATTATAAAATCCTATATAAAATATAAATTACTAAAAACTTATACTACGAAATTTTTATTAAATTGTGATGTGTGTCTTATTACAATAATAATTTAAATTTATGATAAAATAATAAATTATAATAAATTATAAAATCCTATATAAAACATAAATTACTAAAAACTTATACTACGAAATGTTTTGCCCTTTGAACGTTTGCTTGGTGACCTGTGCTGGCAGAAAATAACACTTCAAAAATACCCAAAACGTCTCTACCGAAATTCGCGCTCTAGGGTTTGAAAAGTTTTAATGAGCGAATCGAGAAACTATATTATACGCGCGACTTGATGTGACCAAAGTACCCTTGTCTTTTTTGTGATAGAGACAACTGTCGCCAAGTTGTTGAGAACTCTCAAAAAGTTAAAAACTTTCAACCTACGGTTAACGCGAATGGTACTCGGAGGTGCAGCTCATTAGGAAAAGAATGACCTTAAAGTTCAGTCACAATTACGGGAAGAAAACCATTAACATTCTACAAATTTCAGTTTAACTTGCGATCATTCTAAAAAATTAAAATTATAAATTAATTTTCTTATACAAATATAAAATTTATAAAAAAATCTATCTGTAACGAAGTAAATTAATTTGTTTTTCTAACAAAATTTTAAAAAGCACCATCATAATTCACAAGGCCAAGGAAGAATGCCATTACTGTTACATCATTGATTTGCAATGCAAGTGTGAGAGCGAGTGCAAGTGTGGGTACAAAAGTACAACAGAGCGTCATTTGTGAAAATATATCAAGAGCAAGAGCACCTTTAGAGTTCGAGTATACATCCATAATAACATATTTGAATACAAATGTATAGTCAAATACATTTTGTAAAATATTTTTTAATTTTTATATGCATCAATTTATTTTTGAAATATTAAATTTATGGTTCTTAAAATAAATAAAAGAAACAAAGTAGCCATTTCTTTATTAGAACACAAAAGATTTTTTTTGTAAAATTTTAATAAAAGATAAGTTATTATGAGTTTTTATAACATAACAATATACATGACAACCAACTCCTAACTCCCAGTTAGAATTCGACGATTTGACAATTTGAATTTGCGAATAGTTTTAGAATTAGAGCGCAATGTATCGACTCAATTAAAAAGATTGAATAACTTAGCATTGTTGCATCATTTTTTTTAAAATATTGTGTGTTAATATTACATTTTCTTTGCATTTATATTATAAAGTTCAAAAGTTTTATAAATTTTCATTTTATTAAAACAAGTTCCTTGCACGTGTAACCATTCTATCAAATAGAAAAGACAATTGCTTAGTTGTTTAATAAGTCACTTATAATAACTAGACCCCGCTAAAATAGGATCAGAATTCCTAACATCCAAATCGAAACTTTTTTCGTATTACCTTTACACGTAATCCAACATTATTGCCATATAATCGCATTACAATTACTATTATTTTTTTATAGTTTGTCCCAAGATTATGTGAAAATTAAACCCCAGGGGTTTGGCCTCGTTGGCCAATGATCAAGGCTTGAGATTTAGGAGTTTACTTTCTTCAAAGTCTTAGGTTAGAAACTTTTTAAGTACTATCAATTTTTTGGAGCTACCTAAGGGTTATTGCCCTAACAATTACCTGATTTGTATGGAACAATTGACTGACTCCAAGATTAATCGAGTTTGCTCGAGTCTTTATCTCAGTAATTACCTGATTTTTATGGAATAATTGACTGACCCCAAGATTAATCAAGATGTGAGCAAACTGACTTGGACAGTCAATTAAAAAAAATAAAGTAAAAAATTACAAAAATCTCATCTTGTCGTGGCAACATGTAATTGGCACACCAAATTTCCATCATTTTGACTGCAAATGGGTCAAATTGAGGTGGTTATAAAATCGACAGTTATTGGATTTTGAATGAAGCTCATACAAATCTCAACTTTGACTAATCTCAACTAACCTAGCTTAAGATTTGAAAGTTTCAAGGTTCAAAATGAATTTGTTAACCAGTCTAGATAAGCTTGCTAACTAGTTTGGAAAATATTATTTTTTTTAGGTTTGACCCCAACCCCAAAAAGAAGGTGGGGTGGGAATTTTCCTTGGGGACCAAAATGCTATACTATGGACTTGTTGACAAAGAAATCCACAAAAAAAAAAAAAAGATAAACAAAGAAAATTGAACATAGAAAATAGGGTAGTGCTGTACCAACAATATATATATATATATATAAATAATTCATACATAATAATGTGCCTTATCTAATAAATTGATTTGAAAAACACCACGGCCACATCATAAAAACAATTCCCGAAAACTTATTTTAGAACTTTAATTAACCATTTGTTATATACTATTCTACCCTTTAAAATGGCCATCAACTCTTCAAGAACGTTAATATTATTACTGTTATTTTTTTCTAGTGGTTAATATTAGGCAGAATATTAAATTTTAACTACACATAAATTATATCAAAATTTGATTTTCAAATTTCAAAAGTTGACCATGACTATGTTTCCAAAGTAAGCAGGAAGACTATTATTTCAATATTCAGAATGTTTGCAAAGCACTGTTATTTATTTACTTTTCTACTTGTTAATATGGCCAATTATAAACTGTGTTATTAATAAACAATATTAAAATGCTGTGTCACAATGGTTTAAGTAAGGGCATACATTAAACTATTTGATTCTAGTTTTACCAAAATATTAAAATAAAAACTCTGCTGAAATGTAAATGGGAGCATACAATTAAGTACTATTTTTTTTTCCATCATAACAAGTAAGAGAATAGATTAAACAGAAAATGCTATCATTGGATAACACTATCCCCCATTAAAACACAGGAATAATTATTTTTACCTGTTTTCTAATTATTTTATTCCATCAACTATTATAAATTATGCAACAATTAATGCAAAATGAAAATAAACCTTTATGCCTTTATTTCCATTATTATAATTGATGATTTACTCGTAGGTGTTTGGATACTTTAGAGAGAGAGAGATAGAGAGAGAGAGGCATCAAACATGGGTGAAAATATAAGGTGGTTTTGCAATTCCATTTTATCCCATAATTAGTTTCATTTAAAATAATATATTCATTTTCAAACTCATTATTTGTGGAACTGGAGGTTAAAATTGAAGGGCGGTTGTTTGGCTACAGAGACCTTTGCTCCCTCCAGTGAAGGGCAATTAGGGCAGTGGATCGATGCAGAGAGTACAGGGACAAAGAGGTAACTCAGAGAGGCATTTAACCGCTCAGAATGAGAGGTCCTTTCGATGCAACGAAACCCCCCTTTTTTCTAATCCAACGGCAGAGAATTAATAGACTGCACGAAGTTTTTTCTCGATCAGATCCGTCAACCCTAATATACACATACGGACGTGTATATATATATGTATGTATGTATGCTACACTGACGTGGTAATGGGCCAATGGCTCTCATCATTTTTCTTCTATCATTTCTGTTTATTTTCTAAATCTCTTTTTCTCTTTCTGTTTTCTCTCTCTATATTTGTATATAGAATACAGGGAATTTGTAGTCATCCAGTACTTTCTTCTTGATTTTGGGATCGTGAAATTTGAAGATCGGATCGAGCGCTATCGCACTCAAACCCTCGACCTCAGCTGTCTCCGACGAACGAAGGTTCCGTCGAATCTCACACCATTTTCAAATCCAAAATGACGACGATTCGTTTTTCTCACAGGTTTTCAGTGTTGTTTGTCACTTGCAGATGATATATCGACTTTTAGAGAGAGAGAAAGGTTAAGCCTGTGCCCTGAACAGGTTTTGGCCCAATAAGAAGGCGTCATTTGTTTTTGTCTCTTTTTACAGTCTCTCTCAAACCACTTGTTTGGGAACCATTTTTGTTCTGCACAATATTACTGGTAATTTTTCTTCGCCATTTGTTTCTATATTTTCTTTCTACGATCGATCGTCAGTTTCTTCATTTATTTATTTTTTCTTTTTGTAATTATACTTATCATTTGACTTAACATGTCGATTTTTGTGATTTGCCTTAAGAAAATACTATTTTTCCGAAGAATTTGTATGAAAAATGCTGCTGTTTTTCCGTAGTTAATCATTTATTTGGCTTGAGTTTTTGTTTACAGTTTCAAAGAAAAAGATGTCATCATCGAACACTCCTTGTGCGGCGTGCAAGTGTCAAAGGCGAAGATGCACTCAAGAGTGCGTTTTTGCGCCCTATTTTCCACCGGACCAGCCTCAGAAATTCACCAACGTTCACAAGGTATTTGGGGCAAGCAATGTTGCAAAAATCCTCAACGAACTCCATGCTGGCCAGCGTGAAGATGCTGTCAATTCCCTCGCGTATGAAGCAGAGGCTCGCCTTCGTGACCCAGTTTACGGTTGTGTAGGTCTCATATCGATCCTCCAACACAGGCTCAAGCAAGTTCAGGTTGAATTGTACAACGCCAAGAGAGAATTGGCCAACTACATTGGACCCTCAGCAATGTTACCAATTCTTCAACACCACCCCGGGTTTGTGCAACACCAGTTAAACAATCCCTCCCCATCTTCGGTGATACCTTATAATATTTCGCCCATTTTGAGTTTACCGGCACCTCAGCAGCAACCGCACCATCATCATCGCCAGCAAATGTTTGAAGCCCAGCAGCTAGCGGCGGTGGTGGCGGCAAGGGAGCGACACGAGATGTTGAGGACTTATGAGCAGCAGCAGCAGCAACAAGAGCTTGTGAGATTTAACAGTGGGTTTGACCCGGCTGGGCACGTTGGTTCAAGTGGGTTCAACGCTGCTGCTCCTATGTCACCATCCTTGGCTTTGCATTCTTTTGACAATCCTTATCAGATTCAACAAAACCCACAAGAGCATATCCAGCTTCAACCACAGCTTTTGCAGCAGCAACCACAGAGGTCTGGAAGCGAGGAGCGTCGCAGCGTTGGCCCGTCCTGTTGATGTCTTTTCAAGCCCACGCGCCCTCTTAGCGTATTCTTGCAACAATTTTTTCGTTCTAGGTAACTCTCTCTCTCCCTCCTCCCTCTCTCCTCCCCTTTTTCTATCTGGTATGTGGTGTGTGCTACTGCACACGCAGCTAGTAACAATAATAGATGCTTGCGTTTATGCAGAAACTTGGCTTCTAATTTTTACATGCAGTGGGGTGATATTCTTTTTGTGGGCAGTGGAAAGCCAAAATCAATCTTTCTTGCATAGTGCAGAAGGGAGGTTGCTGATCGAGAGAATTTTTGTCTTTTCACTGCCCAGAGATGTCTCATCCTGTAATCATAACTGGCATCTATAATTTTTAGCCCTAAAAAAGTTAAACCTATTTGATAGGTTTTTTTAAGTTAAATAGTTTTTTTTAAGTTAAAATTTTATTTTTTAACATGTATTTTTTTGGTACAGTAGGAGAGAGTTATGTCCATGACCGTAGACAAGGGTGGACCATTAAAGGCATTTGATTCGTTCATAATGGATACAATTAAGCATTTGAATATGTGAAAAATAGTTTGTGTTGCACAAACCAAAGGACTAAAAGTGGGTTGTGTTGTTATAGGAATTTGGTTGTGATAAACGATTCATTATTGGGTTTTAGTGAGAACTGTTCCATCCATCCATCCATGATGAGGACAATTTGCTCTTGTTTTTAGTGTAAACTATAGATACAACAATAACATTATAGAGGCCACTGTTTTGCCTTACCTAGTAACAATTTTTCCCCTTTTGTTTTCTGGGTGCAGCTCATTTCTGCCGTATACAAGCGTACAAAGATTGAGAGAGAGAGAGAGAGAGATGTTCACATTGGAGGAGTAGAGTTCGTAAGTAACGTTTTTGTTTTGTTTTATTCACCTTCCTATTTTTTTTTTTTTTTTTGGGAGTTTAGGGAAGATTACTTTCTTGGGAGGTTATTATAAAAGTGTAGGATCGGCATTGATTTCAACTGTTGCGTTCTCTTTTAGTTTTTTAGATTCATAAAGCTTCTTGATGTCCGAAGCACAATAAGTTTTGGCGCCCTCTTCTATCCATCGATCCTTCTTTAAAGATAACTCAATTTGGATGTACATAAGTTTTTCTTTATGATATTTATACTTATCAATCACTGCTCAGAGATTATTCATCGGTCTTGTTTATAATTAGGAAACATATACGTACATTTATGAATATGGTGAAACAGTATATTATTTGGAATGGTTGACCAGCAATTTTTTTTCCTTGAGATATCCTGGGGATTATCTATCTCGACGGACCCATCTTGTGAAATGGGTCATAGATTTTATAATTCCAGTATATTATTCAATAATGATTAGGCTCATAGATTTTGTGAAATGGCTTTGATTGATGGCTGTGTGCATGTAACTATAGTGTATTCGACACTTAATATCACTTTGTTGTAATACTAGTCCTTAAAATGTCCTTCAACTACCATTGAAAACTGATGTTTAAGAGAGAAATGGCGAACTAGTTCTGTGACTTGCACGTGACCCTTCCTAGGTGGGAATGTTGTGGGTCTGTCAATGTGAATACAGCTGATGATCTCTCTCTCTCTCTCTCTCTTGTAGAAGGGTTCTCAGTCATAGGGAGGCTGCAAAGAGTAAACTTCAGGAATTTTTAATGCGGTGTCAGGTAGAGGGAGACCTGAATGCCTGAATGGCATGGAACTGCTCCTTTCGTATTAATTGCTTTCTGGGTACAGACAAAAGGGTAGAATATTTTATTTTCGTGAAGCACAGTATTATTTACCTTGGAAAATTTAAGACGATTGTCAGCCTGCAATAGAGACAAAATGTCTCTCTCTACAATAATATGTAACGTATATAAAATATGTATGCATATACAAGTCGATACGCACTATTATTTTTGCACCAAAACATAAAATGACCTTGAGATGGAGATCTCATGATCAAAATTACTGTCGTTGAAGGTCAATAGAACATATTCTAGGCTAACTCTAAATTTTGTTCACGTCTTTATGATTAACATGCTTAATCACATAATAATGAGTTTAAGCCCCTCCCGAGTCAACAAATAGTAGAGGGGGCTCACAAATGGTCCACAACATATAATTCTGTATTACGTGTCAACTTGTGTGCTGCACGTAACATATGAATCTCTAGCATGTACCACATGGTTATGTAACGTAATTGTATAGAAATTTTTTTAAGTGAAAGTCGGTAAAGAATTTGAGTATGCCATTATTGTCCTTCACTTGAAGGACGAAAGTTGTTTGGTTACAGTTACGACTTCTGCGTTCATGTTTTGATATTTGTCAAAAGTTGTGTTTTTCAAACTGTTTTTGCTGATGTCGTATTCAGTAAACCAATTTTGAAACTTTTGTTAAAGTTTTTTTAGAAAACGACTTAGTTTTAAGGATCAATAAAAAGATTATTTTTTAAATGTTCAAAACCATTCACATTGGAAAATAAAAATAAAAACGAGCAAATAAAAATGATTGTGTTTTGAATAGTCCTATTTTTTTTATAAAAACAAACAAGAAGTTTCCAATTTTTTTTTCTTTTGACAGAACATGAAAAATAAAAACAATAATCAAACCATAACCATAACCTAACAGACTTTTTTGGAAAAAAAAATATTGACTGAGTATAGATTATTATTATTATTGATCAAATAGTCTCTCTTTGCAAAAACTTTAACTTTATTGTAAAATTTTGAAATTTATATCACTGTTATGAAAGAATAGTGGATGACCTTCACCAAACTCAATATCTGATTACAACCTACCATCACTGCATGTATAAAAGGGAGAAAAGAGAGAAAGAAAAGGAAGAGAAAAGAGAGAAAGAAGAGGAGAAAAATAGATAAGAAAGAAGAAAGCAAAGAGAATAGGTAAAATATTTAAGTTCAATTTGTATTTTATGTTTTATTCTATAATAGAAATAAAGTCTTGGGTGATTAAGAAAATCTATCCCTAATAGTTCCAAAAGAATTATTTAACTATTATTTGACAGTTTCAGAAGAACTATTTTTATTATAAACTATGTTTGATGATTTTGCTTGCTTAATATTCATTTAGTTTTATAGCACGTTATCAACACAATACTCTAAGTGCTTGTGAAAAATATAATTGTATTTTTTCTTATATCTGGAAGGTACTTTATTATAACAGTAAAGGTACTTCATTTTATATGTTATTAATATTTCAGTTAATTTATCTTTGTTTTGAATTATTTACTGTTCACTCTTCAATTCATGGCATAATTTACATTTGTTGAATAGTTGATGAATAGTGATATTTCAAAAGTTTATTTGTTTATTTCTCATATATCTTAAATGTTTGGCCTATGATATTTATAGATCTGTAATCCTTATTTCAATAATTTTCTATAGACATGTGCCTTGACTATATTTTGATGTTTGGATTGAAAATTATAATGCGGACAAAAATAATATATATATATATATATATATATATATCTATATATACGAATTGCATATGGAATTAGCTCACAATTGAAATTATGTAAACAAAATATCATTGATGAAGATATGCTAGAATGTGCTCCTGCAGCAGTAATATCGAGAACGAGATTTTAAAAAATATTCAGAATTAATATCAAATCTCCTTCTAGCTGAACAAAGTAATGAGCTTTTGATGAAAAATTATCAGTCTCGTCCGACCGGCTCTACACCATTCCCTGAAGTTAATGCGGTCTCATTTTATGGACGTGGTCATGGACGTGGCCACAGACGTGACCATGGCAGAAATAATTTTCGTCATCGTGGGGGTTACCATGGAAGTAACAGTTATAACAATTATAATTCTTCAAGTTCTCGAGTTAAAAATACTACACCATACCACCAGCAGTGGAACAACTCGTAGAACAACTCTGAAAAAAATAAGAAAAGGAAAAAAGTTTACAGAATAAATCTCTTAAAAATTATGAATATGTTTGTTACAGGTATGGTATAAAAGAACATTAGTCACGTATCTGTCGTAAGCTCAAACCATTAGTAGATTTTTACCGAGCATCAACAAAAGATAAAGAAAAAAATGTTGAAATGAATTTCACAAACTTTGATGACTCAGTAGAAATCACTCACCTTAATGTTCAGATTTTTTTAAAGATCATGATGAAAAATAAATCACTTAATTGGTGATGGAAATGTCCACACCAACTAATTTATATTCTTGTTCTTTTAAGTTTATTGTCATCGTTTGTAATGTTTTTCTAAACATATTTCTTTAAATGAATGATTTCATTTCCTTATAAATAAGCAATTTTAATATTTTGTATAGAGACATGTAATCTACCAAAGTATTAATAGCTTTCAAGATGAATAGTAGAGATATATGTCTAGTAGATAGTGCAACAACCTATACAATTCTTAGAGAAAAAAAAATATTTTGTCAGCTTAACGTTAACCAAAAATAACATTAAGACAATATCTAGCTCTACAAAATTAATTGAAGGTTTTGAAAGAGCCAATATATTGTTGCCAAAAATAATAAAACTCTATATTGATGATGCTATGTATTCAACTAGAGTTACAAAGAATTTGCTCAGTTTTAAAGATATACGTGGTAATGGGTATCATATAGAGATAACAAATAAAGATAATAAAGAATATTTTTACATTACTTCTATTATTTCATGTCATAAGTATATATTAGAAAAATTTGCTACGTTCTCTTCTGGATTATATTATATAACTATAAAAATTATAGGATCACCTAAAGTGATGTACCAGAAGTATTTTGAACTAAAAAATTTTACATTTTGGCATGATCGTCTTGGTCATCTGGGATCAACGATGATGCGTCAAATAATTGAGAACTCTCATGGGCATCCACTAAAGAACCAGAAGATTCTTTTGTCAAGTGATTATACATATCCCACTTGTTCACAAGAGAAATTAATTATGAGACCATCCCCTTCAAAAGTAATAATTGTATCCCCAATCTTTTTACAAATAATTCAGGGGATATATGTGGGCCAATACACCTACCATGTAGACCATTTTGTTATTTTATGGTCTTAATAGATACATCCACTCGATAGTCACATGTTTGTTTGCTTTCTACTGGTAACGTTACATTTGCTAGGCTTCTTGCTCAAATTATCAGATTAAGAGCACGATTTTCAAATTATTCAATTAAGTCAATACGACTAAATAATGCTGGTGAGTTTACATCTTAAGCTTTTGATGATTATTGTATGTCCATAGGAAATGATGTTGAACATCCTATTACACATACACACATGTAAAATGGTCTAGTTAAATCTTTTATTAAACGTTTTCAGCTTATAGCTTGACATTTACTTATGAGAACAAAATTACCTATCTCTGCTTGAGGACATGCCATATTGCATGTTGTATTCTTAGTCCATGTCCGACCCACTGCTTACTATGAATATTCACCATTACAGCTTGTTTTTGGTCAATAACCAAATATTTCACATCTAAGGATTTTTGGTTGTGTTGTATATGTACCAATTACGCCACCACAACGTACTACGTTCGATCCCTAATATTGGCTTGGAATTTATATTGGTTTTGATTATTCATCTATTATTAGATATCTTGAACCTTTAACAAGGAATGTATTCATTACACGTTTTACTGATTGCCATTTTAATAAGAGACTTTTTTCACCATTAGGGGGAGATAACATGCAACTAGAAAAGCAGCATGAGATCACTTGGAATACTTCTGCAGTATCTCATCTTGATTCTCGAACAAATCAATATGAATCAGAAGTTCACAGGACTATTTATTTACAAACGATTGCAAATCAATTACCTAATGTGTTTACTGACACAAAGAAGATAACCAAATCATATATACTAGCTACTAATACCCCAGCATGTATTGATGTTCCTGTAAGACAATCTGCTAATATAGCAGCAAATGAATCTAAAACACGCATGAAGCGTGGAAGAGATGTTGGTGCAAAAGACACAATTCCTAGAAAGAGGAACGCGCAAATACATAAGCAAGTCAGTATTCCTGAAGAAACCACAGTATCTAAACCTCCAAAAAAAAAAAAAAAACTCTTGTAAAAGAATTTCCAGAAGAGGAATCTCCTAAAGAGATATCCCCTGCAGAGGAAAATGATGAGATCTCAATAAATTATGTAAATACAAAAGAAAGATGGAATAGAAATAAAATTGTTGTCGACAACAAATTTTCATTTAAAGTGGCTCTGGCAATTACAATAAGTAATGAAGAGAATGAACCACAGACAGTTGATGAATATCAACGTAGAAATGATTGGTCAAAATGAAAAGAAGCTATTGAGACCGAATTAAACTTATTAGCATAACGCAAAGTATTTGGACCTGTAGTCCAAACACTAGAAGATGTAAAACCGGTTGGATATAAATGAGTATTCGTGCGAAAACGAAATGAGAAAAATGAAATCGTAATATATAAAGTGCGACTAGTAGCACAAGATTTCTCGCAAATATCTAGTATTGATTATGACGAGACATACTCTCCTGTAATAGATGTCATTACGTTCAGATTTTTAATTAGTTCTTCAGTCTCAGAAGGATTGGATATGTGTCTAATAGACGTCATGACAGCCTACTTATATAGTGAATTAGATAATAATATATATATATATATATTTCTAAAGGATTTAAAATACCTGAAGCAAATATTTCAAAATCTCGAAACTTATATTTTATCAAGTTTCAAAGATCTTTGTATATGTTAAAAAAATTTGGACATATGTAGTACAATCATCTCAGTGAATATCTATTAAAAAATAGATATGTGAATAATACAATTTATCCAATCAAAATCTGGATTTGCTTTTATTACAGTCTATGTCGATGATCTGAATATTGTTGGAACTCCTGAAGAGCTTACAACAACTATTAGTTATTTAAAGATGAAGTTTGAAATGAAATATCTTGAAAAAACTAAATTTTATCTTAAATTACAAATTGAGTATTTATCAAATCAAATTCTCATCTATCAATCCCCATATACAGAAAAAGTTTTGAATCAATTTTATATGGATAAAGCTCATCCATTGAGTTCTCCCATGATTATTCGATCACTAGATGTACAAAAATATCATTTTCACCCTTAAGAAGATGGTGAAGAAATTCGTGATCCTGAAGTACCATACCTCAGTGCTATTGGGGCTCTTATGTATCTTGCAAATTGCAAAAGACCTGAAATTGCATTTTCTGTCAATTTATTGGCAAGATATAGTTCTACACCAACTCATAAGCATTGGAAATGGGTGAAACACATATTCCGTTACTTACGAAGAACAACAAATATGAGTTTGTTTTATGCAAAGAGACTAAAATCAGAGTTAGTTAGCTATGCAGGTGCTGGTTACCTTTCTGATCTACATAAAGCACAATCACAAATCGGATATATATTTACCTATGGTAACACTGCTATATCTTAGCGATCTGTGAAGTAAACACTAACTACAATTTTTTCAAATCATTCTGAGATAATTGCAATTAATGAAGCAAGTTGAGAGTGCATTTGGTTGAAATCTTTGATTCAACATATTCAAGATAATTGCGGACTATCCTCGATCAAAGATACCTCAACGATATTATATGAAGATAATACAACATATATTGCACAAATTAAGGGATGCTACATCAAAGGTGACAAAACCAAACATATATCATTAAAGTTCTTTTATGCATATGAACTCTAGAAAACAGTGCTATTGACGTCATTACTAAAGCACTCCCAACTGCAACGTTTGAGAAATTGGTACACAATATTGGCATGCATTGTCTCAAAGATCTTTCATTCTGAATATTGAAGTTATCAATTTCAACTTCATACCAAATATATGAACGAGGAGAAGTTGCAGACTGTACTCTTTTTTCTTCACCAAGAGTATTTTTCATATAAAATTTTTTTTCTTGCCAAAGTTTTAACGAGATAATTTTAGCGCACTCATTTTTCTTTCACTACAGTTTTTATAAGGTTTCTTGTGACGGTCATTCAAGAAGGAGTGTTCTGAAAAAATGGTGGATGACGTTCACCAAACTGTTATGAAAAAATGGTGGATGATCGTCACCAAACTCAACATGTGGTTGCAACCTACCATCAGCTGCATGTTTAAAAGGGAGAAAAGAGAGAAAGAAAAGGAAGAGAAAAGAGAAAAAAAAGAGAGAAAAATAAAGAAGAAAGAAGAAAGAAGAAAGCAAAGAGTGTAGGTAAAATATTTAAATTCAAGTTATAGTTTATGTTTTATTCTATAATAAAAATAAAGTCTTAGGTAATCAAAAAAATCTATCCCTAATAATTACAGAATAACTATTTAATTATTATTTGACAGTTTTAAAATAATTACTTTTACTATATACTGTGTTTAGTTATTTTGTTTACTTAATAGGGTTTTAAGTTAATAACAATCACTTCTTTGTCGGTGGAGTTTTGTTGTCCAATACTGAATCATCTAAAATAATCGTCGGGGTTGTTTGAAATTTAACTCTGTAAAATATTATCTATTTTCTTCTCAACTGGTACAAACATGTCCTTTCTGCTAAAATAAGAGTTGACACCATGCATTAAACCGTTACTAGAAAGATGAAA
This sequence comes from Euryodendron excelsum, assembly GCA_033060915.1. Lineage (NCBI taxonomy): Eukaryota > Viridiplantae > Streptophyta > Magnoliopsida > Ericales > Pentaphylacaceae > Euryodendron > Euryodendron excelsum. The sequence continues at coordinate 37,700,367 of CM065385.1, read as the reverse complement.
TCATTATGAAAGAGATGGCAACCCAAAAACAAAAAAACAAAAAAAAAAAAAAACCGATTATCCTTGTAGTTTTCCGCTACTTAAATGAAATTTAAAATAAAATTATTTTTTACTAAGGAAAAGAAAGGGCAAAAGTAGCATCTAAAATTGAAAATCTCTCCCTTTCTCGTATTTTCTTCTGTGCTTTTCACGGTAACCAAACAAAAAAATTTCCTTTCCTCGGGTTAATCTGCAAACCAAACACAGCTGCAGATGGAATATTGAGCTGAGTCAATTAGAGTAGAGGACAATTGGGGTTACGAGGGGCACAGGGTTTGGGCGTAAAACAGTAGCAATCACGTACAAACATATACTTGAATTAGTGAATCATCATCAGACTAAGGATCGCACCACCCATTTTCAGCGAAGAAATTGAATGTAAAACGTGGCAACACAGGTAAGCAATTCATAGTTCTAAGGACTTCCAATTGACTTCAGAACAGAGCTCTCATCGTCCCTTTCCATTGAATAACTGGCACAACACAGCAGCTTTTAGAACAGTGCTTGTTCTGTCACTACTCTCTCTGAATACTCCATACATACAAACCAAAACATATGTTGAAATCAAAGCGATATATTGGGATTAAAAACAAAAACTGAATAGAGCTAAGAGACTAAAAGACATCACTGAACATTATGAAAACGAAAAAACAAGACATTTTGATGTCATTAACAAAGATAAGAAACCAACTCATGCCAAATCAGCCTCAACTCTTACAGAAATCTCGATTGATTGTGTCAGTTAAAAAGATTACCTGCACCATGCGGCAGTTAAACCGACATTCATGTAAGTAAAGCGCATAATTAGAAAGAGTGGCCGGAAAGAAGGAAGAAAAGAAAAAAGAAAAAAAGGCAAAATGGAAAACATTTTGTTGTCAACAAAAATTTGATCATTAAAGCTGTAAAACTAGGGAAATTTCACTGTCTAATGATCCAGAGTCATCAAATGTACAAAAACAGGATACAGAAAAAAGTAATGTTGCAATTCTTTCTTACAGCCGCCTCCTTCTGGTACAAGGGAAAACATATTCGCACTATGGGTTTACACTCACCAGAAACTTTAATCTTAATCGGACGATACTTCAGAGCGAGGATTCAGGGTCTTAACCATCTTAGACAGTGAGTCTCGAATGTCTTCTAATTCATCTTTTCCAAAACCCCAGCTTCTAAGTAACTCAGTCCCAGGAGCCCCTCGCTGAATGCCAAACCTCTGAAGGTTCCCCAACCTGTTCTCCAAGAATGGCAAGACAGCACTGCTAGAACGTAGTCTTGCTGCCATGGGGATGGAATGGACATCAAGTGAACCTCTTGATGGGTAGCTTGAAATTGGGCTGCCTAACATCTCACCGTGTTGTCCAACAAGGTTCCCAAAGACTGAAGGAAAAGGCAAGGGTATTGGAAGAGGACAAGAAGCCACAGATAAATGAGAGAACCTCGGCCTTGTCATCGCATTTGCATAAGCTGCTTGAATTGCATCCTTCACCTCAGAAACTGAAGCACGATGGCCTCCTAAAAAGAAATTAAACAAAAAAAAAATTTGAGGCAGTACAATTAGGTTTTCAATCAACAGCAGAATAGTCGGACAACCATAGTCAGCTACTATTTTCCTCCCCTTTTGGGAAGCAAATCAGCCACTTAACTGGGGCTGGCAATGATGTGCGTTAGCAAGGCAGACTTCCGGTTTAAATATGGAGCTTATAACCTTTGAGCAAGTAATGGGGAGAATTAGTTAAGAGCAGCAATTAGAAGCTATAAATCTGAGTTTCAGGCAGCAAATAATGGTGAGAATTAATTTGCATTCAAATCTCAAAAGAACGGCTCAATAGTATTACAAGAGTGCATGGGCACTAGCAGACGGAAGGAGGAGGAAACCACCCGGCCCCTCCCCAAAAAAAATAAAACTTTCAAAAATCTCCATAATACGTACAGATTTTTGAGTACTTACAAAAAAATATAGGTATTCTCCCCCCCCCCCCCCCCCCCCCCCCCCCCCCCACCCAAAAAAAAAAATCTAGAAATTTTACCTTGATCCCTAAAAAATTTAAAAAAATTTACCTTGGCCCCTCTCAACACAAATCCTGGTCCGCCACTGCAAGGGAGGACAATTACATAATTATGAGAACCAAGATAGGTCCCTGACAGTTTTTAGTCAAAAGGTTAGTGATAATTTTCTTTTCCATCTTTTTTTAGTTTTCAATCTTCAGCTTAGTGAAGTTAATTTACTGCAGTTAGAGAGAGAGAGTTTCATGAGAAGCATGTTACAGGGGGAAAAAAAAGGGATCTCCTATTGTGATATCCTATGTTACCCGGTCTCTAGTATGTGTTCAAATGTTGGATTCATCTAATTCTCATGACCAAGGACACTCTGACACGGCTAGATTTCATATTTCTCAAGTACATCTTTTGTTTCTTTAAGATAAAATGGTATTTTACACACAAAATTATAGCATTTCATGTATAAAATGAAAATTCTATGCTTAGTTCTACAGTAAACCCAATTACTTATACATATATGTTAGATGCATGTCTAACTAGCCATACTTTTTTTCATTTTGTTGGAGAAAGTTTTCTGTGCTCCCCAAGTTTGATATTCATTTCCTGCTCATGACTTCATCAAGCATGACTGATTTCTTAAACATTTCCATTTTCAACAACAGTGGCAACAGCAAGAGCACACTGAACAGTCCCCCGCCCCCCTGGGCAGGGCAGCCCCTTTTTATGGATGACAAACAAGAGCATTATCAGAGAGAGAAAAAAGTGGAGTATAGAGGGGAGTATGAGCAATAATAGTAACAATTATATAAAGAGAGTGAGAGCTGGCCAGGGGCGTTGTAATTCTATCAAACAAAATATAATGAATGAAAGAAACAAACACTACAATGAAGTTTTTGCATACTATTTGAATATTTTATTTTCATTTGCGAGACAATTAGCTAGCTGCATGTAACTTTGAAGTCCATGCATGAGCTAATCGGTTAGTTCCTGGTAATTTCTAAGCTCTCACCCCACCCAAATGTCCCCAGGCATTTCCTAAAACACAGAAAACGGTTCAGTTACAAGTATTTCCACCTAAAGCATAATGATTTCTCAATTTATAGCACATATTCTTCCAGATCACTGCCCTTTTTCCCTTCCTACCTCACAGACAATGCGGTATTACTCTAGGCTCTAACAATGTTCCTTTATCTCGATGAAATGAAAGAATTAGTTACTCCAAAATATTACATGGTTAGTAAGTGGCATGGAAGTGTTTGAAAGAAAAGTTTTTCATAGAGTAGTCATCAAATTTTATGGATTTTTCCTTTCCCTGGGAAATATAAAGACGATAAAATTGAACTCTAGAAATACTTGTAACCCCTAAAGCCTGGCCTAACCCTCTTAATTTTTTGCAATTTGTATCAATCACTCAAGTGGTGTTGTAAAATTCATGACAAGCTGCTTTGTGGAGAGCTAGTAACTCTTTTGGCCTTTAGAAGCCATTTTTCCAAATTTTGATGCTCGGACCTTGGGAAGAGACGGGTGATAGTTTAGTAGGCAGGAGAGGGATGAAGAAAGTCGATCGGCTACTAGAGACGAGCAAGGGCCAAGGACGCACTCGACGAGCAGACGAGGGACGAGTGGTAGGAGCCGACAAATAGTAGTGCCGGTTCAGTGAAGTCAAGTCTTTTATGAGAATGTATACGCGTATTCCGATCTGGTCCGGTATGGAATGTTCATAATTTCTCACTAACGGAGGAGCCATTTCAACCAAAGCCAATAAAGGGGAGATAATATACATAGTATTGTGTACATTGTGCATAGGAAGAATTGAATAGAGTTGAGGACGTGAATTGTATATTTGTACCTTGAGAAGATGTTCCCCAAAGAAAAGGTAGTGAAAAACTTAAACTGATGGATGCTCAGAATCTAAAAACAATACCTGATCCATGGGCTCCGTGAATAGTCATTGATTCCTCCACTTGCAAGTCTTCCGCATCTTCTGCCGTATCTGGGGTCAATGGTTGCAAATTCCCAAGCAAAGATTGCCCCACCTCTTTCCCTGATTTATAAATCCACAAATTCAATCACTTGTCACTAATAACAAGGGCTATGAAGGGAACAGCCAGAGCAATATAATACCAGTCAGATCAGGTGCTGGCATTGCAACATCCAGAATAGAGACCAAATTCTGCCTAGCTTGACCTGCTAACATTTGTATGGCCCCATTCATATCCATAGCACTAGATACATAACATGATTCATCAGTGGGCCCACGTGGTTCCATTCGAAAAGGGAGACTGACAGTGTGTATAGCAGAGGCATAAACTGCACTGGTGTGATAAGGCTTTTTGTCTTCTACACAGAGAAACCTGGTGGCTTTACCTTCACGGTTATTTTAAGCAGAAGATCAGTCCATGTAGACCAGAAAAAAAAAAAAAAAGAAAGGTAGACATCTGAAGAGAAGACACTATTGGGGGGATCATAAGTAAACACTCAAGGTCAAGACTAAACCACTGACATTAAATTGGTTTGTAAGACCTAGTCATTCACTTAAAGCAATGCCAACTTTGAAATATTCAACATCAGAAGAGAGGAGCTTTAATCTAACTAACAAAGAAGTGCATCTATTTTGAGTTTGTCAGACAACCATGTGCCCCAAAAGCTAAAGGTGTTAGGGAATCAGCCAAATAGTGGATACCAAGCTTTCAAACCCTCCCTCATATGGAGGAGACATACACAGAGAGAATGTGGAAACAATAGCGAACCAAGAGATGTGAACCCAAGACCTTCAGAATCAAAGCTGTGATACCATGTTCAACAACCAAGAGCCCTAAAGTGTAAGCTGTTGGTGGATCAGCCCAAGAATGTATATCAATCTCTCAGAGAGTTGACCAACAAAGACTCAATAATGTTAAAAATGAACCAGATCTCTGGAAAATGATTCAAATTTAATTTGGTAAAAATAAAAAAAAAAATGAGAGAAAATTATGAGAAGGGGTCTTCTCCCACAAACAGTATGACTTACTTTCACTAAGGGATGGTAAACCAACAGGCACAATCAAATTACAGAAGGATGATATTCTTGAAAATAAAACTGCATCATGAAGATTCTGGGAGACTGTCCATTTTTGGCTACTTGGGTTCATAAGAGTCAGGACCCCGTACAGAATAGAGCAACACTGGGATGTCTGCGTATTCATCAGCAATATTCTGCAAAAACTCTGCAGCTACACCAGCAAATCCCCCCGAGTTGTCAACAATAAATTGAATTCCCTCCCAGAAAACTATCAGAAGTCCAGCACCAAGGAAAGAAACATCTTTCATATACAAGATGTGCATAGTGGGATGCATAGAACATCACAATCTATTCATCAAAATAGAAGGCCTCATGCAATGCATGTAGCAACAAAGCACGGTTTAGAGACATATTGCATTAGACATGAGATCAGCTTTAAGATTCTACCAGATTTTAGTAGTCCAACGTAATAATATAGTATAAGCAGTAAAACTTATAAAAATAAGGGGAGTCTTAATAGCACCAACTGGAGACAGTGGATCCATGAAGCCAACCCCAATACCACGCTGCCTCCCTTCAACAAAAACCAGGTTGGGTACTTGGAGGGCAAATATACATGGATATGCACACACCCACTAGTAGAGCTCCTACAGAGCTTTGGAATGGAATGTCAGCAGACCCAGTACACTTCCTCACCGAAAGGAAAAGGAAGAATATCTGCAAAAGAAAATAGAAGTTCCAAAAGCATTCTCCTTTCTCTTCTTCTTTGTCCTCTTAAATTTACTGAAAATTAAAATTTTGATATATCTAATAATTAATCAAATAGTGACCCATTAACTTATTGGCTTCATCTTTCTACTGTCCAACTTCACACAGACAAAAGAAAAAAAATTCCCAGGTACACAATTGCATGATTTATGGGCAATTTGGTACCATGCACTGTCATTAAACACAAAATCATTGGGCATACCATTGGTAATAATGGTTAAGATCACATACCTATACAACAGGACAAAAAAAAATGTTACATCAGCTATAAAAGTCGGGGAACAAACAATAAAGAATAACCAATCTTCCCATAAATATAATATCATCCTGGTACTTTGCATAAGGATTCAACTAAAATCATGTATATAAAAAAATAATAAACATAAAAATTAAAAATTAAAAAAAACATGAATAAGGATAGAAACAGTCTAAGAGTTGCCCTGGCAGTAATCATACAAAAGGTCAAAAGGCTCCACTCATATGAAGTACCTGAATATGGTCACACTCTTCTATGAAAAAGCGAAGCCTCTCGTTCATTTCCTCTCCTCGCAGACCCTCAGAGAAGGCATCCCTTCCAATCCCGTAATTATTGAATTGCTGAACATTGGTCCATAATCCATTTAATTCATACAAACTCTGGGGATGATAGTGAACTTTTGAAAAGTCCGTCCAACATTGAACCTCGTTTTCTAGACATTCAACTATGTCCTTATCCTGAATGTCACCATGAAAATCATGTTCCCCACTGTTGTTACCATTCTTCATATGGAATTTCTCCTGCTCCTCTTCGTCCAAACTTTGCAAATACAAGTTTTTCTTTCAAGGCTCAGATACATGTGTGGAGAGATTAGCATTCCTGCATAATGGTCTGGAGTCATTCAATTCATCTAAGTGCCACATCAGACAAAATAAAAAAACTGCTACAAATGCAACTGGAAGTTTGCATAATTATGGCAGGTTCAAATTAAGAATTATAACCTTCTGCTATAATTATGAAAAAATAGAAAGATATCCATTTCCCTTGGCCGAATTCATAAATTAAGGATGAGCAAAGATCACGTCCACTTATGTTAAGACGTGGCTGTTATAGAAAACATGAACATTAAAACGTAATTTATCCACTCTTCATGTTTGATCTACAGAGGGAATCATCTCAAATAGCAATTTACATTTCCTAGAGATTACTGGATGATCATGACCTTTATACATTATTTTTTGACAAAATAAGTTCATTCTCCTCCCCCTACCCCCCCTTGTTATATTTCATTCTAAGGGTGCTTCAGGGGGTAGGTCATCTCCAACACACTGTAATCAAAATCAAACCTCTATTACATAAACAAGCTTGTTAACTCACAAAGTTTCTTATACTAAATTTTCTTGCATAGTCTTCATAAGCAATTTCCTTGTGCTACTACTACTATAAATTGTAACCAAACAACTGCTGACTTGAGGAACAAGAAAGTTCACTCCTATTCTCCATGTAAACTGTGCCTGGACTTCAAAATGTCCATTCCAAACACATTACCATTAAGGCGTAGGGGGGAGTCCGCGTTCAAAAAAAGAGGCTTACTTGAAGAAAGGGGCAGGCACTCGTGTTTCAACCTCATTATGATTTTTAGAAGAAGTGGTAGGGTTTTTACTCCCCACATACAATGAAATTGTGACGTGCGAACTTTGTCCAAGAAAGCGTGGATGAATTTCACTCGAAGACCATATGAACTGACCTACCATGTGTGACACCTTAAGGGGGATACATAGCCACAATTATCCCAATTTTGGGGGATGGAGTTTTTCTGTTTCAAGCAACTTGGGCAGACATTATCCATCATAAGGATGGGTCCCATTGGGAAGTTATGGCAGGCGCTAAGATGGCATAAGACCACCAAAAGTCGAAGGTGTGAGAGGTAAGGTGGTTTTGAAAAAAAGGGGGTGTGGGAGGAGTGTGTGGCACTGGAGAAGCCTCACTTCAGAGTTCACGGGAGGAGGTTGCAGACGCATTGTTGTCTTCTTTTTGTTCTTGCTCTTGTTTTACACACGGAGGTGGAAACCTCCTATTTATAGAAGGATTGGGCCTTGGAGGCCAACTCACATGAGTGCACAATATCACGTGCTTGGGAGGAGACACAGGGACAACTGGCCTGCCCTCCTTGGTCTGACAATCTGAAGACGTGTTAATTGCATAATACAATTGTGCTAGTTGATAAATGTAAGCATTATTATGAGTTCCCAAAGGATGAGCTTCATTTTCATAACAAGATAAATACTCAACCCCTACTCCTAAACTGTAACTCTAACTGAACATGTAGCAACCTTAGAAGAAGTAGATGGCACTACTACGTACTTCACAACCACAAGTAAAAGCATACACAATATATACGCACACCCCCTACATGGACATTAGCAATTCATATGAACCAATATACAACGCCGACGACACATAATGTTTGGTACTCCCAAAATTATGTTAAGAGATGCATATATATAGTGCCAGTTGGGCCAAAAGCCGAGCCTAATATCCAGTACACGTACACATCCAGACTCTTTGAAAATCCACCAATACCTTAGACTAAAAAGCCATATGTATCATAAGCAGCATTTAATAACAAAGCACATCAATGTAGAAAATTAAAAATCCATTTCTTACCAAGTGACTACATCTGATGGTACAGGTGGGATCTCATTGTACAATGTACCAAGTGAACTCATGGATCCAAGGGATCCTATAAAGCCAAAGACTCAAATAAATATGTTTTGCTAAGAAAAATGTAATTTATATTTAGGAGATCCAATATGCATAGAAGATAAAAAGACACACAATAAGCTATTCAACTGACATAACTTATTGTGACCGAGGTGCCATCAACTTAGAAACAGTAAAGGATAAGCAAAAGTAAGAGGATACAGAAAAAGTTCAAATTGGAAGAAATTAAACACATCCTGCCACCATTGATTTCATCAAGATATCAAACTACAGGATTTTAAACACAGTTTTCCAGCCCACTATATCTATACATCTCAAGCACCAGGAGTTGATCAAAATGAGACCATGAAAAGCCATACGCAGGAAATCCCTAAATCGACTTCCAACAACCCCCCCCCCCCCCCCCCCCCCCCCCCCCAAAAATATATATATATATCCCATTGAACTTATAAGCGGTCCCACCTAGTCATGATTTTCTCTTTATTATACAGCAAGATGCCTTCTTACTGGAGTAGTTTATGCTCTACAACTATCTAAAGTAATCCTGAGTGGTACAACCAAAAGAGGGAAAAAAAGTCTCAAATAGTTTCATCCCAGACTCGCTAGATTACAAGCAAAAACCATAAGAAGCACCTACACGAAAGCATTTCAAAGTTCTGCCATGAAGAGCTGGCCACAATTACTATGTTTTCTTTTCTTTTTTTAAGAAAAAAAATTGGTATAAAATTTGCACACTTTCAGAGCATAAGAATTTTAAGATTTTAAGTTATAGCAGATGTGATTCGTCTTAATAAGCTAAATATGAAACACTAACCCGTAAGTTGGAATACAAGGGGGGAGAAAGTCAACACCCTAGAAATAGCATAACTTGATTGGTGAGAGAGAGGGCAATGGTCTCCAAGGGGAGAAAAAACTCTCTCACTGTTTGGTTTCAGTTTTATTTCGTAATAAAAACCTGAAATTCATCCTTTATGCCAACCAATTTTGAATAGAACATATATAATGGATTTTGTGCTAATTTGAATACAATTATATGTTCATGGTAAGCTAATATTCGGCCAACAACAACATAGAATGGTTTCTCACAGGTGAAAACACAAATGCTGTATTTGAGCACTTCAAACTTTCTGAACTTTGCAATGAACAAGACTTGCTTGTGGATAAATTCCTTTTTGATATTTCCAAAAGCACTAATTGATACATTGAACATTTGTTGAAAAATTTCCACACAAAAAAATCTGTGATTGTATTTTACAATGACATCACCACTGATATACCTATGACATAAGTGTATTTAGATCTTGACATATTTGCCAACAGTCAGTTAAAATTTTGATTAGTTCATACAATGATGACAAGGGAAGGTCTAAAATGATTCCATTCTTTATCAAGCTACTCCCAAGTTTTGAGCAGAAGTGGCAAAGGGGCAATGACACTGATGGAGATGGTAATCACTACAGCATGCGTAAACACAACAGGCCAGTGCCATCTCTAAGAAGACAATAAGTCAAATAACACAACTAGTTATCTTTTCAAGGATATATGGCTAAACATGAAGTCTAATTTTTTGCAGGAAACACCATTCTACATCTGCTAAGTCATATCAAAACATAAAAACTAATTTAATTTCTGTAAAAATCATGCTTCTCCCAGAAAACCTCATACCATTAACCACTGTCCATGTAGAGTACTTCAAAACTATATAACTCTTGCGAGATGAGTGATTGTAATCTATTAATGCAACTAGAGAGTATCAGAAAATCTTCACGTTCAATTGACTTTAGAAATTGCTCCATAATTTGTTGCATTCCTTAAGCACCTCCATTTCCCTATTTCCCTATTAACATACTAAAACAACTTTCTACTCATGTTCATGGTCTTAAAATTTTATCAATTAATCAGCCTCTCCCCTGAAATGGAAATTTTTTTAACCTGAATGTTAAAGACCTTGATTACAACCACCATAATAAAAAAGTTAAAAGAATGAAACCCTCCCCTATAGGATGTCTGACATCTGCAAGTAACACAGTTGCCTGAGCTTGTTTCTCTAGTGGACTTTTCAATGCCCAATCATTGCCTGCATCTGCCCACTTTGTGGACATTTTCAATGCCCATCGAGAGGCAAACTTGGTGGAACTGGTGCAATGTAGCACATTTGCCAAGTTTCTCTCTTTGCCTCCAAATATCCCGTCTTTTTTTCTACTCCTTAAAGAGAATTCATCTATTATATTCTTATTTGTCATCCTTTTAGTCTTTCCTTACATTCACAAAATTTCACCTATGACCAAGTAAGAAGGAATGCACAAGTCTAATTAATGTGGCAGCATAGTTAACTCTTCCAGGAATACATTTGGAGATAAATACTGTATGACTGTACTGTTATTGCAAATTGTATCCATGAATCTCTCATAAAGCTCAACAATCTTATGTGCAATTTAGATGGAAATTCTGCAAGATAATGCATAACCAAGCTTGAGTACTTGTCAACCAAAGGATATATTTGTAAGAGGAAAAAGAGGAGGAGAGGGGGGGCAGAATTGTGGAGGGGTAACGGAAAGGCAATAATTGATGGGTTCAGAACTAAAATGGGACAGGATTAACATGTTCGGGAAGTAGCTGAAAACCACTAGTACAAAAATCTTACTATTACCAAAAAAATTACAGAGAACTTAGAATAAACAATATTAGCTGGAGAATGCATGGATTACCAAATGATAAAAAGCTGGATGAAAATAGAGATGCAAAAAAATGCCATTGTCTGGAGCATTAAGAGAATATATTTGAACAGTGACTCAACATCACAACTAGGTCAAAGTACCTTGAAAACCAACTGAAACCAAGCAGGGGTATATGTAAGAATTCCCTGCACATGATTAAGATATAATTACAAGCAATAATAACAGCAACGCAATCTGAACAAAACTTTTACAACTGGGTAGTTATAGAAGCCATCAATATCACTGCATGTTGATTTAGCAACCACCAGCACAAATGTCTGATGGATACATAGTCATCAAACTTAAGGTGGGAAAAAACACAATGAAGAATTACGTGTGTAAATTAGAGTACAGATAAAATGGCATACCCCTTAGATAAGTAATATTCAATTATGCACAAAAATTCAAACTTCTTCATTGGGCTGCAGAACCCTTCTATGAATAACAAACTCAGCCATCAGATTTTAAAACAAATATAAGCAGGAGCAACTCATGGAAATCTGGATAATGGTTCCCACAATGAAATAATAAAATAAGTTTGTCATTACATTAACTGCCTCAAATTGAACTTATGACAATGGCGATTATCACAGAGGTTATACTCATAAAAAAATAATAATAACAATCACAGAGGTTATCACCTTAGTCAGTTTGTCAATGCCAAATACCAAAATATTTTACAAACAATCCCATGAATGTATCACTTTAGTTAGGCCCCCATCTAAAAGTTCAAAAGCTGTCAAAGACACTTTCACAATGAAATTCTAGCATCATTACAATTTCAACCAGTTCATTCCCAATAATTTTGCTTAGATTCTGTACTGTGCTTGTAGGACAAATGCTGATCAAATTACATGTCATATTTAGCATATCAAGCACGACAAAATATGCAAATTTAATATTAAATCAGTCACTAAGTATGCATTTTAAACAAATTACTCATAAATGAGCATGTTAAAGAAAAAATAATGTAAAAGAGTTAATTTTGACAAATTGTCTAGTTCAGGTATACAACAAGAGGAAAGAAAATTTTAATAATGAAGCATGAGGTAATAAAGCCCCAGAGTAAAAATCCATAATACATATTTGCTGATGTATCCTTGACAAACCTCAAGGCATTACTATCGAATTGTTATTCTGCCATCACCTTCCTCCACAAGAAGGAAATGCATTCAGTGTACAAAAGTTTTTGGGAAGACATTTCAAAAAGAAACGCTCCGTTGGAGGAGTCGTCCCCATGTCGGACACCGACACTCATTGGACACTCACGGACAAGTGTCAGACACTCTCCGTTTTACGTGTCTAATTATTTATTTATTTATTTTTACATCGGACACTCCACGGACACAATTTGGACACGCATGTCCCATTTTGGACACTTTAGGGACACGGCGGGGGCTCAACTATAGATTTTATTATATCGAAAAAGAAGATGAGAAGAAAAACAAGTATGCTACTTATATTGGTAGTTAACTTGTTTTGATTGTTCTTCATGATTTTTATATTAGATGATGATAGATAGTTGATGATGTGTAATGACATGTTAATGTTTCAGTAATTTATGATTTTATAGTATTATGTATTGATGGAATAACTTTTTTGTTTTTGATGTGTTTGTTTACTTTATCATTTTAATAGAATGTAATTAACTAATTGTGAATTATTTGTTACCCATTAGGTAGTGAAGTATGTTATTTTATTTATTTAATTGATGTTATCTTGTATATTTTTCACTTTTTTTTATAAAATATTTATATATATGACATATAAAAATATATTATTTTACTGTATCCCTGCCATGTCATGTCCTGCATTTTTTAAAAATTCACGTGTCGGCATATCCAACACTCATGTCCGTGTCCGTGCTTCTTAGACTCATGGTTTCTAGAATTCATAAGCAAATTCTATTGTCAAAAGCGAGTACTCACATACATTAAGATCTTCTCCAAAATCATCTATACCATTATAAATATGTGCTCTACTCTTAGCAGATAGCCGCGTGATGTATATTTAGGTGAGGCAAAAGGATTTATTACTCGAGCATCACTTTTTGCTGAGGCTCCGAAAGTTTTGATTGAAGTAATTCCCCTCAAAGAATCTCAAGCTTAAGAAACAGCCTCTTTCAACAAGCTAATTCTATTTAAGTCTGCCAATTTACCACTAAACCTTGTTCTAAAGGAAATATTGCCTAAAGATTCATAAGGAAATAGGGTTGAACTTGTTTCCAGTTTCACCACTTGTGTCCAGCATAAAGAGAGGCACATATATGAATATGCGTTCAACTATTTTGTAGTACCAAATATGTATAAATTTGCCAAATTCCTTCACAAAAGCTCCAGGTTACTGGAATGGGGTGACAAAATGTAACTTGGAAACACCAAAAGGACAAAAAATGAAAAAAACAGATGAAGTGGAGGCGGCAGCAGAAAAATGATTGTCTACAATGTAACAGAGAGAGAGAGCTTTAAATAGTGCTGAATGGCAGAAAAGGATTCCTACAACCAACCTCAAGGACTTGGAATTGAGGCTTTATCAAGTGGAAGAATGTGCAATCTCATGCACATAACAACAGTGAAAGATAGGTTAAAGATATCCACCATGTATATGGATACCACCAAAATTAAATATCACAACCTACAATTTTTATTTTTATTTCCATGTAAAAGTACCAAATTATGCAAATGTTCATGTAGATTGCAAGAACTTAACGTCAAAAGGTTCCACCTGCTGTGTTTCACCAGTACGGTAGAGCATGTCCATGTTAAGACCTTGATTTTTGAAGACTACATCACCTTGGGGATCCTCGGCCAATCCAAGCAATTCATCCTTCAATATTACGCACAGCCAGTTAATATATATATATTTTTTTTGTCAAGAAAAACAGCACATGACATAATTGTTGCAGCAAAATATGTAAACAATACCAACATAACTTTCATTAGTAAACCAAGACTTGATGCAACAATTTTAAAAAGAGCCAGAGACCAGTTTAATAAGTTAACATGCCCAAGAAGACTTGCCTCCTAACAGCTAGTAAGGCAAGAGTAAACTATTTTAGAATCTCACCTGAAGCCCAGAACAAGTGAATGAAAAAGCAATCATAAGGAAAAACCAATCCCATAAGATTGCTGACTAAAAAGATAAGGCATATGCTATTTTATCAAACAAGGAGTCTAATTACAATGGAATACTTGTCCCACTATTAAGCCCTTCTCCGATCTCATCTCAACAGACCCCTCCGGCGGCTAATAAAGTGCCCAAGCACATAGAAGAGCACAAAGTTAAAAAACGATGACAGATTCTGACAGATCTTAGAACAGTCATACGATATAAGAGAATCTCTAGGCCTTCCATCACTAGGCCTCGTTGCAGTTGTTTCCAATTATACAGAAAGGATGACTTGTGTCTTTGACTTTCCCCTCACTGACTCAACTGCATACAATTAAGTTGAACTTCCATGTCCACAAAGGCTCACCAATCATGGACAAACCTAAATTTCCCACAAATGCCAAACTTTCGAAGTGCAAACATAAGCTTCACATGTTATGTGCAGGCTGAAAACAACAAATAACTACATAAAACACATTTGCGATATAAAGACCAATTCAGCATCAAAAGATGCTTTCTCAACAGCAACCCGTAATGCAACATAAAAACGTCTAAGAGGATCTACTCAATCAAACCCAATGAGAGATTGCAAGTTCCAACCCTATACTATGGTGTAGCATTGTCAGCAGGACACAAATGGGCAAATATGAACATAATCCACATCTATCAACCTGTTTCGAACTTGAGGAAAGAAAGGGAAAGGGAGGGAGGATGATGGCGATGAAAAAAAGAAAAAAAGCGTGGAATTTACTCGATCAAACCCCACTGAGAGTTGTACGTTCCGTACCAAAAATGTGCACAACCCACGGCATAGCCAAAGCAAACCAGATGCATATTAGAAACCTCTGCCCTTGCATCAATGCACAACGTTGGTCCCTCTGGCACCCAATGGCAATGCTGCCCATGTAGCACGAAGCTAGCATGACTATAGCAACCTGCCTGGAAGCCTATAGCCGGCCCCCAAGTTATCACGTCCCCTGGGGGACTCGGTGCATGCTCACGAGCATAGCACCACAGAGTGGTAAAGTAACACCAGGTACCCCTTATAATAGCATTCTGAGTCATTTCCTAACAGAAAACATCATCATCCTGCTTGAGGAGTCATCATTCATAATTCCAAAATAAGAATTACAAAATTGCCACTCTGGCAACCATGGACAGAAATACCACCAGCCTAGTGCCCTTACGGCCCTAACGGCAAGCCACAAGTGCCAACTTTGAACACTAACCCGAGTACTCTGTTAGTGAGCGTGAGGTTAGCTCAGTAGTAGTGGCGCCTCCACCCAGAGTCTCAGATCATGAGGTCATGAGTTTGACTCACACCCGTCCCCTCCACAAGGCTTAGGCCTTTAATTTACCTTAAAAAAAAAAAAAAAAAAAAAAGTACTCTATTAGTAATAGTAACAATGGAAGCATAATTGCACATCGTTTATGTAAAGCAATAAATTTACATTAAACAACATAAGAAGCTCAGTAAAGCTACTAACGTCCAGTTCGGAAAAAGAAAAAAAATAAAAATTTGCAAAAGAGCAAAGGAAAATTTGTAGACAAACTTGTCAAAAATCAACGAGATATTATCAGGTACGAGACTCTACCTGGAAGTTCCAGTAATGAGACCCAATGAAGTTTGCGAAATCTCCAACTTGGATGGTCACGATTTCCTTCATATTTCCTGTCAGAAGGGACTTAAATCGATAACATTGTTATTTGCCAACAACAGCAAATAAAAATGCTTCATCTACTGGTTAAAAATAGAACAATTGAAACCCTAGAAAATCAAGGGTTTAGTCAATCCAATAACTGCCTAAAAACATATATATATATATATATATATATATAATACATGTAATATGAGCAAAGCAAGAGAGGTTTTCTCAGAGATTCAGGCGCACATATGCCTGACAGACTGGTTCGTTGTTCTTCAAGATCTCGGAGCAGATGAGTGCAATGAGGTTTGCATTCGACTCGACCTAGCAATTCGCATGCATATCGCCGCAGTAGCAAGCGGTGGAAGCGGTGATGTATATCACTGTACTAGCAGCAAGCGGTGGCAGAGGCGGTCGAAGACTCGAAAGAGAGGGAAAATGGCTGCACATAGATTGGAGCGGGTTGGGTTTTGGGTTAGTGTTACGGGTCGGTCTATTATTGGAAGCTATAATAGCAAAATTCCTCACATTTGGTTGGAATCCAGGGAAATTGTACAAATTCCTAAAATTCATTGAAATCATGTAAAAATTCAATAATTCCCAAATTAATTATGCACAGTGTTTGTTTCAAAGACAAAATAAATGAGCAAAATTAGACTGAATATTCTAATCCTTTTATCCATGTCTGGTTGCACAAAAATAAGTAAAATTAAGTTATCGAATCCAAACTAAATCCCCGGATAGAATATTAAATGAGGATGGAGGAAAACAATAACTTATCCTATGATTTGTTAATAGTGGGTGAAGGAATTATAAAATTATCCTATGATTTATTAATAGTGGGCGAAGGAAAATATCACAGATCCAAATCCCATTAAGGAGTCTTGGTGGGTCTTAGAGCATGTGTAGATGAGAAAGAAAATCCCAAATGTCGGTTTTCTTTTTCTTCCCATCATCACAAGCCTAAGTTTTATGGTTTTCTCATTAACAAATGACACGAAAATATTAAGATATCAACATACCATTAGAGCAAGCATCTATATTCGAAAACTGAACACAAATAACAAAAGAATGTTGTCAATAAAACTCCAGCCTTCTAAATCTCTTTCAACGATTGATTGAAAGAGACTTTTTGCTGCAGCAGCTGCTATCATGAATTTGAGAATCAGAACTCAGATTTTCATATGACTAGAGAAAATTTAATCTCGAATTCAGATAATTAAGAAGAGCTGGGACAATAAATAAATAAATAAAACTTTGACAAATGAAGAGAGAGAATTTGAAATGGTTAAAGCTAGTCATAATCCTTCCCAAGTCCTTCAATCCATGAAGGGATATCAAAACAACCTCTTCATCCATATATTGCCTCAACCTCTTCTTCCTAAAAGGATAGCGGAGATCTTGAGTTAGGAAGAATGAGAAAATGTCAGAATTGGTGAAACTTTATTGCTCCTAAAGATAGGTCCAATAGAAAAGGAAAAACTACAGGATCCCTCTCTGTATAATATATTGATTGTAATGTTCACCATCTGATTCTTCTATATAGTATCTGCAAAAATTTTTAGGATGGACCAGTCTAGACATCATCTTCAACTGGCTTGTGAACCTGTACATGTCCTTTCCAACTATGGCGCTCTCATTTCTCTTCCTTCTCCTCATCCATGTTGTCACCATGGGCAATGGAGACCCCTTTTGCAGAACCACCCAGATGGAGAGGGCCTAGTGGAGAGCCAGACTGGGAATGATTTGCCTTCGACACATCTCCACACCGACCTCGGGACATCCGTAATCCAGTTGATGTTACAGCTGAAGAAGCTGAAAGTTTTTGGACATGAATTCTGTATTTCTGCAATTACACAACATAAATGATTCACAATTGCAATCTGTCATATATAAAGCAGAAGAATAGATACACGAATCATAATTCCAATCCACACAAATCACCTGCAAATGGCTTTTTACTTCATCGTTTGAGAGGCTGTCCACCTGCATGAGTTCTCTGATATGCTTCGGTGTAGCAGCTGAAAACATAAGAAGACAGAAATAGAGTCTCAATCCAACTATCACTGCATAGAAATTATCCACAAAAGGGTGGGTATATTTTCACGGAAAGAGAGGTATCTTAGTATAGAAACTAATTGCTTTCGAGGCAAACTCGGAGCTGGAAACTTTATACTGTCCAATCCAGTTAATTTTTCTCTGGGCAAGACAAAAAAATGACATTTTTCCTTTTTACTACTTATTTTCTGTTGAATATAATCACAAACAATGTGTATCCACCATAATCTCAAATCAAAGCAGCTGGAAAGAAAAGAAAAAGCTTCAAATCTTTCAAAACATTCAAATGAACCCAATATTCATTCTTTCGGTATTGCAATCAGGAGTGTTTGGATCAAATTACGCACAACTCGACTAATTCTCTTTTTTATTCAATCAAAAACAGGCCATTCATACCAAGACTACAGAATTCTCAAAATACAAATCTTTCACTGGCTCTAAGAATTGAATATGGGTTGACCAATTTAATTGAACATGAATTGACTAACTTGGAGAGTATATTTATTTAACCAACTACGACAATCTCTAGGATTAAATGAACCCAATATTATCACAAAAGAGTACACAAGAAAAGGAACTTTAGATCATTGCTTTCTTTTCCTTCAGATTCATCAACGATTTCCAAGTCCCACCTAAACGAATGGTACACAATACAATATGTTTGAATCTTGAATTTATCAAAAAAATAAAATTATTATGCATATTTCATAACTAATAGGTAACCAAACAAAAAAATTAATTTTTTTGACAAATATAAAATACCTACTTATTTTATTTTCAAAATTTTTACTTCTTTTATATCATATATTCTTTTCCTATCTTTCCCCTTTCCTTTTCTTTTTTCCCACAAATCCAATAGCATGAAGACAAAGGGAATGAAAAATTGGCCAAATTCGATTATTAATACATTATGTATAACTATAGAATATTAAAAATTAGATTGGGTTGTGATGCGTTACTTTGTGCTCCTCCAAGTTGTTGAAGTGCATCCACAAATCGCCGATGCAACTCCGGCGACCAGCAACGCCTCTGCTTCTTCTGTTGTTGTTGTTGCTGCTTTGGTTTGCTCCGTAGCTTCATTTGGTCAGTCAACGAGGACGAACCTGAATCAGTACTGTTGCGGCAGCCTTCCAAATTCAAATCGATAGGACCCATTTCAGCCACCGGCTTCAAAAGTGATAGGCCTTGAACCGGTAAAGCCACCTTGCCTGCCTTCATTGCCAGACCAGACGGTCCCTTTAATGGCAGAAATGCCCCTCCCCTGTTCCTAAAATTACAGTGTTGGAATGGATTCTCAGTTGCAGAGCCATCCTCTGCTCTATCTCTCTACCATCGACAATCCCAACAAAAAAAAAAAAAAAGAAAGAAAAAAGAACTACTTTAATTACTTTCAGCATACACGTAAAAGATATATATAACAGTTATGTATATGTATCAAATTTTACCAATTTCAAGCTTAATACTGAGACTTGTTTATTGACATCACGACAATTTTTTTCACACTTAACATTACTTGCGCTCCAGAGCTGAGCAGATCTCATCCAGTTCTTCTTATCACTGAAATCACTTGGCGTTTTTGCTCCTGCATCTTTTTCAGAATTACTCTCCTCCTTCAATCTCTCAATAGCTGCAAACCCAGACGAAAGAGAACAAATAAATCAAACAACAATACATAAATATATGTATGCTTATGTATATGGATATGTATAAACATGTATAGGGAGAGAGACAGGACAAACCATCGTTCAAGAGAAGCATGCAGAGGGGTAGTTCGCGTTTAAAGGCGTGGATCTTTCTCAGTTCCTGTTCTAATATCTTAACATAACCATTGAGCTTCGATGATTTCTCAGAAATATCGGCGATCACCGAGACTTCTGTGAGTAATTCGGAAATGGTCTTGGGGAAATCAACCGACCTCGAATCTAAGTTCAGTTTCACCGAATTCTCTCCCATCTCGTTCTCTCTCTAAGATTTCTCTTTCGTTCTCTTACATTGCCCAGATAGATATGTATGAAAAGAGTCCATTATATATATCTGCGATGTGAAAAGGGAAAAGAAAAACGGAGGGTCCGAAAAGGGTTATTGGAAAAGCAGAGACAGAGTTAGAGATCACAACGCAAATGAAGATTCTGCAGTTTTCGAATTCGGGTCGCCGCGTATTTGGGTCAACTCGCTGATGCAGTTAATGTGAGTACAAACCCGAGTTAGCTCTTCGAATCGTTGATGCTGTACGGAATGTATCAAGTTTACGTCTGTAGCCTTTTCTTTTGAAGAATTGTGAGAGCAATTCAAGATTCCTTAACGGTTAACTTCGTCCTTTCGCAGCCGCTCAACCAGCACGGTCTTCGTGGTTTCTTTTGACTACCGCAAATACCCTCGCATGTTTAGTAAATGAAACTCGATTGAAAGATTTATGTAATCAGATTCTGTGTAATTTTGAGGTTCACTTTCAACTACTGCTTTTAAGTGCAAATCGGATTTCAAACCAACCAAAAATAAAAAGGAGAACTTATCTTTATGCAGAAAATCTTTATCACATGATGTCATTATTTTATTTTTAAAATTAAAAACTTATCTTGATAGATTTTGATTTTAAAGTAGAAGACCCCAATTTAGTTATATCATTTTGTACAAGTTTTGTGTGTGTATACTTACTACTCAAAACTAGAAATGAAAATACTTTTCGATGAATGGAATGATTTACATTCCGCATCCCTCGCCTCAATTCTATTGATGATTCTGTAAATATGTTAGACTATGAACTGGTTATTAAATCTGATTTTTTTCATTTATGATGGTTGATTTCAATGGTTTGGCTGAGTTAATCTTTTGGTTAGATTACAAGAAAATCATAATATTGAGATGTATATATATTTATTTTTGGTATTTTAAAACATAATTACCACATAACTCAATTGGATAAGAAAAATGGGTTGCTCGAAATTTTTTGAAAAACATTTTAGATAATTTTGAAATATTTAATTAAAAGTCAAAAGAAACTGAAAAAAAGACTCGTAAAAAGCTCTAAGGATACTATTTAAAGAATATCCAAATAACTGAGGTAATTAATATAACACATTTTTTGAATTTTTTTTTTTTTTTTTTGGTTGTAGCAAAGGCAACTTAACATTAAGAAAGTATGAATCATGATTTAAACTAGTTATTTTATGCTTAGTGAAAACAAAGAAATAAATATAAGCATAAAAAGCATCTCATACTATGCTAGGTATATTAAACTATGTGAAATATGATAAAATATTCACTGCAACGGATTTGATATCACCAATCAGTAAAATCACACAAAATAAATAAATATTTATTTCAATTATCTAAATTATACTATTAGACGTTTTCTCGATGCTACATCACAATTGACCTTCGTGTAACCAAGATATTTACGTGCTTATGTGAATTTGATCCGTCATAAAAAAATATATATATTATATTATCGTTGTGCCAAATATTTTTCATGTGAAACCGCAGTGGACACATACTATCCTACAAGGTTTGCTTTTAATCCCAATTGCAAAAGTCAACATACATCAAGCAATAAGGGTGGTGGTCCTGTTGTCAAAGTGGGATTACACTTTTTCATTTATGTTTCTTTATTTTTTTTCCAAGCAAAATTTTTTTTTTATTGAGTTGTTTTATCTATTTTTAGTATCATCAACCAAACAGAATAAACACAGGTTGAAAGAAATTATTCAGGTGACTATTACACTATATTATTATATTTATGTGATATCATTTGTAAGGAAACAGATTTTCCATTTGTAGAGAGAACATTTTTTAAAAAACTATAAACATTAATCTAATAGTAAAATAAGTTTTTAAATTAAAAATTTTTTATCATTTAAAAAAATAACACATATTATAATTTAAATAAAATATCACGTAATATAAATATAATATTATTGTATGACTATTACCCTAAATAATTACTCCCTCCCTCGCCCTTGTGGATCTCCAAATATTACACGAATCTCTCTCTCAGACAACACAGAGAACCGAAAATAGGAGTCAATTACAGCAAGAGACTGCCACGTGGTGATTGAGCGGTGAGATTCTTCTTCAGTTTTTACTTTCTCATGCCTTTCTCTTTTCCGTCCGTTACGAGGGAATCGTTTCTCCCAGAATTCACAATTTCCATGAAAAATAGAGGCGCGCAAATTCCCATACCACCCCGGAGCCCAAAAAGCATCACATTTTCGGCATGTGAAAATAAAATAAGGAATTTTCCTTTTTTTTTTTTTTTTGTTTTAGCTCCAATCCACAACTTTGTACCAGAGATAAGGATCCTCTTCCTGCTGATGGATGCGGTAGGCCCCCGGTTTTACAAAAGTGGATTTGTGTACGTGTTGATGATGCTATATCTCATTTCTCTCTCTCTCTCTCTCTCTACCCAATAGTTTTTGCGGGGACCTACAACATTTTATAGCACTGTCCATTTATTCCCATTGATTCGTTTTAACCTTCTTCACCCGTTGCAATTAGGAGGGTGCATGGGTTGATACAACGGTAGGCTCGGATATATGTCAAGTTTTTAATTCGATCTTAATGGGTTTCAAATTTTTAGATTCAAAATTACTTAAATTTTTAGATTCAAAATCAAACCAAATATTCTACATATTCAAACCTACCTAACCCAAGTTCAGGAGATGGGTCAACTGTCCCAGATTTTTAAAAATCCTATTTTGACCTACAGATTTAGAAATATTTTTTAATTTGTCTCACCTAATTTTTTTTCAGTCAATTTGCCTATTTAAAAATTTATAAATACACCCTTTAAATAGTAATTTTACAGGTATAAATACACCCATTATATATACATGTATATGTCAACATTATACATATCTATTGAAGTTGTAGTTATTCATGATTGCCCCCAAATAAATTTTCTAACTCCACCACTGCCAGAGTTGGTTCCATAATAACTCAACACATAATTTGCATTGATCATATACTAAGTTTGCGTCCAAATTTATTAAGAAAAAAACAAATGAAAAAAAAAAGGTGAAAGAAAAAAAATAAAATAAAATTTTTTTTTGTTCTCTTCTCCTTTTATCTTTTCCTTTTTTTTTTTTTTTTTCATTACCAAATTCTTAATTTAAACACAGGCTAATAGAATCATCCTTTTGTTCGACCCTTGCTATATCAAAATTTTTTATTTTTTAGAGGTCGCTTGTTATATCTATGCCTATGGTTAATGTGGAAAAATAGTTCGTTCATATCTTTGTCCTCTCATCTTTTTGGAAAAACGTCGTCCTTTGCGATTCTTATTATCGGCAGAGCATTGGTTTCAAACATCCAAGACACGTACATATTGTGTGTTCCGAAGGATACAAATATATGCTTTGTTCTTCGTAAAAGCAATGGTTCTGAACCCCTAATACACCCTAATCACAAGTTGTCTAAAGAAAAAATGAAGGCAAGTTTGAACACTTTGGTTACCTTGGAAAATCTTCTCCAAACACAAAATCAGGATAAGAGATTCTTAAAACCAGTGGTACTAAAGCATTTGTTCCTGATCTTCTTGACAAATTTGCTAACCAAGTCTGCTATTTTTGCAATGATCCAAACACTACCTAATGTTCGCATCACGAGATTCTAAGGCAAGCCTTTTCGAACGCCACTAGTCTTAAAAGGCTAATCTGTTAGGAAAGGAGCCCGACAATGCATAGCATATCAAGCTCTCCCCAACAACGCCCTACTGGGAAAAAGAGATTTTCCACAAGTGATTTTGTTCTTTCAGGAATGATTTTCAAGGGTATAAACGGAGCCAAGCCAGCAGAAAGTTAAGGCTTCTACCTTTCCATTTCTGGGATGCATAGAATTTGTTATCTACAAAGATTTCTGCAATGGAACTGCTTCATACATAAATATTACAAGCTATAATCTGCAATAACATGCTTTGCCCTAGAATCATTCAAGTTATGTGTTAAGAATACAGCAAGACAAGCGCACTTAGTATAGGTGAGCAAACCCTAACTTAGAACTACATAAATTAAAAGAATTGTATGTATTACAGGTTAGAAGGAATTTCAAAAGAAAAGCCAGAATTTACCAGATGAGATCCACCACCGTCAAAGAATGCATGGATTTAACCAAAATCAGACTACTTTGTCTAGGATAAGATGGGATAAAATAAGAATGACTTGGAACAGCATCACAATGCAGGACAACAAAAGAAAAAGGAAATGGTTAGAATCTTAAACTAACTCAACAAAATCCCCCGTTCTTCGGGCTTAACAAGAACAATGTAGGAGCAACTCACTGTTTTGTCTTTATGAAATGAGCAGTTAAGAGTTTTGCAACCGTGAATCCGTTGAAGTTGTCGACATCAAAGAGTTCTCTCAACTTCTCATCACAAATTATTCTCCTCTTATCAGATGGATCCTTCAAGAACAAGGAAATAACACTGAGAAACTGCTGAGTGACAGGTGCACGAGGCCAAGATGGAAAAGATACAAAAGTATCCAATAGCACAACTTATCTACCACATTTACAATGCCTTGACACATATGTCCAACTGACGAAAATGTATGTCCCCAAGTGTCCAATTCTAAAAATTTTAAAAATAATAAGACACATTTAGATGTGTGTCTGACACGTGTCAGTGTTTCTTGTCCAACACGAATACATCACCTTCTCCAAAATTTCCGTGCTCCTTAGGTCATATCAACTTAAAAAGGAGATAATGTTAACAGTACTTTGGGAGGACAACTGAGGACAATGTAGTAAAAATATTTTCCCATTACATATTGCTTGAAGCTTTATACAAACTGAGCTGCATACAAGAGTATGGGTGTCAGGGGTTCTAAGAGAACATGCAGCCAATTTATCAAATGGTGCAGTACTTGCAATTTCAACCCTCGTACCTCCCCACCAACCCAAAAAAAAAAAAAGAAAAAGAAACACACTAGAGTTAAGAAGTCGCCTCTTAACAACCAACTGGTGATCATGTTGGGTGAAATAGATATTCTGTATGCTAGTACTTATACCTATAAAAAAAAATGTATTCTAGTGTACTTACGGCCTACCACAGCATATGGTTTGACAAAGGAGATCAACCACACACCTGAAGGTTGTTTTGTTTTATGTATTCCCAGATTCTCTTCACAACACCAGATCGCGATAACGCACTTTCTCCTGTACCAAGGAACTTCACTAGACCATCTGAAAGTGGAAGAGGAGCAAGAAAACCTGAATTCCCTCGCTTCTGCCGTTTTTCCTTTCTTTTCGGCTCGCCTGACTCTATAATGGAAAAAAATGAATAGGGAGGAAGAAAACCTCATTACAAGTATTTCACAACTGTGATCAGACTAAGACAAATAAGTAAACATATTTACTTATAAACATATCTACATATATGTATATATTATTCTTTTGTACAAAATGCATAATAGGTATGGTAGAGACTACATAGTCAACCGGTTTGAACAGAATCCTGAAAACAGTCAAACAGAACTTTTGAAGCCTCGCAACACAAAAAGGACAAGGCCGGTTTATGCTACAAGGAATGGTACCATCAGCAGCAGGTGAGTGAAGAAAACTTTGAAACTCCTTAACATATTAACAGCAATAAATTTCTCTAACAAACTAAATTAAAATTGTCTAATAACTTAAACCACTGTACCTACCTTCTTCTCTCTCTTGCTTCTTTTGCTTTTCTTTTTGTGTAGTCTTAACTGGAGCTGCTAAATTGTGTAAAGACATTGTAAGCAATATTTGAAGAATTTACATAAATATGCTAATGATAACAATACATGGAACAGATACTAATTGTACAAATGAATAGAGAGTGGCTGACTTGACCTAACACAACAGATTCTTACCCGGCACCAAAAACCACATTAGTTGATTGGCAGGTCTTAAAACAAGAAACACCAAAATTAATTTCAAATGATCCAACATTTGACACTAAGTACATCCTCAAAATATGGTTTCTTTAAGCTATAGACTCAAAATTTACAGAGAGCCATTACAAAACATGGAAGATGGAGCAGAAAGCTGTTTTCCAGATATAGCATAAGAATGTGGAAAGGAAATAACCATATATTGTCAGATGAAGCATATGAAATATGAAAGATTCAGTACACATGTTTCACTGGGCTGAAGAGGAAAATCTATAATATGATCCAAGATGAAAACTAAAAGTATATCCAAAATATAAAAGTCACATGTCACCAAAAAAAATGAGAGTGTGTGATATCCATAACAAGTAGTGCAAAAGTAAACCTTATGAGAAAGCAAAATAAATTGGTAAAGGTAGTACCATCATCCGAATCCAATGGCCAGATATGCTTTGTTAGGGCCTTGTTCATTTGGAACATGTTTACGCAATCCACACCAAAGAGTGTACGCAATGTGTCATCACAAATTATATTCCGCCTATTGCTTGGGTCCTGCAAATCCTTTTCACGAATATAGCTCCACAACTGCTTGACAACCTATAACAAAATAATGGGCAAACAAATTACAAAACTGAGAAGTCCTTAATATACAACAATAACACTGGATAAAGTAACAAAGAACTTTTGATATACCTCAGTTCTGGCTAATTCAGGCACCCCAACAAATTTCTGAAGCTCTGGAGAAAGACTACATAATTTGCTAAATCCACCCCCTCTTTTCTTGACCTCTTTATTGTGTTTCTTAGACCTGCAAAAAGGGCAATGGAAAACGAAAGATGTTTCTCAAACATCACCTATAATTGAATAAATAGAATAATTGAGATGAGGTGGAGAAAGAGAAAAGTACCTTTAATATTAAATTTTTTTAGGCTTGTTTTGAACAAAATCTAAAAATAGGCCAAGGTGTTAATAAACCCTTCCTGAAAGGCAACTACACAAAATGCACTTTCAAGATTGTTGGTCTGCTTATATACAAGATTGTTGGTACATAAGCACACCAGCAATCTTGAAAGTCAACAATATATATATTACAACAGTTCTGTGACAAATAAATGATAATGACATGAGAACAGAGGAACAATCACCAAGTTAACCCAACAGAAGCAAGGAGTTAATTCTTCAAAAACAAACTTAAATTCTTAAGATTTTATTTGCTTTTATTTTCACTTTTTCTTATTTTGTGTGTGGACACTAGAACATTTCATCAAACTTGTATAACACGCGTCAATCACTTGAGTAGTGGATATGGCATCAACAGATAGTAATACCGCATCCAGTCCACTGTTTCATACAACCATTTTGCCATTAGTGACTGAGTTTTATGAGGACTTTCCTTTTCAGGGACAGTGTCAATCAACTCTCTGTCAAGCATGTTATGACTGAAAAGCTCCCAGAGAAAAGTCTCAAGCACAGTCATGTAGGTTTTCGACTATGAAAATTCTACAGTTACTTCTTACAAAAACTTCTACAATGAGTTGAAATTGCTATAAGCAAGGCAGTGATAGTAATTCTTGTAATGGTGGTTTAATGCATATTGCACTCATTTTCCCATAGTGGATTTTCCTCAGTCTCCTTTTGTTTTACTTTTATAAAAGCGTCTTCGATGTAACTTCCCTCTGCCTATTAGTTCCCATGGCTTTGCTCTGTTCCCTTAATAAAGTTGTTGTGTTATGGCTATATTCACATGCAGACACTTCTCTATTGTATTAACTCACTGGTGATGTCTTCTATCAATCCAGTTTATCCAAAACGTAACAATAAAAAGAAGTCTTCCCTCAGTCCTAATAGTTTGCAGTTTGCATATTGGTAACAGCTTTTTGGACTTTTTGAGAACAACTATTCAGCACAATGCACACAAATGTTGAGCTGCTTTCTTCCGCGATTAGTCAGGGCAAATTCGATAAATTGTTCAATACAGATTCTTGATTCAAAACAACAAAACAGAGAGGACAAAGCAACAAATTTGTTCTTTTAAAACACATTTCAGGCCCCCAACCTAACACTGATTGAAAGCATAATATAAGCTAAACTTGAAAATGAAACAAGTGAAGTATCAATACAGTTACCATCAATATAAGTATGCTACTACTTTTGCAGTTCTCACCAATTCAACCCCCCTTTCTTCGCCTCACCTCATATAAGTGATGGGAACATACTCATTTTCTAAATCCATTTCTTCAGCTATTTACGCAGACTACAGAATAACAAAAAACAAACTCAAAGGTCTTACAAAGAAAAACATTAGAAAGATGCATCAGAAAGGTAATGTTTGGAGCATTTCCCTTTCAAGCAATTAAGAGAACATTCAGAAAGGATTCCAAATAATGGCAAGTGAATGAATTCCAAACACACGGGAAAGTGTGGTTTTGAAAGGATAATGACCAAGGATGTATTAATGATGATTATTTTGTTTCTGGTAAATTTCTTAGGTTTGGTGGTGGTACATTCCATGACAATGGTTAGCACTGAGCTGCAGTGCTCAAGTATCTGTTGCAGGTATATTATCATTTTTTACCAAAATTAGCATCCAGAGAAGTAACCAACAACAATTACAACCAACATAAAGCCCCAATTGAGATTTTTACATTCAATCTTAATAGAGAGCAACATTAATGTGCATTTGAAATATTAAACCATTAAATGTATTCATTGAAATGCCAGTTTGCGCATTACCTCAACACTGATTTTCGAAGCATGCATTGTGGATAAAATAAAATAATTCAGACCCAAATTACTTAACAAAAGTCCCAAACTTCCCTGCACATAAACCAAATGTCAACCAAAAAATCACCTCTTAACACACCATTTCAGCTAACTGTAGAATGTAGCAGTCAGCCAGACACGATAGCTAGTATTCCATATGTATGCATATTCATGTGCAAACAATAGTAGATTCATGTATATAACTAACTAACCCTCTTTTAGCAGTAGTCTTGCCATTACTGGCTTCTTCCTCCTCCTCTTCTTCTTCTTCATCATCCTCTTCTTCCGATTTTAGCTTCGCAGCCGCCTCTCCATCGTCGTCATCTTCTTCCTCATTCCCTTCACCTTCATCGCGTGCATCATCGCCTTCTTCATTCTCCTCGAATTTCTCAAGCTGGCTCTGAAGATAAAGATCGACTTGTTCTCTAATAAACGCCTTCTTGTCCGACAAATCGATCCCGAAATCCTCCTGTAGCTTCCGTCGCACAATCGCCGTCGTCGTCGTGTTTAGGTCCGACGTGCGCAGGAACTCGCGTAGCCTGCCGACGAGCTCCGAGTCCGATACCATTTTCTCTGGTGCGTTCGGTTTCTGTTTCGGGTTCGGTTGAGGATGTTCACCAAGTAAGGTAGAGTTAAGTTCGAAATACCGATTTTAGGGCTGAGTGTGGCAGGTGGCTGGAACGGATTTCGTGAGGGGTAAGAGATGTAGATAGGTGAGGGATGGGAGGGTATTTGTGGAAATGAATAAAAAGGCTTGCATTAAAGAAATATGTATTGGCTGCACTTAGCTAGAAAACACGTACGGTACGATGCATTGCAGGTGAGCAAATTTTGAAGCCCACTTGCATGTTAAGTGCGTGACGGTACTTCTCCGCGTTCTCGTGCAAAGTTGCAGCGATGCGGAAAAAAAGAAAAAATAATTTTTTTCTATCTCTTTGTTTGATTTTTAATTTATGAGAAAAAAGAATAAAAAAATAAAGAGAAAATTATTTCTTAACTTTTTATTTTATTTTAATCTTTTATTTTGTTTATTAGTTTTGTGTGGGTGACAAGTTTATCTGATCTTAAATAAAAACTTATATAAATCAGGGTCAACTTTGTTGGAATTATTCCAAAAGGGAAGGATGGAAGGAAAAAAAGTGATTGAAGGTATGCATTTTTCTCCCCTAAAAAATAAAGAGAATATTTGTTAGACAACCATTCATGTATGTTTATATGCAATTAGTTAAGCAAATCATCTTTTGCATGTGTTTTATTTGTTTTCAACAAAATCAATTCAATCAAATAGAAAGGATGGGAAAGAGGAAAAAATCAATTCGTTACTTCTTTTCAATAATCTCTCTCCAAAGATGTGTACTTTTTTTTCTTTTTTTTTTATGGAATTCAAACATGTGTGTTTGCACTAGCTTGCAAGTAGCTCTATTGCTAAAATCTCAGTTTTTGATGTAGTATGCTCCTTAAAAGTTATGGCATCTATGTTCATTTCAGTGCATTCATTTTACATTATGTACATTCCATATATATTAATAATTACCATTAGGGCCATAAACGAGTCAATTAGTAGGTTGTTTAAGTTTGGTTTAAAAATTTTAACGAGCTTGAAAATGTGTTCAAGCTTGATTTGTTTAACTTTTGAATTAATTTCAAACGAGCTTTAATCAAGTTGAGCTTGAGTAACTTGAATTTGCTGTATAAATTAGATTATCAAGCCAAGTTCGAGTCCAGCTCTTAAACTTAACGAGTTTTAAAATGTGTTTAAATTTAACTTGTTTATATAACAAGCCAATCTCAAACGAATTTTTAATGAATGAATTTGAGCCAAATTTGAGTAGCTTAATTTGTTTTACAGTCCAAATTACCATCACTTAAACCTCATTTTGATGAAGCTTCTTATAGGTTTTTGTTTATTTTTTTAAAACTAATTTTCAAGCTCAAGTAAGTAGATATATGTATATATATATAGCCAAAAACTGAAAATCCACAAAAAAAAAAAACTACACCCAAACGAGGCATTAACATGCATACACTCCCACTGCTTGCGTGCAATCGCCTGAGGATTAAGGATCCTTGACAATAATTTTTTTTTATCTCCCAAGCCTATGACATTGTTTCATGGCTCTACATTCCCCATCATTTGTTCATTTATTTTTTAATTGGTACATCAGTATTTGTTTATTTCTTTATTTGGCAAATGTGGCTTTAAAATGTAGTTATTAGAACCTAATAGATAATTGAACTAGTCAAGTCACTAATTTAATAATTTATTAGTTCAACCAATTATATAATAAATAAATAATAAAAATATATTAAAATAAAAATAATAGTTAAAAAAAATTGTCAATGGTTTAAATGATACTCTCTAGGTTGAATTGTCTGATTCAGTCCAATTATGATGCCTATGCTTTAAAGTCAAAAACTTTCTTTGGTTACCACGGTTTTGTTAAGAATTAATAATTAATGATTCCCAGCTGTTCAAGAGATACCCCATGATTATTCTTACGCGGTCCAGATTTATACATTTTGTTAAAAAAATCATTAAATCAAGGGCTTTGAGCCTCTAATAGTTGAATCTATAATATACTCTCTTGTATGAATGCTTCAATGCACATGCTTGGAGTTAGCCATCTCTCTCTCTCTCTCTCATCATTTATTGTGCGTTGCATATAAGCATCATAATAAAACAGGTCTTAATGGGTAGACATTTTGATTAGGAACTCATTATAACAGACAAGGATTTGCAACTAGAATATATCCAGGGAAAGAGAAAAAAGTAAATTAAATTACTTTTACTTAATACTTTTTATGAATAAAAAAAGTGATTTTATGGTCGGTTTGGTTTATATGAAACAATTAAACAACTGTTAGCTCAATCCTTCATAGTCCATGTCATCAATCATATTTGCATGTCATGCAGTAAGAATTTGAAGAGGTAATTCATCACTTGGACACTCAGTTAAAAAAAAAATAAAAATAAAAAAGCATATAATTTAATTTAATTTAATTTATTTTAATTTTAATTTTTGTTTTTTTAATACCACTTTCACTTTTATTTTCATTGACACGTAACTAGGAAATTAATTAAATGCTTTAAAAAGTATTTGGACGGCGGGGTTGGCGAATAAGAGGAGAGAACGAAAAAAGAAGTAAAAATAGGTACTCATAGCTTATGGAGACTTACACATAATTTGATGTTGATATACGTTGAATTCATTCGGTTGGGACGCAAGGGCTGTGCAGGACTTTCACCGACCATCGCGACTCTCGCCAAAATTATCCAAAACCAAAGGATATTTCTGTCATTTAGCGCAAAAACCAGAAAAAGGTCAATTAATCCACAAATCAACAGCGACAAAAGCAACAAAACCTGCAAGGCAACGGTTTCTCGATCAGAACGCAAGCCACGCCAGCGACGTCGTCGTTCCAATGCCCACCAAACCCGAACGACACCGTCCTGCATGTCACACAAATGTTGCCTTGTCTACATCACCTTCCCCTCTTTCCTCCATTCCACTGCTGCACACGGAAGATATTAGTCCGTCGCCGACCAGAAAAACATCTCTTTCTCTCTCTAAAACTAAAACTATACATATAGATAGAGAAAGTGAAAGCACAAAGGCAACCGCCATTTAACATTCAGTTGAAAAACGGTGATACCTCCGAGGGCAAAATCTGGCATATTCCACACCGATCTCTCTCTCCTATCGGTTACCGGTGATTCGACGGCGTCAAATCTTCCTGTCCGGTCACGATTACCAATATCATGTCGCCGTTTTTTTACTCTCCGTAATGTGATTTACTGTTCGTAGGAGGACCACTTCGGAGAGCCACCAGAATGAATCGGTCGACGATCATAGTTGGCCCCGGCATGGACATGCCGATCATGCATGACAGCGACCGCTACGACCTCGTTCGAGACATCGGCTCCGGCAACTTCGGCGTCGCCAGGCTCATGAGAGACAAACAGACCAAAGAGCTCGTCGCCGTCAAGTACATCGAGCGAGGCGACAAGGTCAATTTCGGGAATTGTTCGAGTTATTTAAGTGTTTTTAGTTGTTTTACTTTGTTGCCAAATTTTGTGGTGATTGATTTGTTTTGGTCTGTTTTCGGAATTAATTTTGGGAATTTATGTTTGTTTGATAGTTATGTTACCGCTTTGCTGAGTTTGGTCACATTTAATGCTGTTGTGAGTTTGTAGTGTCAGTGTAAATTTGGAAAGTTTATCCGTAATGGGGATTCTTGCCAAATATGTCGACCTTTTTGAGTTTTGAGTAATTCTATACAATCATAATACAAAATGATGTGTTTGAATTGAAACCTATTATTTTGAAACAAATTAGCTAATAAATGGATGTTAATTAAATAAAAATATTATTATCACATCATTTGGTGGTGGATTCTTAATAAAATTATGTAAAAATAGAATTTTCCTAGAGTTTCTTTTGGTCTGGGTGTTTTTGCAATGTTTCATTTTCAAAACTTGTTATTTCCACTAAGGAATTTGATTTATTCATTGAATTAGGGATTGAACAACTTAGTAGAAGCATCTAAATTACAAGTAAATTAGAGGGTCAGCCTACTCCACCTGGTTGTGAGAAAAACTTGAAAGCGTCTATTTTACTGCATTGATTACAATAATTAAACCAAAAAAAAAAAGACAAAAGCAGAACAGCTCAAGTTTGTTGGATTTTTTTTTTTTTTTGAGGATGAAAAAACAAAAATTGAAGGACTCGGAAATCTCCTTTTCGGCTTTCTTTGCAGCTAAACCAGTCTTCACATGTTGATATATGTGCACAACACACACAAATTTTTTTTGTTGAACTTTGTTGTTCTACATTTTAGTCATGATTGCATGAGATTATTTTCTTAGTAATTGGATATTACATAAAATTGAATAGTTATTGGCATTCTTTTTATCTGATGATCAACTGTACTTCCTTAATCATTGCATGCTATGTTACCTGGACTCTTCTAAATTTGTGAAATACTTGTGTCGGGCACTTGACACTCGGACAAGGGTATGAGATATGTGTCCGATATAGTTAGTTAGACATGCATCTAACAAGGATATAGAAGTAATTGAGTTTACTGTAAAACAAAGCATAACACTTCCATTTTATGTATGAAATGTTATATTTTAACTTGTAAATATCATTTTATCTCAAAAAAGCAAAAAAAAAAAAATTTAAAAAAATAAGAAATTTAGCTTTGTCAGAGGGTCCTTAGACATCATAATTAAGTGAATCCGACACTTGGACCCGTATCCGTACCCGATATTCGTACCCAAATTCAGGTAACATAGATTGCATGTACTAACTGACAAGCAATTAAGTTAGACAGAAAGAAGATAGTTGATGCATTGAGTTGTAGCATAACGGTCTGTATGCTAAAGGGTGTGTTTGGATGTTCCAAGAAAATTTGGTGACCCTGTTGATATTCTACAAAGCATTTAGAGATAGGAATAGATTATCTTAAACTAAGGAATTATGGAAAAAGTTAGCTGTCAAACAAGTAATTCACGAATCTAGAATCTTCTCATTTCAAGGAAAACTAAAAATGATTATGAATGATAAATATGGTGAGATCCAATATTTCCTCAAGGGCCACACCTCAGATGATAGATTTGCACACTAAAATTCCATAGAAAGTGCGAAAAGGCCATCTAATTGCAGTGAGACATCCAAATGTCCACAATAGCCCTACCACAAGGATAAAAATATTAGGATTACTACATCATGTGTTGCAAGGTTGGGATTTATATCTTGGATAGTTTAAAATTTAAACTTCAGAAAAGTGGATTAGTGGTTAGTATGTACAACCTTACAACCCATACTGTCACTCACATTTGATCCTTGGGACTTATTTTTGAAATATGAATTTTGGATCATTGTGGGGGAATTTATTGCTTTCTCAGTCATGTTTTCTGTGGTGCAGATAGATGAAAATGTCCAAAGGGAAATCATAAATCATAGGTCTCTGAGGCACCCCAACATTGTTCGGTTTAAAGAGGTTTGGTTTTTTTTTACCTTTGATTTTATTATTTTTATGTCTATCAAAGGGTGTTTTCGTTTAATTGATCATTTCTCTGCTAAAATTTGTACTCTAGGTCATTCTGACCCCAACCCATCTGGCTATTGTGATGGAGTATGCAGCTGGAGGAGAGCTTTTTGATCGAATAAGCAATGCAGGGCGCTTCAGTGAGGATGAGGTTGTTCATTCAGTATCTATACGTACACATTAGTCATCCTTTGTCTCTAATATGCAATATTTCTACGGTTGTTTATCCTGGTGTCTGCTGCAGGCTCGCTTCTTCTTTCAACAGCTGATATCTGGAGTCAGCTATTGTCATGCAATGGTATGTAAATCTTGTCTATGTATGGAAGTTCCATTTATTTAATTATTTGCTAATTTACTTAAGATCCTGGAATGAAAATGAGACAATTTATTTGGCTTGCTTGTACCTTGTTTATTGATGAAGAAAATATGTCACCGAGATTTGAAGTTGGAAAACACTTTATTGGATGGCAGTCCTGCTCCTCGTTTGAAGATATGTGACTTTGGGTACTCCAAGGTACTATTGGGTTTTTTTCTCATCCATTTTCTTTTTGTTGCTTTTTATGCGCTTATAGTCCCTGGAATGTGGATCTCATCAGTATTGAGTTTGTGATTTAGTGTCTCAACTGTCAAGGCATTGGTGTAGGAATCTCTCTCTCTCTCTCTCTCTCTCTCTCTCTACTAGTCTTCTCTTATGATGTTTTGATGGGATTTTATATATTTATATCTCATCATTGAACTGATAGTCACCCTTCTCTTTGTATATGCAATCTGGATGAATTATTTTATGTTTTTATCTGACTGGCAATAATTTTTTCTCAGTCTTCTGTGTTGCATTCACAACCGAAATCAACAGTGGGGACTCCTGCATACATTGCTCCAGAAGTGTTACTTAGGGAAGAATACGATGGCAAGGTAAAACTGGTTCTTATAGTTATATAAATCCAATAGCTATTTTGCATTGTTTGACCAGATCCTATGTTTCAATAGTGTGGTTGTAGCTTCCTGTGAGAAGTACAAGAATGTCTTTCCCGGAAACACTTTAATAGAGAGTGCATATTGTTTATACTTTCAACTAAGGATTTAGATGGTGTACTGTGAATGGTACTCATTTATCCACTTATCTACTTATTTTCTTGCTCTTCTTTGCAAAAAAAAAAAAGAAAACTGAGTTTCTTGTTCTTCAGTCATGTTCTACTAGACTTCAACAGGATGGGATGCCTATTTTTTTCTTTCGTTTTCTTTCTTTCTTACTCTTTGCATGAGAGACCTGCAGTCTACAGTTGACCAGGGGCTTAGTCACTTCATTTATTGGTCCCTGTTACAATGAACTAAAATTTCAAGGGCTTTAGGACATTCTCCGAGTAGGTGGGACATACTTTCCGGGTGGTACCTGCATGATCGCATCTAAGGACAAGTGTTATCGCAGTCTACCTTCCTATCGACTCTCATCTGGTTCCTTAAATCTTTTGTGGCATGTCTAGTTCCTACAGCCACCTCCAATCTGTATGTCTTCTTTTTCTTTTTTGCTGATTAATCTGTATGTCTTCAATAGGACTGGTTAAAAGAATTATAAGCAGCTCAGGTGTTGAACTCAGTGTGGTACCTTTCCAAGATGTAGTAACAGGGAATATAGTGTGCTAGAGACATCAAATAGCTGTTATAGGATGTATGGAACATAAGCTAGCACCTCCTAATGGCTAGAGAAATTTTGATCTTTCAGAGTCCTTAAAACTTTTGGGGCATAGTTTCTAGAGCCACCTCCAATCTTTATGGTCTTCAACAGAACTGGTTAAAAGATTGTAAGCAGCTCACTGTTAGAGCTACCTCTCGATGTAATGTGTCTAGGGCTGGGCCTTTTTCTTGATCTTTATTGATCTTTTGAATGTCCATTGGAGAGAGGTATTGGGAAATGTTACAGACATCCAAATCTCTGTTATAGGATGTATACCTCCTCCAAATGGCTAGACAAATTTTGATCTTTCAGAGAATTCTGGATTTGTTAATGAGAAAACCTTGCCCTGCATCATCCTGTAGCAGAGCCGCAGAAGTATAGCATGAAAGCCTTCATGGCCAATCTAGAGTCTCTCTTGGTTGGCATTCAAATATGTAATGCCCTCAATAGTGTGAAATAATTGGGATGACCTACAGGAGTCTCGGCCAATCAAAGATCCTTTTTCCTTCTTACAGAATCAGGAAGACTTTCCTCATTTCACGTTGGTCTCAACTTATTTTTTACCATTGTTAATGGGATTGTAGATGATTCCTTGGTAATCATTGTGTATATCCATATGAGCATAGGACTCTGCCTGAATGATTTAAGCTGTCCATTTCTTCTTCTAAGTTGACTTCGATACATGTCAAATGTTTTCATAAAAATGTATTTAAGAATTCAAGCTGGTAACTTTTGGATTTCATACACTCTTGCAATTTCAGGTTGCAGATGTGTGGTCCTGCGGTGTGACATTGTATGTGATGCTGGTTGGTGCATATCCTTTTGAGGACCCTGATGAACCAAAGGACTACCGGAAGACAATACACGTATTTCCTTATGGCTTTTATGACATGCGTATCTACTTTTATAAATTGTTTTACTGAAGGCAAGTTATTCTCATTCACTTTTCTGCAGAGAATTCTTAATCTCCAGTTTTCAATTCCAAACAATATTCAAATATCTCCCGAATGTTGCCACCTAATCTCGAGGATCTTCGTTGCTGACCCTACACAGGTTTGTAAGAAACTTGGTTAGTTTTGTATATGTTCAAATCAATCCTGACAGCTTGGAAAATTGGTTAATAATACAATCTTTCAGATGTCATCGTTTGGGGGTATATAAACTAAGATTTTAAAGTTGAATCACACCTTTTCATTGAAGAATATTGTGTGCCATTAGTTTCTATGCTTTATCTTGAGGGTGGTGGAAGTTTGGGTTGGAGTAAGGAAATCTTGATTTGAAAATTGTGATTATAAAAGGATGATTTTGTATGCGCGGTATAATGGTGGTGGAGGGCTGTAGTTTCAGAGCTCTCCTAATGGTGGTGGAGAATTTGAAGGTTTAAAAGGATGGATTAAGAGATTGAATGGGGAATGGAAATGTTAAAAACAACATGGGTCCTTGGAGAGATGGGAATTATGAAATGTTAAGAAGGCCTGTGGGATTCATTTTCTGTTGACTTATTATGTTGGTCTGCCATTAGTGTCTTCTTTCAAAGTGAAGGCTGTGCGAGTCAGTTTTTGAGGCGTCCGAGGGGAGGGAGTAGTGTAGAGGAAGCAATGTCTCTTTAAAGATGATACACTGAGTTCGCTATACTTTTATAATCTCGTGACTTAGTCCACGCCTAGTTTTACTACTTAAAGATTCTGTGATTGGAATCCTAAGTAACAGAGTGGGGATTGGAGGGGGGATGGAATAAAAACTGCTTCAGTTTCTTCCCCAGTCAGATTGGAGGTTTTTGCATTAGAAATTTGTGTATTTTAAAAAAGCTCTTTTGGGATGTCTAGGGGAGGTTGGTATTCATATGTGGTTAGAGGCTCATATAAAGTTGCAATATTGATGTGATTAAGATCTGATGGT
The DNA here is from genome assembly GCA_033060915.1 of Euryodendron excelsum. Classification (NCBI taxonomy): domain Eukaryota; kingdom Viridiplantae; phylum Streptophyta; class Magnoliopsida; order Ericales; family Pentaphylacaceae; genus Euryodendron; species Euryodendron excelsum. Next base: position 37,662,093 of record CM065385.1, on the reverse strand, counting down.
ATCCATATGTGGTTAGAGGCTCATATAAAGTTGGAATATTGATGTGACTAAGATCTAAGGTTTTTAGTCAAGAAAAGTGGTTTATCATTGCTTTGTGAGAAGGAAAGGAAATAAAATTTCAGAGCTAGATTTTTTTTTTTTTGGATTTTCACTAAGTTGTATGTTTTAGTGGATCATCTAAATGTGCATGCAAGGGTGGCTGAATGACGGGTTGTAGAAGTGGTTTGGGTAACGCCTAGGACATTTTTGGATGTGGAGAGAGATGAGTAAGGAAGTGCCACAGTTAATATAACTTGTCAGCTCTGCTTTTACTTATGCGGGGCATTTGGTGGAGAAGAATAGGTGTATTTTAAAGAGAGTAGATTTTCTTGTCCACAAGCTTATGCATGCTTTCTGAGATATTTTTCTTTCTGGAGGTTTTTTGTTTCTGTCTTTTTCGTACATTTTGTCTCCGCTGTCTTCTGTGGAAGTTTTGAGTGAATCAAGCAAATTCTTCCTTGGGTTTTCTATTTTTCTGTTTGGGTACACTTTGTCTCAGCTGTCTTCTGTGGAGGTTTTGAGTGAATCAAGCTTTGCTTGGTGCTGATTTTCTTTATGGGGATTTTCATTTTGTATGCATTGGATGCACTTCATGTTGTGCCCCTGTTGGTTTTTTTTTTACTACCTCTGCTTAGGTTTCACAAAAAGCTTGAAGAACTTGGCAATAAATTTTTTTTCCCTATATTTAGCAGGCTTTCTTCTAGCTGCACTTGTTTGATTTATCTTATTCATTTTCTGTTTTCAAATAGCTATTTTCATCATAAAAGTCAGTAGGTACATAATGTCTTCCTTGAAAATGGGCTTTGGACCTTAGTATTTTTAAGAACCATTACTTAGGAAAATGACTTCTCACAGCTGCTAGAAATTATTTAACTGGAATTCTTCAGAGCAGTATGTAGTAAAATTACTTTTTGGTCTCTAGAAATTTTATAACTGGAATTCTTCAAAGCAATATTTTGTAAAATTACTTTGTAGTACAATAGAATAATGGAATGAATACATAAGATTTGAAATATAGTATAGCTTTCATGTACAAAAGTATCCTTTTTTTTAAGCTTGTGGTATCCATACTTGTAGGTGCTGACTTGAACAGATTTGTTAGACTGGAAGGTAATAGAGGAAAGTGATAACTAGCTAACTGTAGATTTTTGTTTGAAGTCATCATCAAACTGGGTTCCATACTCATCTTGATGAATGCTTACTTTCTTGCTATGGATTTGGGCAGCCTCATTGTTGAGTCTAGTTTTGTCAGTATATAAGCCTCATGCCTTCTGATTTACACGTGCAACAGAGAATTACCATTCCTGAGATAAGGAACCTCGAGTGGTTTCTAAAGAATCTCCCAGTAGACCTCATGGACGAAAAGATGATGAGCAACCAAAACGAAGAGCCTGATCAACCCATGCAGAGCCTTGATGCGATAATGCAAATAATCTCCGAGGCCACCATACCGCCAGTTGGTCTGTATAACCTGGACATGGATGATGACATGTCTGATTTGGACTCTGATTTGGACTCTGACCTCGATGTCGACAGCAGTGGAGAGGTAATCTATGCAATCTGATTGCAATTCATTTCTGTAGTTTCAAAAATCAGTTTCCTCAGCTATGAAGTGAACCTTCTGGTCTCCTGGGTTTGTAATGGAAAATTGAGTTTTAGAGTGTGTTGTAGAATATATGGTAGGTCATCTTAGTTGTCTCGTCACTACAGGATATCTCGTATCAAGGTACTTGCATAATCGTTCTGCAGATCTTAAAATGATTTTGTAGGGAAGAAAGTCGAGTTTTTACCGCTTTGCTAGAATATATGCGCTCCCTTTCAGTCCTCAAAGTCTTGTTCATTTATCATTTTTGCATGGCACACAGGTACAGTGCTTTTTGTTCGGTTGTGATATTCTATTTTTCTTTTTTCTTTTTTCTTTTTTTTAAATTGCCCCATAATGGTGTTATATAAATTTGTACTCTGTGTTACAGTTGTGTTACAGCTATTCTATAAGTTGCTCCACTCCTCTCTTTCTTTTGTGTAGTAATTATGTGATCTCTCTCTCTCTCTCTCTCTCTCTCTCTCTCTCTCTCTCTCTCTCGTGTGCGTATAAAAGGTGTTTTCAATACTGTGGAGAATTAGTCAACGATAACAGATTGTGTTGGTTTTTATCAATATAAATGTAAACTTGTTGTAAGCTTGGAATGAAGATACAACAGTTCCAGCAAAGAGAGCTTGCTACGATCACCCTCAAAGAATAGTAAATCAACTTCAGCTCTTAAACTTCGACTAAGCCCATCCAGAAGTAGTCCCACGGTATTGGAAGTTTGGAGCTCTTTTTCTAAGTTGAAGTATACGAGGTTCACCGTGTCCAACTCGGTGCCCACCAAAGGGAAAAGAAAGAGGAGAAATTGGGAGGGTTTACTCCACCAAGTAAAAGAGGTAAACTGTAACAAGACAAATGAGCTCCATGATAGTAGTTGACATGAAAACTGAAAATAGAGACGACGGTTCTGTAGTTGAATTGCCGTCTTTTCACAGGCATTGAATCACCGGATTTGGACTTGTCAAGCGAATTTCCCTGCAAGAGATGAAAACTTTCTCCAGCAACAACATTACCTTGATGTTTTGTGTAGATTTCATGTCCACACGTGAGTATAAAGTTAATGACTAGTTGATGTTGCAAGAAATGACCTTCTTAGAAAGCTTAAAGAAAGAAAGAAAGAAAGAAAGAAAAAGATAATAAATGAAAGCTGCACACCCAACCAATTTTGGGTCACAATTGTGCAAAATACGACTCCATGATGTTAGGAGCAGAGTCGCTCGATCGTGCTTCAATGGCAGAGATCTTGCATTGGAAATGGCCTGGTTCATGTTGGTGGTTCTCTATACACACTGGATATAACCAGGGGTGGATTAGGATTTTGCTCAGTGAGGGCAAAATTCGCAAAATTCACGTAGAATCATATGTGAATCATACATAGAATTTTAACAATTTCTGAACTTGTCCTAATTTAATCCCTAAATTTAATGACAACTAAGTCCTAACTTTAAATAAATTAAAAAAACTAAAATAAAATGCAATTCAATAAAATTGTGACCCTAACCCCTAACATAAATCCAAATCTCAAAAAAAAGAGAAAACCCTAATATAAATAAATCTTACTGAATCAACAACTCAATACTTGGACATGGTCACATAACATAATAAAAGCGCAACTAATTAAACCTAAAACAACAACCCATAAAATAAAATAAATAAGTAATCGAATCAATTCATATGCTCAATACTTACAAGAGATGGACAATATAGTGTTATACAAGTCTAAAATATAATGACAGGCTTGCATTTGTTGGGGGAAAAAGTCCAAAAAAATGCTACTTAGTTGACGAACAGAAAAATTTGATATCAACAATAAAATATATGTCAAAAACAGTTCATGTCAATGTACATTTGCATTATAAATATTTTCGTTATTTAAATTTTGAAACCCTGCATTGGAAATATGAAGGTTGAGTGCTCCAATTATGAACTAATTTGTACCAAAATATTAAAATAAATGAAAAAAAGTTAAATAACAAAAGACAAATGACCAAAATTGAGTGTGTTATTTCAATAATGAAAATTGAACCTTGAATGAATAAAAGTACTAAAATTTAATATGTATTATTTGAAAGTTAGAATAGAGGATTGGGGTTTGGAATTTCAAATTGAGTGCTAAAAAGTATGTTATTTATTTGACCAAATAATAAAGAGTCAATGAGATTTAGTGGGGACAATATTGTACATTTACAACTTAGGGTCAAATAAATAAAAATAATTAAAGCTACAAAATAATACAATTTAAAACTTCAGTGGCCCCTGGATATAACCAGAACCGATACTTCTCTATTAGTGTATCTCCCTGACTGTGACTTCATGGGGAAGATTGTGTTCCGCACCAGCATTGAAATTAGTGGCTTCGATACTGGATTTGTTGTACAAATAGCAGGTGCAAGTGCTGAACCAATTGAACCCAGATCATCACCGAGAGGGACTAACTGCTGCAGCTCTTCCATTGCCTCCCCCTATTATTTCTGCAGGTTTTCCATTGCCTTTAATGGCGGAAGTACTCTTTCAAAGAGAAGTAGATGACCAGAAGACAACGACGCTATATCTATTTATGATAAGCAGACGATCAGAAGCCTTACACAGACCGAACATCACCCACCCCTGGCAAAAAGAATATTGAGGGTTAAAAGCGTATCTACTGTCCTCCAGTATATACTCAAACTGAGAATTCTCAGGGAGGAATATCAAATAGCCAGTCTAAGTTGACATCTTCTTTAAGCACATTCAACTCCAGATTGGTGAGATGAATCTTATAATCCTCCCAGAGATGGGCAGTCTCTTCATCACATATCAATTCCTTTAATTGCATAAGATCCTTTACAGAGGATGGCAACTCAGACAATCCTCGACAACCTCTCATGTGGAGCTTTCTTAGACCGCGCAACTCGCCAATCCGCCATGGCAATTTTCTCATGCTTATACAGTCGGATAAATCAAGAAAGCCTAATTTCTGGAGGCTTCCAATTGACTCAGGCAGCTCTGCCAGTTTGGTACAAGCATGAAGCCTCAGAGATTCTAAATTTTCCAGCTTTCCAAATCCTTCAGGAATTGCAACCAGCTCATGACAGTTAGTGATGCTGAGCTTCATGAGGCAGCTCACATGGCAGAGCCAAGCTGGAAATTGCACCAAATCATTGCAGTAGTCAATAACAATCTCTGCAAGATTTGGCAACATATCTGGGATCTGGATGGTATAGTTGCAAAAAGCCTCATTAATCTCACACATAATCAAGGATATTTTCCGCAAATTTGTCAGTTGTAGTATGGAATTACTAATGGAAGACATTGAAACATGCTCCAATCTGATTCTCTTTAGACTGGATAAATGTCCAAGTGGTGGAAAGTTGCTTATCTCAGCTGAGCAAAAGCCATAGTTGGTTATAATCAGAACCTTCAGTTGGTCCATTTTCTCCATGAACTGGGGTAAGGTGTACTTCCCGGTCTGGATATTCAGCACTAGAACTTCAACCTTGGGTAGTTGCTTGTTGTACCAGTTTGTGGAGAACATCTCATCTGCAATCAATCTTCCACGCATAGTGAATGGTGTGAAAAGATAAATAAGTAGCAAATATTGTTGAGGAGATTTCATTTTAAATACACAAGATAATCACACCTGTGGATATAGACACGAGGCGGGCATGGATGGGATGCTGCTTTTGTTCATTCCACCATTCGGGGAGATCATTGCCTCTTATGTCCATTATTAATCTTTTCCTCTGTTTTATGTGCTTTTGGCCACTCTGGTGGATAGCTAGCTCTCTAAGCAGATCATGCTGCATGACAAAATGCTCATTGTAGTACCCATTGATCTCACTTGCATCTTTCCTGTCAATGGGAATTAAATTGGTTGGTTATGGAGTAAATCAATTCATATGCATACAATAACAGGCTAACAGCAAATATTCCATGCCATGACTAGTCCATTAATTGTAAGAAATAACAACAAAAGGCATTTAGGCATACATGAGACAGCTAGAACAACACGAAAAAATATACAGTCGCTTGAATATACCAACATTCAAACTTCCTAATTACTAAACACCTTTCAGCATATGGCTCTCTTCGATATTCAAATTTCTGTTTCAAGTGGACAAAATCTACCAAACAAATTATAAATTGGCTGTTAGCATGTTAGATGAAGTATAGAACATCATAGCAATTAACAATTGATCGACCTATAAAATTGAACCCAACAAGGATAATGGCAACAGCAATAAACAATAAGCATATCCTTAATCCCAACCAATTGGGTGTGCTATACAAATCCTCTTTTGTCATCATCTATCTAGGCCACATCTTTGATTTGAAAACTTGGTCATTGGGTCTTTTCATACAACCCAGATTCACATTATGCTTTGCATCCCTCAAACCCTGGTATCGTACTTCCTCTAGGGTCACACTAGTCCTCCATAAAAGTGTAGTCAATTTCCTTTATTTCCCATGATAAGCCATCTTTAATGATTTCCTCTCACTTTGCCTTCCACTATTTTGACCTGTGCTTTCTAATATGGGCATTCATGCATTATCCATCTTAGCAGTAAGCATATGCATAAACTAAAATACAAGTCATCTGCTGACAAAAAGTACTAGGTCAGTTTAAAGTTAAGCTGGAACCTAGAATACCTTGTAAGTACCAGATTGACCAGATTCCGGTTGGACAGTTCATGGAGGATGGCTATGGCATCCTCACCATCTTCATCTAGATTATAGAGTTCCACCCACATGTCCATAAGGGCTGTGGCAGGGATCCTTTGATCCTCTGGAAATGAAGCCAGGTCCAGGTAACACTCCTTATCCATTTGATCCAAGGCATCTAAGCTGGTTTGGAGACAAACAAGCAGATCATCGTTAGAAGAGAGAATGGATTGTCCTTCAGACCACTGCTTCAGCCTACGCTTCCAGGTGAACTCAGGTTGTCCATAGAGTGATCGGCCAACCACTTTAAGGGCCAATGGGAACCGCCCACAGCATCTCACTGTCTGCAATTAAATGCTGCCATATAAATCAGTTATAGTTTAAGCAAAGCAGAAAACAAAATCTGGAAACAACTATATGCAAAATTGCAGGTATGTAAACGGAGGTTCTCCTTGCAAATCTTTAACAAAATGAATTGAACATCTGCAGTTGTAAGGGAAGGGAGTAATATTAACCAAGTTTCCAGTCCCATGTAGAAGCCAGGGACAGTTCCTGTTAGGTTTTACACAAAAGTTCAAAAGATCACGGATTTAAATTCTCCACCATGCAAATTAATATTTTCAGATCAATTTTGCACAGCAACGGGTAAAATGGTAGTAAAACATGAAAGCATAAATTCAAGCGTGTATGCCTGAAATAATGATTTCAATTAATAAATGACAATGTATAATAATGCTGGAAGACTGTGTAATTAAGGAAAGACATGTTAGAATGCGGTTAAACTGAAATCATGGGTTTTGATCAAGCAGAATGGCAACTGGATTCAAGTAACCAATCCCAAATGGTTTGGAAAAGGCATTACTGATTTGAGTTGAGTTGAGTTGAGTTGACTAAAGATGAATATGTTCTTTCTTATACATACAGGAAGCAAGTATTTGTTTCTTACCCTGTTCACAAGATCATCCGCTATGTAGGAGCTCCCATCTTGGGGAAATGCTGAATGACGGAAAAGAGCCATGGCATCTTGATCTTTCAACAACTTCAATTCATACGTAGAAAATCTTGGAAATACAGATCTTGATGTAACCAAAATTTTGTATTGTGATATTTGGAACTTGAACTTCTCAATATGGAATTCCGATCCTGACCACACATCATCCAGGACCAACAAAATAGAATTTGGTCCTATTTTCTTCAGCATGTGTTCCAATTGGTTAATTGCCTCTTCCTCTGTTTGAAACTGCACTGGATAGCCCTTGTGTTGAAACAGTTTCTCAATTATAACCTTGAGGTTGGGTGCCTTCGAAAAGGTGACGAAGAAGATATTGTCCTTGAATATGTCTGTCCAAACACAATTTTGTCAAATATAGGCTAGAAGAACAGATTAGAACTCCATTACAGACTTAAAAGTAAGTTTATAGATTCCAATTCCACTTACAAGTTTAGAAAGGTTAGAATTTTCATAAATGCAATAAATGAAACCAAAAATTTCCAATGAACAACATGAAAAACTGTTCTACCTAGAGGAAACTAGTCAATCTAACATATATTCTAATGATATAAAGTGAACCTTCAATTTCGGCATCATGGCAGAGCAGTTTTGCCAGGGTAGTCTTCCCACACCCTCCGGGGGCCGAAAGCACCACCACCTGCTCTCCACCCTTAAGTAGCCGCACCTTCAATTCTTGAAGAGCCTCATCGAATCCGACAACAAAATCTGGAACTTCGGGAACTCCACACCAATCCACGAATCCACTTGCGCTATAAACCCCTCCCATGGTCCCTATTCGATCCAATTTCGCATCCATATCCCTGAACTTCACCAACATCTTCTTGCCGTCTGTAGCCAGCTGCACTTGCACTTCGATCTGAAAGAACTTCAAAAGCGAGTCTTCCAATTCGAGGAGCTTCTTCGCGTAGGAATGCTTCGAGCAATAGTTCCACCACCGGACCTTGGCGCATTTGTGCACGATCCTTTTACCGTCTCGCAACAGATCGGTGAACATTTCTGTTTCTTTTTCCGGCCGGTCCAAGATTCTGTTTAGCTTCTCGATATCTTCGATCGATGGGGTTATCCGATCCAGCGTCGACTTGAGTCGTCTGAGGATGGACTTGAAATCCGCGGCTTTGGTTGCCACATCCTCAACTGCTTTCAGTAATTCCCCAAATACAGCTCCCAAAGCAGCACCTCCAACAAAGGCAGCGGCCATTGATGACTTCCCAAACCCTAATCCCGGGGAAAAGGGATTGGAATTGGTTTGAAGGTTTTTGGTTTTGGCTTTGTTTATGAACTCCCAGTGAATCTCGCAAGTCGAAAGTGAAGCAGTGGTGGTGGGCCTGGTGGCATTTGTTGGGTGGAGAAGTTTCTTTGATTCTTCTCTTGTATAGTTGTAAATTTAAATGTTGTGCTTGCAGCTTCCGAGATCACAACCTCCATTGACTTCACAGCTTGACTACCGAAAGAATAAAAGGTAATTACACTTTACCGTGTAGTTGGAGACAAAAATATGTAACCTTTTTTAGGTTTAAAAATAGACGCATAATTTTATGTGGTTTAAATTTATTTATAAATAAATAAAAATTATTATATTTAATAAAATTTTTATTATAGAGATATTTTTATTATTTTAATTTTTTTAAATTAAAATATTAAAAAGAGAACTTGACTCTTCTATATTAAAATAAAAATTTATCTATTAAGGATTTTTTTATTATTTTATCAAATTATTTTTTGATGTTATAATTTGAAGAGATAAAAATAGTTTTTATTCATTTTTTAAATCAGAGAATGTTATGTATTTATTTTTAAATTATAAAAAATTATATATTTTTAACTCAAATCATAAAAAAATAAAATATAATTATTCAAAAATAAATACTTTGACGGGAAATGCTAGCAACAGGCGACTTAGTCGCTTTTACACCGCAAGAGGATATAATGTCATCTGTTCAGCCTCTTGTAAATTGTTATTGGCAACCGAAAGTAAAACAACACAAATCTGAATAATTTTTTTTGAAATATGTATTTTTCAAAAATTAATAGATAATTTGATATTCTCACCTCACATAACCGTACTTTTATCTTTTTGACAATTCTCCTTATTCTACGTGACAAAAGTAAAACCGTTACCAATCACTTTCAATTCATTTGAAGTAAATGCAAGAGTAAAACCGTTACCAATCACTTTCATTTCATTTGAAGTAAATGCCTTGCATTCGACACAAAATTCATCTTATAATTTGTATTTTTAATTATAATAATTATATAAAAGATTTTATTTTTACCCTCTAAGTTTTAGTCCTCCTCATTATTGCTCTCTCTCTTTCATTTAGCCCTCATTCCAAACATACTATTTTATACATATTTTTTAATTTATCCTTATGTTACTTATTATAACTCTTTATAATTTTCTTATTTATTTTATTTTTCCAATAAAAAAATTTCTTATCTATTTGAAGGCTACGTTCTCTTTATATCTTATTTTTTTTAATCAAAATTATGACCATTAACCCCAAAAAGTATAGAATAAAATTAGTCTATAAAAAAACATATATTTTTTTTAAAAAAAAATCTAATGACGTTTTAAATTGCTATCACTTTACATCTCTATTATTGACTGCTTTAACTTTGTTTCGGACTCCTCACAAAATTAATTTTATTAAAGACTCAATAGGTTATGTAAAATATAGTTAAAAGTTAGCCAACAAAGCTAGCCTAGTTGGCTAGGAGTGCGAACCCCCCTCCTCTAAATTCCTTTCTAGACTTCGGCTATCCTTGTAATCCATTCCGATGAACCAAAAAAAAAAAGTTAAAAGTTAATAAATTCATTTAATATCAATATTAGAAGAAAAAAAAGTGCACAGAGTACTTGGAAGCCTATACCCAAAAAGAATGGAAAAAAAGAAAAAATTAATAACAATAAGAGGTAATGTATAGATTAAGTAAAATCTATTTTTTTTCTTCTTATTTTTAACCTTATTTTTTGAAAATTTTATTAAAATTTATTTATATTGTAGATCCTATCTGGCCAATATTCAATGTAAGTCACATTGAACTAGAGTGAACATTAGGCGAGTAGGCTAACACAATATAATACACTTAACGGGTCTAAAATTTAATTCAAAGCCCACTCAAAATAAGGAGAGATGTGTTAATTAAAAAATATTTTCAAGCTTGCTCGTTTAATTAACAAAATTTAACAAAAGCATTTATCATAGATGGGTTAATTACAAAAAAAATTCAAGCTTGGTCATTTAATTAACAAAGTTTAACAAAAGCATTTATTACAAATTGAAAATAAAATGATGTGTTAAATAGAGTGGTTTGTGTGTTCTTTTATTAAGTAATATAAAGTGTTAAAATCTTGTAATTAATTATTTTAATAAATATTTTACTTATCTAACTCTCACATTTATTTTTGGTAAAATTGGCAAAAAAATAATAGATTGGCCATATTGCAATAGCTTTTAACAAATGTTTTCTCATGCACTAATTACAAAATTTGTGTACATAAGGATATGATTGAATGAGAAAGTTGTACTTCCAAACAAAAATATTTATCATAATATTTTTTAATTAAAATTATTTTTCACATTATTTAGTGAAATTTTATGTACAATTCTTTTAAAACGATAGCATTTTTTTATATGATTAACGAAATTTATTTTTTAAGTTCCTTCTAAGTCCCTCGTTTTCTTCTTCGTATGAATATTTAATTATTTATCCTATTTTTATGTTGTCAGTCCCATAACTAGTGTGAGTTTTAGGGTCCATTTGGTTTCTATTTTTTATTTTTTTAAAAATAAAAAATATAAAAAACACTAAAATGGGTTTTTTTTATATTATAAAACATTAGTCTAGTACTGTTAGTAGAACGGTAACCTATAAATATCATCATTAGACCATAAAAAATAAAAAAACAAAAACACACACTTATGGTATACAACAAAAAATAAAAATTGACAGCATTTTCAAACGAATCCTTAGCTTTTTACTCCAACTCAAAGTACTTTGCACACACATGCAAAAGCAAAACCGGTATTAACAGGTCTCGGTTATGGCTTTTGAATTTCTTAATTGTTAAAGTTAGTAACTTATATTGTTGATACTAAGTTTGGAAACAACAGGACTGATGGGCAGAATGGAGTGGAGCAAAGCGAGAGGAGAGTGAGCGCATCGGGATTTTGCCATTGTATTCAGAGTTAGGGTTTCATTTAAATTTGTGTAACCTTAATTAGTTGTACAGTTTTTTTCAGAAGTAATAAAAGAGAACTCTGCTGCTGCTGAGGACATAGATAGTCACACTGGCTGTTGAATATCGTTAAATCGTTATATTCTATGCTTATTTACTCTTATTTAATTGTATTGTATATAGTTTTTTGCGCAATATTAACACCTGTCATTGTTACAACGTGCAATGGTACAATCGACTGAAATATCGATTGTTGCTAGTATTCCTCTAATTTAACAAGGAAAATTCTATTCTTGCTGATTTTTTTTTTCAGAAAATTCCACAATTATATGGGGATATTATTTTTTAATTAAGTGCCATAGTCGATGGGTATTTGTTTTGGAAGTAAAAGGCTATTATTTAATCTTATCATTATGTGTTCATTATTATTACTTTTTTAGTTACAAATTTGAAAATAGAAATTTTATATAAAAAAAATTGACGAAAATGATGTTGGAATAATATTTTTAAAATTATGAGTGTTTTGGTGTGAGACAGACTATAAACACTCGTATTATTTTGTGTAAAAAATTTATACAACCATATCATTCTCTATTAGTGCTCGTCCTCCTTTATCTTTCTTTTCTAGTGAGATTTTGGTGTTTGAAGTTTAGCTCAGTTTGATTACTGTTTCAATTTTTATATTTTGAAATTCGTTTGAATTGCGTTTGTCAAAACTGGTTTAGAAAATTATTTTTGTTAAAATTATGTTTGATACATTTGTTCTGGAACTTGTTTCGATAAATTTTTTTTAGGAACACTCGAGTTTTACAAACTAATAAAAAGATATTTTTTAAGTTTTCAAAACTATTTTCATTAAAAAATGAAAAAATAAGAAAACAATGGTTACGTTTTATTGTTTTTGAGAACATGAGAAAAAAAAAAGAAAGTTCTGAATTGCTTTGTTCTCAAAAACACAAAAATCAAAGTCGAAACCAAAATTGGAACCGTAGAAATATTTTGCACGAACAACGCGATCCGAACTCAGATCAGAGTGAAACTCGACGTGGATGTGACCAGCATTTAAAACATTTTTCTCTAAGGTAAGATTCTGGTTAGAAGGATAACTTATTTAGTGTATTTGAAGCGCTACGTGCAGGAATGTAATTAGAAATTATTTTTTGGGAGGGGGATTATTAAAGTATGAAGACAATTAATAAAAACTAATTTTTGCTATGAACGCTTCAAAAAAATTTACCTAGAATTATGTGTGCATGAAAAAACATAGGACTTAGAGGTAGTGTGTTATGTGCCTTTTTTATTTGGTAATTTATAGATTCCTTGGAGCAAGAAAAAAAGAACATACACGTTATCCTACCAAAGTTTATGTTAGTTTTTATAAATAGAAAATAATAAACTCAATTTAAGATTTAACACAACCTTGGTTTTAGATAAAAATTTATCTATTCTGACATGTAAGATATTCTACTTTTTGGTATTTACTTTTTAATAAGATAACATCTATAAATATTATTCATAATTTTGAAAATTAAAAAAAGCATCAAATCATCCAATATTAATGGATGAAAACAAATTAAAAATACAAGTGAGACAACTTACTAGAGTATTAATATTTCTATTTGTAACGTATTTTTATTTTTTGAGCAAATCTCTAGAAATTATTTAAAATAAAGTTTTAAAAGGAAACCACTCAATTGCAATTGATAGGATAATAGTTTGAGATATAATTAAGGGGAGCCATCTTATACAATGTAAAATATAATCCTTATCTGATTTAGATAAATCAATTAATTCTCAAAAATTTAGGGAGGGTCCATGGCCATCCATAACCCCACTTCCCTCTGTCCTTGGCCATGCGTCCTTGCTCATTTACTCACATAAAGGTGGGTTTCTTACCTATTAGGCAGTGCTTCTGAATCACTGAATAATTATTCGGTTAGAAGGTGTTGTGTTGGGCATGACAAAATATTGCTGAACTGAGCAAACTAATACTGAAAGATACTGGAGATTGATCCAAAACCCTGAACAGATGTGGGCAAAGTTACCGAAAGGCATATACTTACATTCGACCCCTCCCTTACAAGCCAAGAAAAGGGCTTCTCCCTCGTAGCTTTGGTCAAGTTTATGTGAAGGGAAGGATCTCCTCAATAAAGGGGTTAGATGGAATGTGGCTTCGAGAGCAAAGATTTCTATCTGGGATGACAAATGGGTGCCAGGCCTTGCAGATTTTAAGATCAAATCATCCAGACCCCCTGTATGTGAGTTGAAGACTACGGAAAATTTCATCCATCCTCTACATAAAGTTGGAAAGAAGATGTTATTTGGAATCTATTCGAATCCGAGGAAGCTGGTGCTATCTTGATAATTCCAGTTAGTTTATCAGACAAAGAGGATTCCCTAGTTTGGGATCTTAATCCCTCTAGCATCTACTCTGTCAAATCTGGTTACTCTCTGGCTCACCTTCAAGCCCAGAAGATTAAACAGCAGAGACCAAGCTCCTCTGGTCAAGTTCCTGATGCATTATGGAAGAAAATCTGGCACATTCCAGTGCCCCCAAAAATCAGACAATTTATATGGAAGGTGTTGCGTAATGCTTTGGCTACAAAAGGAAATTTAGCAAGAAGAAAATATGCATTTGACCCCGTAAGCCCCATTAGCAGGGAGGAAGAGGAAACTTTAGAGCACCTATTTTTCAGATGCAATTGACACACCTGTTTGGTTTGGCAGTAGCCTATCGTACAAAATCGATAAGGAAGCTATTGGGTCTGTAGTGGAATGGTTTCAATCAGTTTATCTTGATCCTGCAATTTGAAGCCAGCCCTGTGGCTCTTATTGCCCAAATATGCTGGTCCATTTGGCTTGCCAGGAATAATTCGTGTTTCAATGGCACTCCAGTTAACCCTATGAAGACCATTCAAAGAGCCAGAGCTGCATCACGGGCTTTTCTTCAAGGTGCCTGTAATACGGTCTCTAAGGTGAAAGTGCTGATATGCTGGGGAATCCGACAAAATGGACTCCCCCCTGATCAGTTGATCAAATTTAACTGTGATGCCGGTTTCTGTAAGGCTTCCTCGTCTTGGGCTTTTGCAGTAATAGCTCGTGACTCCAAGGGGAAGGTCCTTGACATCCAATTTGGACGCATGCGTGTCTCTTCTACATTAGCAGCAGAAGCTTGGGCTGCCCGCATTGCTGTAGTTTGGCCAAGAGGTTCACTGGATATCTTTTCTGCATTGAATCTGATTCAACAACTCTGATCAGTCTTCTCTCGACTAACAGGGGCTTAAGAAGATGGGAGTTTCAAACCTTCATCGAAGACATCCTAGACTTGGCTATTCCTCACCTTTGGTCATTTAAATGGTGTTGTCGCCAAGCTAACTGCTGTGCTGATTGGATAACATCCCAAGCTGTGGCAGGATCCCTTTCTTATCCTTTGCTCTCTCTGCCTGATAGGCTTCGTAATCTGCTGCTTTTGGATCTCTTGTAGTCCTTCTCTGTTTTTCTCTTATAAAAAACAAACTGATACAATTCCTTGTTTAGGACCCCATTGTGGCACATAGGCGCCGAACAAGCAACCTTCTGATCTGGAGTCAGGCGCGCTACCATTGCGCCATGGATCCATCTGTCTAATTTAGTACAAAACGATGACAAGAGTACCAACAAGAATATCAAACTGGCATCTAGAAATTGCATAACCCATACGCCTACTGTGTTAGGCTTGGGGCTTTGTTTTGCCCCAAAGAGGGATGGGGCCCTGGATTGCCAGCAGAGCATGTCGTGAACATCTCCATCTTCATAGCAGCAAAGGCACACAAGGCTACCACCAAGGTGGTAGTTGAGTTGGCTTAAGCATCAACTAAGTTTAGAACTCTACTCTTCTCTCAACGGTCACTTGTTCAAACCCGTTTCTGGTAGTAGTGATGTGAATTAGATGTCATTGAAAAGGGACTAAATATCAATTGCACTTAGTGGAGCGCCCTTCCCAAGTCGATAGCTATGACTCAAACTGAATATTCCGTAGTAGGTGGAAACCTCTATGGTCATGCCCCGGGGTTACTGCTGCTGGACAGCTCTTCCCACTTCTTCGGCTCAGCTTAAAAAAAAAAAAGACACACAAGGCTATCCTTACCTTGGTGGCAATTCCTTTGGCTTGTAGTCCCTCCCACATATTAGAACATGTTGACATGTTCAACTGCGGCTCCAGAAGCTGTTGAAGCCGTGTGGATGCCATGACCTATTGCATGGCTTGGGGATTAGAAATCACCAAGTTGTTCTACTGAATTGTCTGTGGGGATTGGCTAATGGCCTTTTCCAGCAGCCAGGGGAGTTTGGTGATCGACTGAAACTGTGCGCTCCAAGCCTGCAGCTTTTGGTCTTTAATTCTTCACTTGGACTTGAAATATTGGCCTTTGGCTGGACACCAACTCCAATGAGAACATCATAATTGGGTTGGTTGACAAGGGAATTTAGGCAGCAACAGGACGCTTGAATTTCATCAGACTTGGCAAACCCCCCTCTGGCTGGAAAAGCTTGTCTGAGCAAGGAACAGAATTCAACCCTGCTTATGCAACAAGAGGTAATTGGGCCAAGGTACTTTACCAGGGGTTTTCAACAACTCCGATTGGACAATTCAGTGGAATGACTTTGGTGAAGCATACCTAAGGTCCTCCAGCATGATCATATAGCCAGTCTAAGTTGAAATCTTCTTTGAGCACTTTTATCTCCAGATTGGTGAGATGAATCGTATAATGCTTCCAGAGATGGACAGTTTCTTCATCACATATCACATCCTTTAATTGATTTAGATTCTTTACAGACAACGGCAACTCAGATAATCCCGTACAACCTCTCATGTGGAGCTCTCTTAGACCACATAACTCACCCATCTGCCCCGGCAATTTATTCAAGCTTATACAGTCACATAAATCGAGAAAGCCTAATTTCTGGAGGCTTCCAATTGACTCCGGCAGCTCGAACAGTTTAATACAGCCATGAAGCACCAGTACTTCTAAATTTTCCAGCTTCCCAAATCCTTCAGGAATTGCAACCAGCTCATTACAGTTACTGATGCTGAGCTTCTTAAGGCAGCTGATATTGCAGAGCCAAGCTGGAAATTCCACTAAATCATAGCAGTAGTCAAGAACAATCTCTGCAAGATTTGGCAACATATCTGGAATCTGGATGGTACAGTTGCGAAAAGCTTCAGCAATCTCACACATAATCAAGGATATTTTCTGCAAATTTCTCAGTTGTAGTATGGAATTACTAATGGAAGGTATTGAAACACGCTCTAATCTGATTCTCTTTAGGCTGGATAAATATTTGAGTACGGTAAAGTTGCTTATCCCAGTTAAGCAAAAATCACTGTTTGTGATAATCAGAACCTTTAGTTGGTCCATTTTCTCCATGAACTGGGGTAAGGTGTAGTTCCTTGCCTGGATGTTCAGCACTAGAACTTCAACCTTAGGTAGTTGCATGCTGTACCAGTTTGCGGAGATAATTTCATCTGCAATCAATATTCTACACCAGTGAATTGTGGGAAAAGAGAAATAAGTAGCAAATATTGTGGGGAAGACCGCATTTCAAATAAACTAGATAAGCACACCTGTGGATATAGACATGAGGCGAGCACGGATGGGATGCTGCCTTTGTTCAATCCACCATTTGGGGAGATCATTGCTTCTTATGTCCATTACTAGTCTTTTCCTCTGTTTTATGGGCTTTTGGCCACTCTGGTGGATAGCTAGCTCTCTAAGTAGATCATGCAGCATAACAAAATGCTTATTGTAGCAGCCGTTGATCTCACTTGAATCTTTCCTGTGAATAGGATAATTGATTGACTATGGAGAAAATCAATTCATATGAATACAATAGCAGCAAATATCTAATGCCATGACTAATCCATTGATTGGAAGAAACAAGAAAAGGCATTGAGGCATCCATGAGACAGCGAGAACAACATGAAAAATAAGCAATAGCTTGAATCTACCAACAGTACAAACTTCTTAATTACCAAACACCATTCCTTGTTCCATTGCCTTCTCTACTGTGCTCAACCTCCTGTATGCAAGTCGATAAAATCTACCAAAAAAATGATATGTTTATTGTTGTTGCCAATATCCTTGTTGTGTTCCACTTTATAGCTTAATTAATTGATAATTACAAGTTACAATGTTCTATGGTTCAGGATCCCATTTTGCCTCCATTGCTATCTAGGGCCAGATCTTCAATTAAAAAATTGGTCATAGAGTCTTTTCACACCACCTTGACATTTTATTTAGCATCCTTCTCGCCCCAGTATCATAATACCTACTTCCTCTTGGATCATACCAGTCATCCCTACGAGTGTAGTCATTTCCCTCTACTTCCCATGATAAGCCATTGTTGCACAGAAATCTATATGCGATGCAATAAGGAGGAATAAACAAGTACAGAACACAATGTTTTATCGTGGTTTAGTAGTTAGTGTGACTACCTACGTCCACAGCGGCAGTTCTCTTATTACGTTTGAATAAAAGTGTTACAACTTATTAGGGTTATACGAATTTAAATGAAACCCTAATCCTGGATACAATGGCAAAATCTCCATAATAGGCTTGATGCACTCACGCTCCTCTAGCTGTGCTCCGATCCGTTTCGCCCATAAGCCCCATTGTTTCCTATACTTAGTGTCAATAATATGAGCCACTAACTCCAACAGCCATCTTTAACGATTTCCTCTCATCTCAACAACAACTACTGTGGCCTCTGCCATTTCACATAGGCATTCATGCATTATTCATCTTACCAGTAACAACATGCATAGCTAACATACGAAAAATCCCCTGTTGAAAAGTAATTGGTCGGTTTAGAGGTAAGTAGGAAGGTAGAATACCTCCTAAGTACAAGATTGACCAGACTCCGCATGGACAGTTCATGGAGGTGGGCAATGGCATCCTCACCATCTTCATCAAAGTTATATAGTTCAACCCACATATCCATAAGTGCTGTGACAGGGATCCTTTGAGCTTCAGGAAATGAAGCCAGGTCCAGGTAACACTCCCTGTCCGTTTTATCCAAGGCATCCAAGCTGGTTTGGAGACAAACAAGCAGTTCATTGTTATAATCAAAAATGGATTTTCCTTTAGACCACTTCTTCAGCCTACGCTTCCAGATCTCCTTAGGTTGTCCACAGAGTGATCGGCCAACCACTTTGAGGGCCAGTGGGAATCCCCCACAGCCTCTCACTATCTGCAAGTCAGTGTTGCCATATTAAATCAGTTCTAGTTCAAAGCAAAGCAAAACAAAATCCTTGCAGATATGTAAACAGAGGCTCAAGAATTTTACATCTCCAATTGTAAGGGAGTCATGTTGATAAAGGTTTCAGTCACCATCCCATCTAGAAGACATGAACTGTTTCTGTATTATGTTTTACACACTAGTTCAACAAATCATGGATTTAAAATTCCGATAATGCAGATTAATATTTTCAGATTAGCTCTGTATGATGACTGGTAAAACATGTAAGCATAAACACCTGTCATATGTGTTGTAATGTCTTTTAATCGAGATTATGTCCTTTGATCAAATGGAATGGCAAAACGGGATTCTGGTGGCTGTTGGGATAAGGCATTGTTGAGTTGAGATGAGAAAAGATGAATATGTTCTTTCTTACATACAAGAAGTGAGTATTATTTCTTACCTTGTTCACGAGATCATATGGTATGGAGGAGCTCCCACCTTGTGGAAATGCTGAATGATTAAAAAGATCCTTGGCATCTTGATCTTTCAGCAGTTCCAATTTATATGTATAATTAAATCTTGGAAATACAAATCTTGATGTGACCAAAATTTTAATTCCCGATATTTGAGACGTCAAATTCTCAATAAGTGATTCCAGTCCAGACCACACATCATCCAAGAACAACAACGTTGGATTTGGTGCAATTTGCTTCAGCATGTTTTCTAATTGGTAGATTGCTTCTTCATCCGTCTGGAACTCAGGCACCAAACGACCCTTATGTTGGAATAGTTTCTCAATTATGACCTTGATGTTGGGTGACTTTGAAGCAATGACAAAGAAGATGTTGTCCTCGAACATCCCTGTCCAGACATGGTATGATCATCAAAACCAATAATTTGTGAGGAATCACCTAAGAAACTGTTCTACCCAGCGGAAACTAATCATTTACAATCATACTAATCAATGCTATATAACTATAGATGAAATGATCTTCATTCATGGCTGATATATGAAGTGTTATAAATAAAATTTAATGAGCAAACTCGCAATTTGATTCAGATGTGCATCAATGCATTTACCCATCTGCAAATTATATCGAATGTACCTTTAATTTCATCATCGTCACAGAGCATCTTCGCCAAGGTAGACTTCCCACATCCTCCAGGTGCCGAAATCACAACCACTTGCTCTCCACCCTCGAGTAGCTGCATCTTCAATTCTTGAAGAGGCTCATCCAATCCGACAACAAATTCTCGAACTTTCGGAACTTCACAGCAACCCACAAATCCACCCCCGTTACGGACCCCTCCCGTCGTCCCTATTTGATCCAATTTTGCATCCACTTCGTTGACCTTCACCAAAATCGTCCCGCAGTCTCTAGACAGCTGCGCTTGCACTTCGATCTGAAAGAACTTCAAAAGCGAGTCCTCCAACTCCGTAAGCTTATTAGCGTAGATAGCCTTCTTGCAATAGTTCCACCACTGGACCTTCGCGCATATATGCACAAGGTTTAGACCTTCTGTCAAACGATTGGTGAACATTTCGGTTTCTTGCTCCGATCGGCCCAACACTCTGTTTTGCTTCTCGATTTCTTCGATCACTGGGCTTATTCGTTTCAGCGTCGATCCGAGGCGTCTGAGGATGGACTTGAAATTCGCGGCTTGGTAAGTCACATCCTCAACAGCTTTCAGTAAGTTTCCAAATGCAATTCCTAAAGCTGCCCCCAAAGCCGCATGACCAACAAGGGCAGCGGCCATTGGTGTCTTTCCAAACCCGGATTCTGAGGAATTGGGATTGAAATTGATATGAATATCTTCTGGCTTTTGGTGTGCGAGCACTGAAGCAGTAGTGATGAAGCAGAAGGATCAAAGGAATTCCCAGTTCTAAAGCCATGGGGAACGGAGAGCTTTTAAATTCTCAGTTCGCGCCCCGTTGACCTTCGATCGTGACAACTTACCAGTCACAAAGCAATCAGCTAGGACAGTTACATTCTGAAAGGAAAATAGTATTTTCTTTTCAATGTTTGATTTTATCGGGAAAGTGAACGGAAAAACGAAAATTTTTAAAAATTAATTTCTCTTTTTCACTCTCTCTCCTTTCTTTTCATTTTCATTTAATTTTCTTTGCAAAATAATAAAAAAAGAAAAGTATTTTTCTTTTATTTTTTCTTTCCCTTCTCTTCATTCTCCCAAATTCCATTTGTTTACTTTTGTATAGTTAGTTATTAGAGAAAATATACAATGTAAGGTGATGCCGCATCATTTTGTTGATGTGTAATAATAAGTCAATAAAATTATATTAAATGTATATATTTTTATCTAATTATTTAAAATTAAGTATAAATTATTTTCAACTATTCCACTAACTGGGTATGTATTGATTACTATTTCTAAATGTTCATTTCATATGGTCATCCATAAAGTGACATCACCGTTAACGGAGTGTTTGAAACATTTCCGTTAACGACACCATTGACTTTCTAAAGAACTTGCTATCAAATTGTCTACCATTCCTTCCGCCTTCAATCTAGTGCTTGAGGGGTAAACCCTAAACCCGTAAGAGATGAGACCTCTTATTACTACACAAAACATTCGCCATTTTGGCACTGTGTACGGCACAGAATTTGATACGCCATTTCAAACAAATAAAATTATCATAGAATTTGACGCGTCATTTTTAAGGCAGTAGAATCACCATTTGCGTTTTAGCCTTGGTAGTCTTACATCTTATGGTTTTAGTGCAAGGCTATTGGGGGATTTTTTAACCTAAGGTTATTGGGTGACGAACAGCTTGAAACTTCCCCTGTTTGTGCCCACATGGACTTTTGGCAGTTGGCACTTACAAGGAACAAAGCAGGGATTGATTACGACCGGACAGTTGAAATTTTTGCTTACCTCAACTTAAGGCATTGTATTCCCCAATTTACAAAAGAAAATATTGTTCCCCATTGAGTTTTGGTAGTTAATGGATAAGAGAGAGTAGAAAACTATTGCTAGTTGAAGATACAAAGCCTGGTTCCCTTGTCATATTAATCCATTTAAGCACCCAAAAATAAAATAATAAATCTTACATAATGTGGTGAGTTCTTTAGCTAGTGCACTTATTAGCCATAATTCACCAATGCTTTGGGCCAAAAACACAACTAAAATAAAGAGAGAGACCTTGGTGTGATCGTAATATCTAAAGGAGTCGTCTTATTAATTTCTTTCGTTGGTAGAGAAACTTGTAAGAATGGTTCGACTACAAAAGTATCTCACAGAATTGACTAAAGGGTATTTGCCATTTTTAGTTATATGGTTGAATGCCAAAAGCTTTGCGAACCATCTCTCACCACTCCGATTCAGCACTGCTGTGAAGGGACATCAACCTGTCCTCTCTCTCTCTCCCTCCCTCCCTCTCTCTCTTGAAAAGCAATAGCTACAGATCCAGTCTCACATAAAAGAGTTATGAGAACCACTGAATTGCAGTAAGCTAGCTAGCAAAACTGGGTATTCTCTGAATTGCTTAGTGTCATAGCAGTCATCTAAAGAGAGGAACTCTCATCCTGGTTTGTTTTGTTTCGGTCTATCTTCTTGATTAATAAAGTGCATTGTAGCACATTTTAATTTTTATATACCACCAGCCACAAGCCTTCTACGACGCTGCTTAGAACTTCGAAAGGTCCAAGGGAAAATAGAAAATCAAAGAGGGGTTGCTGCTTCAGAACTTCAAGGGTGGGGGAAAAAAGAAAAAGGAATAAGAGGGGGAATTGAACCCGACGTGAATCGAACACGCAACCTTCTGATCTGGAGTCAGACGCGCTACCATTGCGCCACGGATCCACTTTGTTTTAAAGCGACTAATCATTTATTTTATATCTTCAAACACTTTGCTTCCATCCACCATTCCCAAGCGTGGCATTTCGAGCCTATTATGTAATAAACAAATGCTGTACACAACCGTATCCCTTTTGACAGTGATCAATGAGGGAATTTTAGGTGTATTTATTAATGAGAAACCACTGCATAACGAAATTGTGTGTAACATTATATACATTCATAGGAATCCTAAGTGTGCTCAATTCGTGGCCGACCCCATGGATGGGGGCTGTTGAAAAGTTTGGAATTATCAGAACTGACGGGTTCGTGATATAGTCAAATGAATGAAATCACACCCCTTTGTTGATTAATTGATAAAAAAAAAAAGTTTTTCATTACCTTTAATAAATATATTACATACAAGGGCAATAACAGGACGCACAACTCATTTCACGAAAGCAACTATTATATACCAGATAACCACAAAATAAAAACTATAAATAAAAACAGAAAGAGAGTAAAAATGAAGAAGAAAGGTAACTACTCATTCTTCACCTCCTTTTGATCTCCTACAACCATATTCTTCATTTTTGTAAGTACCCTGTCATCGATCATGCTATACAACTTTTTGCACTGCATCCTCAATCGTTCCCCATACCCCTTTATCTTATCCTCGTACTTCACATAGATTACAGGTATAGTCATACTCCCCACAATCGCTGCAGACACAACAAGAAGAAAGACATGTTAATTAAAAAGAGAGAGAGAGAGAGAGTTGTGCGTTTGTTATCCTTCAAACCATACCTATATAGAGAAGTGTGATTAGATCAAAGTAACTTCCCGCTTTGGCAACTACCCACAACGCAGCTTCTGTTCCGGCGAAGGTAAACAAGTCTACCTCGGCACCCACTCGAAACATCCACCGGACGAGTCCTTCCATCCATGATCGAAGCAAATGGGCCATCTCCACAGCTGATTGCTCTGAAATATCCAGCCCTGACATTTGTGGGGGTTCTCTGAAACCAAACAATTTATGAAGAACCCATTTTAGCCTCAAAACAAAAGGACCTCAAAAAAAAAAAAAAAAAAAAAAAAAAAAAACGAAAAGACTATAGGTGTTTACTTGTTCATGAGCCTTAGAATGTTGCCCCACAAGAAGACTGAGGCAACAACAAACATGGCCACCCAAGACGCAATGGTGATGAAGTTGAGCTGATAAATTTCCATCACCACCCATATTGCTGTCGCCACCAGCAGAACGCTTATACTCAGCTTCTTCCTCCTCCACAGAACAACATCTCTCACTATATCTGCAGGAATCAATAAAAGCCAGGGTGAGAGAAAGAAAAGAAGAGTCCTGACCTAGCCCGGATATTTAACTACCTGCGAGCGAAGAAGTTTCCGATGCTGTAGACATGCTGAACGATTAAGATGATGAAAAAAGATAGAGAATTTTGGGAGAGAGAATCGAGAAAGAGAGAGATTGTTTAGTTTTTTTTCGAAGATCCTGTTTGGATTCTTTATTTGGGTCAGGATCGAGTTCGAGAACGGTCACCAAGAGGCAGTGGGACAATGATGAAATGTGGAGCTCAATTTTAGCTTCTAACACGTGCAAAGAATGAAGCGCAACGTGTAAGCCATGCAGGACTCCTACCTAGCTTAGTTGGCACTGTGAATTCGAAGGTTTGAGAAGGATCAATGTTGCATAGTTACAGCTTACTAGCAGCACAGTAATATACAATATATGCATCCAAATAAAATAAATAAAAGCTATCTATTGGAGAGTTATAATTGTCAAGAATAATTCATAAATTTTAAAATAATAAAAAAGATGCTAGGATTATTTGACATTTAAAAAAAAAAAAAAGGAGAGAGTATTGTTACCGTTACATGCTAATTATATTACACACATGTCTATATATGTGTTCACCTAAAGTGCATGTAGAATACCTCCTCTTTCTTTTGTGTTCAGAGTAGAATATAATTTAAGATCAATATGGTCGTTTCAGTCATTGTTTTTTTTTTTTTTTTTTGAACAATTTTATAATGCAAAAAATTTTATTAAAATAATGTGACAATAATATTTTTAAAATTATAAACACTAGTAGCGAAGGTTTTTTTTATTTAAATGTAAGCACCACAAAAGCCTATCATTTTATACATAAATTTTTCATAAAGAAAATATTTTGCTTACGTAGCCTTACTCTTGTTTTTTCTTTTGCCAAATTCGACTCACTGATTCCTAGGAAGGTTCCGAGCTCCAGCTGCGGGTGGAAAACAAGGCCCATGTTGTGTGCAGGGTGACCCAGTAAACTGATATGGGTCTGGGATTTGGGTCAATGCTTAGGCCCGTTTGATAGGACTTTTTTTGCTTGACTTTTTTTTTTTTTAGTTTTTAAGCAAAAAAGTCATTTTTTTTTGGCTCTTTTGCTTTTTTTTTTTATAGCTTTTTTTTTTTTGCTTATCTTTAACTTATAAAAGCAAAAAAACAAATTTTTTTAACTTATAAGCTGAAAATTCAAATAAAAAATAATTTAAATATGATCTACCAAACGGCCCTTAGTGTACAAGCCATACAGAATAACGATTAGGGGATTTGTTGATGGTTCACTGTCTTCAAAAGTGGTTTAGGATTTGGGTACAAGCCCTATAGAAGAACAATTGTGATCCTGCATTGCCGTAGGCCTGCGGCGATTGGTTCAGACTAAATGAAAATGCAGTGCTTTGGATTGGACATAGTTGTACAATATTAAAAATTGTGAAACTCTGAATTCTATATTTATAGAATCAGATAATGTATGCTTAATATATACTCAAAATTCTCTCTCTCTCTCTCTTTCTTTTTTTTTTTTTTCTTTTTTGGACGAGAAAACATATCATTACATATTTGGGAGAAGGGGAGGGGTTGTTGGGCTCTGAACGCCTACTTAGGTGAGCGAAATAAATCAATCCTAACTAAGTCTTAAGCTCGATTTTTGCCTCTCACATAAGCTTTACCGGATATAAATGAAAGTCATGGCGATATGATTTTCAGCCAGAGGTCATACATGCTGGCAACATTCCCCATCAGAAACTTTATAAAATTTATTGTTGTCAATTATTTTCAATGTACCCCACATGTTTTCTATGATGTGATTGCCACATCATTAAAATTTTATGTACTATTTTTTTTTAAAAAAAAAGATACCACCATGCAATAGTGACAAGAGTACAAATAAAGTTCCATCAAGACATTTTCTTCCACTACTAAACTATCATCACTCTTCTTTAAGCCTAAAACTTTTTTTAGGTCAAATGTTATTGCAAGTGCCAAGAATATATACCACCAACAGCCACATTAGTTTGTATAAAATTTCTGGGCAAAAATTCTATGTGCAATTTTGTATAGCGTTACTCTTTTATTGCTCTTTTCCACTTGCTAATATGCAGCAATTATCACTTTGGACGCCACCCACAAAGCAGCAACTGTTCCAAACTTCTAGCAAAGGTAAACGAGTCTCCCTCAGCACCCACCCGAAACATCCACCGGACGACTCCTTCCATCATGATCGAAGCAAATGGGCCATCTCCACAGCTGACTGCTCTCGAATTTCCAGCCCTGGCATCTGTGGGGGCTCTCTGAAAACAAATCAATATCTTCTCAGCTTCCTTAACATACCATAAATTAACAATCTTTTAGCCTTTTAAAAAAAGAAGACGGATACGATAGGTGTTTACTTGTTCAAGAGCCTTAGAATGTTGCCCCACAAGAAGATTCAGGTAAAAACAAACATGGCCGCCCAAGAGGCGACGGCGACGGTGACGAAGTTGAATTTATAAACTTTCATCACTTTCCATGTTGCCGTCGCCACCAACACAACAGCTATACTCAGCTTCTTCCTCCTCCACAAAACATCATCTCTCTCTGTATCTGCAAGAATTAAGAAAAGCCAGGGTAAGAGAGAGAGAAGAGAAGAGAAGAAAACGGGAGGAGTGAGTGACCTAGCCGGAGATTAACTACTACGAGCGGCGAAGTTTCCGACGCTGTGGACTTGCTAAATGATTAAGATGAACATAAAAACAAAAAAAGATGTAATGTTTGGGAGAAAGCTTTCAGAGAGTGCTTGTTTAGTTTTCCCAAGCTCCTGTTTGGATTCTTTTATTCGGTGAGGATCGAGTTTGAGAGTGGTCACCAAGAGGCAGTTCGGACAAGGAAGAAATGTGTAGCTCAATTTTTGCTTCAACACGTGCAAAGAATGAAGCGAACGTGGAAGCCATGTAGGTCTCCCAGCCATAGCTAAGCACTGTGTTAGAAGTAAAGATTGTTTTAAAAATTATTTTTTAATTTTAGATTGTTCTAAATTGATCTCCTAAATTTAAGTAGTTGTTTAAGAATTTGACACAAACTGCAAGCCACTTCCCACTTAAATATGATCTTAGGTTCTATAGAGAAAAATATGATCTAAGGAGGCCTACCAATTGAGGAAGGTCATCTTCGTTTCACTCATTTGTTTTTTTATTATAAAAATTCTATTCTTATAGATTTTTATACTGAAAATTTCATCATAACGTAAGTTATGTGATCGGGGTACCTTTTTTTTTTAAATTACGAGTCAAAATATTAAGTATTTTGCTTTGAAATAAAAAAAATCATAAATAACCCATTATTCTATATAAGAATATTGTTTGCATTTACATCACTCTTTTTTCTTTTTTTTTTTAAGCTTTTGCCAAATTTGACTCATTGATTGAGCACGAAATTATACTGGATTCCTGGGAAGGTACCGGGCCCCTGCTGGACTTGGGTTTCGTAGATAAGGCCCGTGGATGTTCAACTTAAGCAAGCTATGTGCCGGCCGGATACCCTCTTAAATCATGTGGGTCCCAGATTTGGGCCTAATGCTTGGGTACAATTGAGGATTTGTTGATGGTTAAGTTTGTTCAAACTTCAAAAGTGTTTTGGGATATGGGACTAATGTACAACTTAATTCCTTCCAACTAAGTAGGTCATCAGTCCTTGAATTTAACAAATTAGAAGTGAGTTTATGTTATTTTCGCAAACTCAAATGATCAAATTCTCGAATTTTAGTTTGCATCATTAATTGATTGACACGTTTATTGTTATGTTATTTAAACACAAAATACACCCCTTTTATTTGATATTGCATACTTTTTTTTTGTAATTAAGTAAAAAAATTGACTACTGTGAATCTGTGATTATTGTATTTCTCTTATTTATTTCAAACACTATAAAATTTAGATATTTAAATATATTATTGTATTAGCATGAAACCCATGTTATGCACGGATTAAAAGAATAGATACTAAATATAAAAATTTTTTTATAAAAAAATAAATTATCAATTGTATATGTTTGAATCTTACACTAATTATATGATGTGAATATTTTAAAGTGATTTTTTTCTCTTAAAATTTTTGCTAAGGTGAATAAATTTTTATTGTTTGTCATGATCATATATTTTTGCCTTGACTCTTCAAAATTGATGAACTTTTAGTTTAACCCCTCCTCAACAAAATTTTTAAGTCTCCACTATGCTGCTACTGCAGACAAAATGGATTTAATAGTAGGAAGGTTACTGTTAGTTGAATAAAAAATTCAATTTTCTCCAATTCAGGAGCTACGCTGATTAAATGTATAAGTCATATATTTAGGTAAATTTTCTATTGAGTGCATTTAATGGTACACACATAAGCATATATATAGGTACTCAAAACTAAAATCTTTACTTAATACCTAAAATCTTTACTTAAAAATAATTGTTATTTAAAGTCAAAGAGACTTGATTTATCATCAATTACTTAATATGCTTAGTAAAATTTAATTTTTAAATTTATCTTAATAAGGAAAATTATTCTTAAATTATAAATTTAGGCATTTAAAATGGTTAACATTAATAATTCAATACTTGCGTGTAGCTATATCAAATATTATTTTGAGTCTATTAATCATTTTTTAAAAATATTTACTTAAAATTTTAGGAAGTGTCAATTAAAAAAATATTACTTTGCCATGTGTTCATAGTTAGACTTAGCCAATATAATTTTTGTAGTCATTATACTCACATAAATTATGAATGCTTGGGTAAGTTAAGCTTGAAAATATTGGTCGAGCTAAAATTAATAAATTTTATTGTGCAATTCAATTTTGTTTCAAAATAGTTATATCATTCATCATTTAAAGTCACAAAATAAAATAAAATTATTTTAGAGTCTTGAGACAAAAAAAACGTTGAAGTATTATTATTCAAGTAAAATAATATTATTACAATTAAATTTTTTACATCCCATTTATTTTTATGTAAATACTATGAAAAAAATGGAAATATTTTATTTGAAAAAAAAAGTAAGATTAAAAAAATAATAATTTCATCACAGTTCTATTTAAAAAATTAATGTTTACATTTATTTTTTTGAAAATATTTTTTAGAGGGATGTGAATTGAAACCATAAAAATAAAAAAAATTGATAATTTTGTTACATGTTTTATTTTTATTTTATAGCGTTAAGATATAATTTTCTTTAGATGGTGCATATTAAAGAAAATTTAGAAACATTACCATATCAATCAATGGATAATATTTATAAAATTGAGAAGAAATAAGAAAAAATTAAAAAGAACCAATAGTATTTGGTCACATGTATCTTGTATATGATAAAGTGCTAATAAATTAATGACACTTGTTCTTTCTATTTTAAAAATTTAAAATCTAATTTATGACTAATGAATATTCTTTAAGAGGATTATAATTAAAAAATTAAAAATACTACCATAATTATCAATGGATGATTAATAAAGATTCTTTAAGAGAATTATAATTAAAGGAAATTTTAAAATGTTACCATAATTATCAATAGATAGCATTTATGAAGTTTAAAATAAATAAGTAAATTAAAAGAAACCAATAATAATATGACATATGTATTATATGTTTTTAAAAAATTAAATTAAAACTTTTAATTTCATAGATCTCATAACTTATTACTATAATATATAGTATACATGTTGGTTATCCTAACATGGTTGAACCAGCGCGCATTAAAAAATTAAAAAAGAAAGAAGAGAAGTGTTTGTTTTTTATACTTTTTATCTCAGTTTGAACCTAGCTCGCATTAAGAATGTGCACAAAGTCAAAAGCTCTTCCAAGCACCATCTACGGGACGTGACTCAAAGAGTTAGCTTAAAGCATGGGGACCCTGTGGAGATTAGGCAACATCTATGGTTATTGCCACCGTACTCTTTGAGCAAATTGTATTTCTCAACAGCTAATTTTTTCGGGTGGCAACTGATCTAGCAATCCAGATAGTGTTGGCATCATGCAAATTGTTTAGGTTATTTTTTTTTAGGCACTAGCACGTGTTTGAGGCAAAGCATTTGATGTTGGAATATTTAGTGCGACACACTAATTTTGAGCAATTTTTAAGTTAGGATTCACGTGTCCTTGTTAGTAGGTCCAACGTATTTTGTGTTCTCCTGCATAAGAAGATGAAGAACAAGCAGCTACTTGTTCAAATTCATAGAGATTTGAATGAGATAATGACATCTAAAGTAAGTACCATAAGTATAGTTATTGGGTGGAACTAAAAATTTATCCCACATTGATTGTCTACGAAAAAAATTAATGGATATACAAAGTCTAGGTTTGGAGAAGGGTTTGGGTCTCAAGGGACACCCTACTTTTGTGAAAAAGAGAGGACTTATGGAATTCATGCGTTGACTCAATACTCTACATGTGCGCTTGCCGCCGCCTCATACCGGCTCGGGTGCAATTTAATAATATTAAATAGGCTTAGGCCGGTTTAATATTTAATTTTTAAATGCCGTTCGGCCTAGTAATTTGAACCAGAAGTGTGTGAACTGAGTGAGAACCGAACCAAACCGGTTCAGATTTAAATTTAAATTTCAACTATCGCGACCCTTCCTAAGGGCTAGTTTGGTTACACTGTTTTCAAAGGGGTACAAATCTTTCTATATATAAAAAGATTCCCTTCCGAATTTGATAACAGTTATATATATATATATATATATGTTCTGTTCTGTCTGTCTCTCTCTGTCTTCGATGAAGTATTGCCCAGATTCCGATAAAGTTCGTTCGTGTCTCCGGCAAAGTGCTTTTCAGTTTTCGGCGATTGTTCCAGGTGACTTCTGATTATTCAGTCAATCTTTTCTGATCGATTTTATTTTCACTTTCAGACTTAGAAATTATGTACGAATTTCTATCTAGATTTGTGTTTTCAGATTAATTTCTATATATGCTGTGCAGTGAATTTCTGTAAAAATTCAACCACTTTGTTATGTGTTTCTGTATTGAATTTCAGTGTTGAAATTCTACAGAATTTTAGTATTTTTCTAGTGTAGAAAATATTGTCTTTTGTTATCATGCCATATTGATTTTGTCAGAAACGATGTAGGTTTCTGTATAAAATTTACTGCTATAATTCTGTGTTGAGTTAGATAGAAATTTTCTCCTGTTTTTCTTTATACATATTACATTTATAATGTACATTGAGAGAGTATAATTTGACGCTTGATTTGCCTAAATCTGAATATTGTAGTGTTACTTAGTCAGTGTCGTGATCATTTTATTTTGAAGATGAACACCCATTAATCCTATGAGTACTTGTGTGGGGAGTGAATCTATCTTAAAGAAAGAGTGTGAAACACTCGACTTGATTAGTCTTTCTTTGTATATTTATTATATTTTTACATATGAATTATCGAGTACGTCATGCCAAATTATTTTACACACTTTATTTAATATTATTAATTTTACTTTATTATATTAAAGGCATTATATAGCATATTTATCCAACATTTGAATGGGTACGAGGAAAGTCCTAGATTTAAACTTGGGAGGAATATATAAGAGAGAGAGAGAGAGAGAGAGAGAGCATATTTGCTCCTTTGACTTCTCATAACTAAGAACTCCTAGAAATGTGGCATATGGTTCCCCCTTTTCTAAGGGTCTAACCATGTGTTCCTAGGAGGGTTGTGGCTGGCATATGCACCTGAATTCAAAGTAAATAACGGGCAATTCAAATCTGTGGAGAGTTTTTTTATTTTATTTTATTATTATAGGGTGGTCTAAATCTTCAATCGATTATTCATTCGAACTCGTAGAAGATCATCATCCATACGATACATTGAATGATGTTTTACCATAAGAGAACTTGATGAAGGATTGAACTTGAGACTTCATACTTTGTATGACGACCAACCAAATACTTTGCCACCCTAAGTGGTTAAGTCGTGGAGAGTCTAAGCTAAGTTATCAATGTAAAAAAAAAAAATTGCTAGCATATATATGTTTAGAGGATTCGAATTCTGAATCATTTGACTATTCATTTCTTATAAACGAGCTATATTCAACAAAAAGGTTCTACGTAGCATTCCTAGTGGTGAAGAAGCGGGTCTTCTAGTAATTGTGGAATATGAGAGTTCGCTGTGATTTTCGAGAATTCAATGTTTACTATCATATAAGATAGATTAAAAAGGTCTTCGTTTTTTTTTTTTTTTTGTTTTTTGTTTATTCTTCTTAGTAGCTACGTAAAGGGAGGACATGCGCATTACTTGCAAACCACATGCAACAGCTTATCAAGTTAGAAAAAGTCAACCCCAATACACTATTGGGAAAGCCTTCACCTAGTGACCCATGTGGATTACATAGCATTGCTCGTACAATGAAAGCCACGAAGGACAATAGCATTCTTCTTCTTCTTCAACTGTTTTACTCAGCAATTAATCATTATTCCCTTCATCCCTAATAAAGCCATAAGGACGGAACGTAATGGCTAGTTAAGAACTTAAAGAGTTCTAGCCCAGTGGTTGGTGTATCGGCCTAGGGTGCAATTTGTTATGGATTTGAGTTCTTTTCATTACACTTTTGGTGGTGCTGTCGATAACGGGCTCTTCTTTCGAAAGTAGCTATGACTCAACTGAATATGTCGGTGACAGACGTGGGCCCCGTTAATCATGCCCATGGAAGTTGCTAGTGTTCGCCCTACCACACCCTTTTTTCTTAGAAAAATAAAAAAAAATTAAGATACCACTTGCTTCAACACAATTTGAAGCATCCAACAAGTTTGTCAATCCATCTGTCACGTAATTGGAGGCGAATTTCTCAAGCAACGTGACATTATGAGCAGCGGCATCACAATTAAATGGTATGCACTAGCAGCACAATCAATGAAATCATGAGTTAAAAAGCTTTTCAGCAGCTTCCCCTCTTCCATCTCCATTTTGCCAACTTTTCAAGTTAATTCAACTGTGCGTCACGCGGGGAGTCCATTACGTGTGGTTCCCACAGCCAACGTCTCACATGGGTGCCCATCATTAGCATAATTTCCCTCTCCCTCTCTCTCAGATTCACCATCTTTTTCTTCTTCTTCTTTGCATATTCCATGCACTGCACGTTCTAGCTCGGCCCACCTTCTTATTGCTAATTTGGTATTTGACTATGACTACTTGACTAGTTAATATACAAATTAAACCTTATGGAAATTATATTAATTTGGAATCATACATGCATGATCTTTCTTTCTCGTCCCACTTTGCATGTGCCAATCTTAGCGCGCTTCGTTCATGTTTAAATCACTACCCATTGACTGTACCATGAAAAATATTATTTTGGATGTCCAACTTGGTCCCAATTGGGTAATTTTACTTGCCCTTCCCACCCCAAACCCCTAAAAAAAAAGAAAAAAAGAAAAAAGAAAGATATTACTCATCACAAGTATTTAATTTATTATGTGATTATCTTAAATTATGAGGAAGCAGCAAAAATATATTGATCTATGAACTGTCCTTGTGTTTAAAAAATAATTAATTCGAGTTTAATTATGATCTATCATTTGAGCATAGTCGGCACGGAAATAATTTTTTTTTTTTCGTATTATTTTATGGAGGAGACAAAATAAATCAACTCACCGTGTTTTCAGTTAGCCCCACTTAGCTCATCTCCTAGTTTCCCACTCAGGGTCCCACTCACTAAACCACCGTCCGATCCTTTTCTTTTTTTTTTTTCTCTCCCTTCGTTTCTTTGTCTCGTCTTTCTTTCTTTATTTTTTAGTTCTGAATTCTCTCTCAATTCCGCAAAATGCGATTGTCTCGCACACATGAAGAAAGCGAAAAAATAAAGTGGAAAATGGAAAGAATAAATGTAAGAAAAAAAATCAAGAATAACAATTCCACTTGACAAAAAACCAAAAGAATTGGAATTACAGTTTGGCATATTTAAGGGGTTCTCAAAATTCGCACAAATTGAAAACAAAGAGGAAGGATAAGGCCATTGGTTTCTGATCTTCTCCATGTGGATGCTGACATTCAACTCCATCACACATAGTCCGCCTTGTTACTAAATATTATCAGCTGTCAAAAGACTCTGAGTAGTCTTGTGACTTGAATTTTCAGTTCCCGCATTTAAAGCCCATTAACAGTAAACCAAGATCCAATTCAAACCACTTAAAAATATGAATTCCCACCAAAGAAAATAAACACAGAGAGAGAGAGAGAGAGAGAGAGAGAGAGAGAGAGAGAGAGAGAGAGAGATCAAAGATTGGGAAGACGACGGCGAGATTTAAGGGGAAATTTCAGCAGACAGTTAACCCTTTCACTTCTTTTTCGAAAAAAGAAAAAAAAAGTATGAATGTAAAAATAAAGGAATGTTAAAAGTATTAGGCTTGAAAAGCAATATATGACTACGCGGAAACGCGTGAAACGCGCCGATTATTAGCTCATTGCCAGCCACCGCTAAGGGTTCCCTTTCGAAAAACATTAATAATACTAAATAAACTCTCACCGCAATATAGACTTACCCGGTGAAGCTTTTTACAATCTATCTGCATCTATCTATATAAATTCGGCTGATGTCCAGTTCATTCCCACTGCGAATGAGCACATAGAGACAGGAAGAGAGATTTTCTTTCCTTTTATGATTCTTTCCATTCTTTGTAGAATAGTCTTCACTCATATTTGGTACGTTCCCATTTCTCTCCTGTTTTTTTTTTTTTTCTTTCTTTTTTTTCTTTTCTCTTTCTTTCTTGTGTTCTTCACTCATATTTGGTACGTTCTTTCGGCTGATGTCCGGTTCAAGCATTCCTTCCGACCAAATTTGATAACCCTTTTGTTTTTGCTTGTGTGTTCTGTATAATGCGTGCATTTCGTATGTGTGTGTGAATATATAGCAAATCTTGAATTTCTATATTTTTCTGGGTTTTAGACGTCTTATACGAATATGTTCTCATTTAAATTCTAGATTCAAGAGCTTCGGCGTTATCTCTGCTGCTGCTGCAATGGGAAGAGCACTCTTACTCCATTCAATTTTTGTTGCTCTGGCTTTCTTGAGTGTTTCTCTGGTGAAAGCAGAGGATGCTTATAGATACTTCACATGGACTGTCACTTATGGAACAGCTTATCCTCTGGGTGTCCCTCAACAGGTTAGCTTTATTACCATTTTGTTCTTCCAATAACTGATGAATTGTGTCATTCAGATTTCTGATGTCTTAATCTTCTGTTTTGAAGGTCATTCTTATCAATGGGCAATTTCCCGGTCCTACACTTGATGTTGTCACTAATGACAACATCATCATGAATGTTTTCAATAAACTGGACGACCCTTTTCTCTTGACATGGTAAGTTTCTCTCTCTCTCTTTGTCATTACATGTCTAATTTAATGCTCCTCTGTTCATTTACGTGGGTAAAACATGGTCTAATGACAGTAATTTATCACTATTAGGAATGGAATTAAGCAGAGGAAGAATTCATGGCAAGATGGTGTGTTGGGGACTAATTGCCCTATCCCTCCGAACTCGAACTTCACTTACAAGTTCCAAACCAAGGATCAAGTTGGAACCTACACATACTTTGCATCAACTCTAATGCACAAAGCTGCTGGAGCGTTTGGTGGACTAAATGTCTATGCAAGATCTGTGATCCCTGTACCATATCCTAAACCTGCTGAGGATTTTACTTTACTCATTGGTGATTGGTACAAAACCAGCCATAAGGTGAGGATTACTTATAATGGATTTTTATGTGTATGGTTTAATGTTTTTTTTATGTCTACTTAAGTATCTGATCTATATATATATATAGCTGAAATTGTTCAAAGTGATGCATGTAATTTCCATCTCTGTCATTCCCATGTCTCAAATAACATGCCTTGCTGTTTGCAGACATTGCAGCAATATTTGGATTCAGGGAAATCTCTTCCCTTTCCTGATGGCAACCTTATAAATGGGCAGACTCAACCGACCTTTAGTGGTGATCAAGGTCAGCCCCATCACTAGAGTGCTGCTAGGCCCTTTTATTATTGGAAGGATTTTTAAACAATTCCCACAACTTGTGTTTTGAATAAGTATTTTAATCCTTTCAAGAAAGGATTTTTAATTTTATTGACAATGGTTCAATTTCTTTTGCTTTTCAGGCAAAACCTACATGTTCAGGATTTCAAATGTAGGCATGTTGACCTCCTTTAACTTTAGGATTCAGAACCATAAAATGAAGCTAGTTGAGGTTGAGGGATCTCACGTTGTTCAGAACACATATGATTCTCTAGACGTGCACGTTGGCCAATCCATGTCTGTCCTAGTTACCTTGGATCAAGCTGCGAAGGACTACTACATTGTTGCCTCTAGTCGGTTTACAAGAAATGTTCTCACGGCTAAAGCAGCACTTCACTACACAAGCTCCAAAACCCAGGTTTCTGGACCCCTGCCTGCTCCTCCATCTCTCCAAATGCACTGGTCTATGCAGCAAGCCAGAACCTTCAGGTAATATGCGTGAGAATAAACTGTAATCTCACAGACACAGGCATGAGATCACATTTATCTCTTGATTGTTACTTCATTTTGTTACATGCATGCGCACACCTGAGATTTTGGCTGTTTGCTACTAATGTATAGTAGATTTGTGCATGTGTTTGGGTGTTTAGTGGAGTTTAAGTGGCTTCGTAGTGTTTTACCTCGCATTTGAATTTTAATACTCATCATCTTTAGTGGATGTGACTCAAGAAAATTGGAGTTCTAACAACTAATGGTTTGGGATCAAGTTAAGCATTTCTTGGAATGACACTTGCAATTTGTCATTGACTGTTGTGAGATGGCTGCTTTCTCTTCAAAGACAGGCAAATGAGTATTTCTTTGTATATTAGAACAAAGGTATCCTTAATGACCCAAAAAGGAACGAGAAAAATGTAGCCCTTGAGTCATTGGATATTAGAAGTGTTTTAAGTAACTATAGTTTTCTTTTTGGGCCTGGTTTAAGCAACTATACTGATTTTTTTTTTCTCCTTACTGTTTCTTGAAGGTGGAACTTGACAGCAAATGCAGCCAGGCCCAACCCTCAAGGATCATACCATTATGGAACGATCCCAATAACAAGGACACATGTATTGGCCAACTCAGCGGCTCTCATAAATGGGAAAAAACGATATGCTGTTAACAGGATGTCCTACATTAATCCTGATACCCCTCTGAAGCTTGCTGATTATTTTAACATCCCTGGAGTCTTTAGTATGGATACTATCCAAAGCCTTCCCTCTGAAGGCCCTGCATCCCTAGCTACATCTGTTGTGCCTGCCTCCCTCCATGATTTCATCGAAGTAGTTTTCCAAAACAACGAAAACACCATGCAATCTTGGCATCTGGATGGATATGATTTTTGGGTTGTTGGGTAAGTTACTATTCTCTGTTTATCCTTCATGATTTTGTGAAGCAGTTAGTTGCTGAATATTTTCCAATTGTAATTACAGTTACGGGTCCAAACAGTGGACAACTGCCAGTAGAAAGACCTACAATCTAGTCGATGCTCTTACAAGACATACTGCTCAGGTAACCTAAGTAATGGCTTAAATAGATAGCAATTGTAATTGTAGCTATGATAAATGCCACGTTATGGGTCCATGTCCCGTTTTTGCCTCTCGATATCACCTAATATTCACCCAAATTTCCTGATGTGTTTGCATTTTCTTGCAGGTATTTCCTAACTCATGGACTGCCATATTAATCTCCTTAGACAACCAAGGCATGTGGAATATGAGGTCTGCAATATGGGAAAGGCAGTATCTCGGGCAGCAATTCTATCTGAGAGTATACACCTCAGTTCGCAGCTTTGCTAATGAATATGACATTCCTCCTAATGCTCTTCTTTGCGGCAAAGCCATTGGAAGGCACTCTTGATATGATCATTTCTTCAGTATTCTGTTTTTCAGTCATGAGGGTTTGGCTGCAAGAGAAGAGAGGAGACAAACAGGGGGAGGGGGGGAGAAGGCATTTCCAAGAATCTTTTGGCTTCTTGATTTGTATATCGCAAAGTCTATAGATTAATCTTAGTTTTACTGAATCGTTATCTGATTAGCTTTATTCCATTGGATTTGTTTCGTGAAAAGTTTGTGGCTAGTTGCAGCATTCAAATGCTCTTTTATTTGTGATTGTATCCAACCAATTAAGTTTTGAAGTCTATCAAAACAAGGAAAACTACTGCAAAAGCATGTAATTTATCAAAATTCTGACTACAGGGGAGAGAGAAAAATTTGCATTTTTAACTGAACCTTCAGGTACATGACTTGTTTTCAGTAGTAGATCACTAATCAAAGCACATAGTTACAAATTGAGTGAATGTGCCTTTGTCAATTGCTTTTTGCCCATTTTTTGCAGCAAAATTGTGTAAATCATTTATAAGGCCAATGCAGAGGTCTGTTTCAATTGGTAGGTTTTAGACCATTTGAAAGTGATGCTGGATGCCGAGAGTCCGAGACCTAAACACGTCAACCAAAACTGGAATTGCCAAATGAGTGGGCTATTGCCAGTGCACTCTTCACTGCAGTAGCTCACATCAGTGGGAATTTATTAATTTTACATAGTTTTGGTATCAAGTCTCATTCGATATTCCGGGTGTGACATTTAATTTCTGGTCATTTTCTTTGAGATATATATATATATATATATATACATATATACATATATATAACTGTCCTTGGGATGCACTCTGAAGTTGGTTGACTTGAAGGCTGTAGAAGAGAAGAGAGGGTAATAAGAGGGGAAGTTCACATGCAGAGTCATGCTTACTACGTCCAGTTAGCTTCAGTGCGTACGTACTGCTTCAAGTCTGTTGAAGAAAGGGTGCTAAAAGGGAAGTTCACATTCAGACATGCTTATATACGACTTTTGTGACATGTTTTTAATAATTTTTTGGCCATTACATGGTTCGGACTTTATTGAGGGGACAAAGTAAATGTTTTGAATTTTTATTAGATTCATATGTAGGATTCATCATCATGATCACCATATAGAATCATAAGTCGAATTTACAAATAAGATTTATTAAATTTTTCTTAGCAGTGAACTCGTGTTATGCACAAGTCACAAATATAGAATTATAAATTGATTTTTCAAATAAGTTTTTACCAATTTTTTTTTTTTTTTATAGAATCGTGTATTTAAAATATGATACTAAATGATTAAACACGATAACAATATTTTCTCTATTATAATAGACAAAGAGAAAAAATGTAGAAAAAAAATTTATGTACTAACTATTAAATTACAATTTTACTATATCTTTACTTATTGGAAGTTAATACAATAGGAAAATTACAACATTAAGTTTATAGAGTTATGCAGGATTAAAAAGAAATAAATATAAATTATAAAAAAGAGTTAAATCTAGAATACCATATCTATTCATTCAATCCATCTCATACTTGAAATCTTATATATATGTCTAATATCTATCAAGCTAATAAAATAATTTTATCACACTTGATTTTTTAAGAAAATATAAATTAATAGTGACAAAAAATTAATTGAATTTTCATTAGTTAATTAAAATAAATATAGGTAAATCTTTTAACTTTATACTTGAATAATGTTCGTCTGTAAAAATTATTTAATAAAAGTTAGTATACTTTATGTGTATGAGATTTTGTAGTTAATTTTTTTAATTTTTTCTTTGTTTTTAGGTAATTATTCAATATAACTGAATAAATTCATATAATGTGAAATGAATTAGTAATTTTTATTTAACAATGAAACATCATTAACCTATTTTCATATGTATGTCATTTTTTGTTGTCTAAATAATTTATATGTAATAAGTTTATTAAAATGAACTGTACTTATGCCAACATACATGATCTTAAGTATATTGTGACATACATTAAAAAAGTCATAATGAAAAAAGTAAAAGGTATTCATCTTAGTCATTAAAATATTATTTTATAAATTTATTAACCTTCTTTAATGTCATCTTTATTAAGTTTGGATAAATTTAACCCACACAACTAAAAAATCACAAATGGATCGTGAAGAATACTACAGAGGGGTTAGCATGAAGTGCGCCGCAAAGGAGCTTGATTTCGCGGTATTCAAGTAACTCGATTCCTTATCCATTTTGTAACTCTTTTGTGAATTTTTATTTCAACCTCTATTCTTATTTTCATCTTAATTTTGAATCCTCTATTCTCACTCTAAACGAAGTGGATTTTGTCGGACCTTCACTTTTTCTCGGTCCATTATCATCCCTACTTGTCTTCCTATTTTTCTTTTGTAATTTGATCACGAGAGAGTGACTTACAATTGTCATTTGTGTTTAGATTTCTCCCTAGTTGTAATCATAATAAAATTTTTGCCTCTTTGTCCTATCTATTTATCAATGTGAATTTCGGTTGTTTCTCAGCAGCCTGATCTCCCATACTATGGTTTAATATGTTTCACAAAGGTACACGAAAAAATTGGTTTCACATAAGCCAGTGAAGAGGCTACCTCACTAGGGCTACCAAAATGTACTTATTTTGGGTTTAGGAAATATTGGTTCAGTGGTTGAAAGTTAATGCTTTGCACTGTGTATGGTCTGGAATTGGACATATAGTGAAAGGTTTGGATTAAGCCCTGATTCAGGCCCAGTAACACTAGATTTGGAACCCTATGTTTGTTCAACTATGAATCCAAATCGGACCCATAAAAACGAAAAATATGTTAATATAAATAATTTGGTTGGCCTACAAATGTGGCTATGTGGCCTTGTGATTCTCTCATTAAAATAAAAAGAGGCAAATTGTGGCCTCCGTTCAACCTTTTAGAATTTTTTTTTTAAAATTGATATATTTTTTTTTTTGTAAAATTTGTTTAAAAATCTCATTAAATGAAGTGAAAATAATATTTTTTAATTAAAAGCCATTATGATAACGCTTTGTTTCAAAGTGAAATACACAAATTTTGTATGAATTTTTTGGTTTTATAAGATTACCTTTGCTCTTCTTTTTCTTTTGGGTCTGAAGTCTTTTAGGACCGTGGATTTGGATCGAACCCATCTCACGATCATTCACCCAATATCTAGCCCATTACAACCCAAAGCTAGGAATGGAGTGGTATCATGATATATTGAAAGTACATGTAGGGCCTTTTCGACCGTTATCGCATTTTGTTGTGGAATATTGCAGCGAAATATTGTGTTGTCGATAATATTTAGCTTAGCTATTGGTGGGATGGATATCATTAATTGTTGAGGATAATGATTTTAATTGATTACATAATTGACTTTTTTTGCCTGTTATATTTAGTTATATGTGTAGTACAACTTGGACATGATTATGGGCCATTAATTGTAGTTTTAGTATTTAACTATTACTAAACTTGGAGTATTACACCACAAAAAGAAGAAAAAACTAATATATACGGTATTATCTTGCTCCTACTTCATTAAGTTGTTTACATATTTCAAAGAAATTTCAAGATTTTTTAAATAAATTTTGAGCATTTTATATAACATATCTTTGCATATTCCCTAATACTACAACGTGATGCCACAATCGAACTTTGAGGTTCTCGCATCTGCGACCGATATGACAAATTTGAACCATGAGTGGTATGATAATTAAATATTGTCACATTTCTTTTATAGCTCACTGCTATATACTACCAAATTAATTCCCTTCTCTTTCTATCTCTCTTTTCTGCTATATGTATTGTCTTTTCTCCTTTCACTGCTTCTCTTGTCTTTTCCTTATCAACTTTGAGGTATTGTAAACATGTGATCACACAGGCCAATGGGTCAACAAACTTGATCAAGGTTTAAATCGTGATATGCAATGCCGTCTTGAAGCTTGTTAGTATTTTAAAGAGAAAAAAAAAAAAAAAAGGGAGATGCTAAGGCTGCATAGGGGTAGGCCTAGTTATCAAGCTTAGGACTTTGGGGTTTACTATTTTTAAGATATATGTTCAAAATCTTTTAGATACTATCAACTCTTTGAGATTACCTCATGGCATTTGGCTCAATAATTATTTAGTTTATGTGGGATGAAGAGACTGCACAGGCTGCTCGAACACACAGTTAGCAAAAAAAAAAAAAAAAATAGAGCTGTAAAAAATTTGCTAGGAGTTATTTCAGGAGAAAATATTAGATTTTCACCACCCAAAAAAGAAATATAATAGTAATTAACTTTATCATTTTCGTCTTTCACATGCACCTTTTTTGATAAGCATCTTTCACATGATCTTGCCACACCATTAATTGAAAACAAAGAACTCGTGAAAATGATGTTAAGCATTGTGCCTTGCCTTCTTATCTGATGGATAAAAGTGCTACTTTGATTTTGAGGTGGTGAGAGTGGTAGATGGTATGAAAATATCTATAGGAAGGGTGAATGAATAATGAAGCGAACGCATGATCATAGAGGAATTTTTTTTTTTTTTTCCGTTTCTTTAAAATTTAAAGTGTGGGGAAAAGGGAAAAAAACGTTTTTATATTTTTCTTTAAAATAAAAGAAAGGAAAAAAAAACATGAAGAAACTAAGAGTGAAAGGATGCCACATGCCGACAACAGTACAAGATCAAGAAGATGAAATGAGATGAAATGAAAGCCCACATATGATTGCTAAGTGCTCACGATAACCCAGAAACAAAAAAGGAACTCTAAAGATTGACCAGCAGGACTTGGCTAGACCATTATACAACATAAATATGATGCTTTTGAGTCGCTGAAGAAGATAAGTTCAGTTTATATGTTTATATTGCAAGTTCATAGCCACCATTAATTTAAGTACTAATACCAATAACTAAATCAAGCTAGCGACGGTATAAATAACACCTTACTGACATAAAGTGGCAATTTCTTCATGCAAAGGTTTAGACTTATGCCTTGTTATCCTGCATGTTCAAACTACGCAAAAACCACACAAACAAACACAGAGAGAGAGAGAGAGAGAGAGAGAGAGAGAGAGAGAGAGAGAGAGAGAGAGAGAGAGATGATATTGGAAGTGGTGATGTGTGTATGAGTATAGGAGGACAGAGAGGTGGTGGTGGTGCATGTTGAGTTAAAGTTATCAAAGGAAATATATATTGGCAAGTCCAGAAAAGCTAGCAGAGGCAGGCACAAGTCTCTTGCATAGGGTATAGCACGTGGAACCCTTGCAACTGTAAGAATCAAATTGCTGTTTTAATGAGACTCTT
Source organism: Euryodendron excelsum (assembly GCA_033060915.1). NCBI lineage: Eukaryota > Viridiplantae > Streptophyta > Magnoliopsida > Ericales > Pentaphylacaceae > Euryodendron > Euryodendron excelsum. Next base: position 37,619,174 of record CM065385.1, on the reverse strand, counting down.
TCCAAAGGCTGCTTTAACCCTTCATTCATCCTTTTGTCACAGCTCATTACAAAACAATGAACGAATCTTCATCTGCCAGTGCCACCCACCAGGCCGCCACAGCCACCACCGCCACCACCACCACCACTTCTTGCAAAGATGTATTGTGTTTGTGCGTTTTTGTATATAAGTGTACATATATGTATATATGTATGACAACTTTGAGTCAACCAAGAAGATATATTCTATCTGGGTGTTTATTCGTTGTCATATATTTTATGTCAAATGTATTGACTATGTAATATATATAAAAAAATACTGGTACACAAAAAATCTTTCCTCCTGTGTAGAACGAGATCAACACTGGCCTATCTAGAAAATTGAAGCCCTAGATCTTTGTTTTACACATTTAAGAAAAATTCATGATATTTTATGCAAGATAAATGCAATCAGCAACAGTAAAAAGCACTCGAAATGACCTAAAGTTTTCCCATTTTTCTAAACCAAACACAACTTAAAGCACAAATACATGATCAAAAAAGCAGGAAAGCAAAAAAACAAAAAAAAATTATCGTTTCTACAACCATATTCATATACCACAACCCAAACGACCATTGCAGGAACAACAAACCCTACCATATGAAGTTAAAAAAAAAAAAAAAAAAAAAAAAAAAGAAGATACAAAGAAAAAGATTACTAAGGATATGCACCATTAGTTGTTGGTAGATCAGACCACGAAAGCGTTGGATTCCAGTAACCCAATTCACCTGCAGCAACTGGAGCAGACTCCAAAATGGCGGAAGAAGATGAAGACGAAGAAGCCACATTGCTCAGAAGCACCGGCGAATGATCTGGATAATAGTTAGCCGTTGATCTAAGCCTTTGATAAAACTCATGAATGCCGGCAGTGTTTTGAACTTCGCCGAGGACGAAGCCAGTTTGTTGTTGTTGATGATGGTGATGGTTTTGTTGCTGCTGTTGAGATTGATTTTGATTGCTTCTCCAGAAAGAGCTGCAAAGACCAATAGAAGGAGCCTGGTAATTATATGGATCCAAGCCAAAGGTTCGAGGATTTAAACCTCCTGTTGAGGTAAAGTGGGGGCCAATCATAGCACCTTCCTCCTTCACTTGAACAGAATTCGACATGGGATTAGGGTTAGGGTTAGGGTTTGAGGTGGTTCTTAGTAAGTCCAGCAGATGAGAATTCTGTGGTGAGGCCCATAGAACCGGGTTTGAAGGAAACTGATCTTGATCGAACCCACCAACATTTAGGCCTGATTTTCCTGCCTCAGACGACACCGTTTTCAGCCTTCCACCGCTTGGCTTTGCAGCGGATGTTGTTACGCTAATATTCTTGTTTTTCCGGCAACCACCGCCGATTGGAACGTTACGGAGGGCGCCTCCTTTAGTCCAATACCGGCGGCACGTCTTGCAGAAGTGGCGAGGCTGAGTGAGGTTGTAGTTGTTGTAGTAACAGAACTTTGTGTTGGAAGAATCGCAACGTGGGCACCTCAGATTTTGATTCTCCGACGCCGCCGATGAACTCGCCGGGGTGGCGGTTGTGGAAGAAGAAGGAGAAGGTGAAGGAGAGGGAGATGGAGAAGGCGAGCCTTCTAAAACACCATTAATGGAGATTTTTCTCTCTCCTCCTATTACTCCAGCACCTCCCAACAGCTCTTGAATCATCTTTTTTCTCTTCTTTGTAGATCTACAACAATCGAAAGACAAGAAAAGCAAAGAAGGTTAGTCTTTTTGGTAGTGGAAAAGCTAAAGAAAGTAGGGTTTTTGTTGAATATTACTGTATGATCTTTGCAAAGGGATGAGAGAGGTGTTAGTTCATCTGAATGGCTTTTGTTGGCCAGGTCTCTGTGGGTGTACAAGAGTAGAGGACTGAGGGGTAGGCAAGCTTTTTAATATAGAAATACAAAGCAGAGAGAGAAACCACTTCATTTAGCTTTTGAAAATATTAAATGGTTTTAGATTTGCAATTTGGTGACTAGTGGTTCTTTTGGAAGGAAGTAGATGGACCTTTCTCTTTTTCCCAATCTACCCTTCTGAACATCTACTTTTTCTCACTCATGAAAAATCAAATTTGATCAGACCACATTATTACCCTCATGATTCCAGTGGCATTGAGAAGAACGATTAACGAATTGATGATTGAAAGCCTTTCCTCTTTTCTTTGTGCCTAGTCATAACATGCCATCTTGAAATATACACATAAATTTCATATATATGCATATATTTCGTTCTTCTATTTTCTTTTTTCTAATTAATACCAAAATTAATCTTCCGATTCTAGACCCATATTACTTTATATTTCACCTCGCGGAGCACTTGCCATGCACCACTATTTCCATCAAAAAGATAAAGATAGAGATATAATAAAGAAGAAAAGAATCTTTCTTATAAATTGAAATTTTCAACTGGGTGTTTTTGTGATTTCAATGGGTTTGTCAGAATTGAGTTTGCTAAGTATAATTAAAAAGTGTTGTTGCGTTATACATATATATATATATATATATATATATCTCCACATACGATTAATACGATTCGCTCCGCGTTATACATAAATTTTTTAGCTGTAGAAAGTAGGGGAGAAGAGCTAGTTTTTTTAAATGAAACTAGCAATCAAAAGTTTGCTAAAAGAATAGTCTTTGCTAGGGTTATGTGCTTCTTCCTTCCTTCCTTGCTGAGAGATGCTGCTCAAAACAATCATTACGAGTTCAAAGGAGAGGGCTTATCACATTGAAATACGTGTAAAGCTTATGGCTCCAACCCCCCCACTCCAACTACAAAGGCACTGCTCCCGAAACTTATGGCTTGAATTTTGCCGTCCCCCACACTCACAGACAAACGCATAATAAGAGCTTATTAGAGCTAACAATCAAGTGGTCGCCATCGTGTGCTACGCATTGGATTGTTGGGAAGACTAAGCTAAATTATCCGCACGAGTCTGTAGAGTTGTGTGCATGTCACAGCCTCATGCATAATTCAGAATCCTTGTGAACTATGATCGCTGTGGCCTAAAAAAAATCTCCACATTGGCTAATACTATACAATTAAAAAATTTATACATAATGATCATTCAACTTTAAAACAAAATATAAATAATAATGGGTCTTAATAAACAAAAATTATTATTACCACATTATTCTAGTAAAATTTTTTTATAAATTTTTTAATACTATATTTGGATCTCAGATTTATTAAGAGAAAATGAAAGAAAGGAGATAAGAAAATGATAGATTCCAAATTCTTAACTATTCGCTTTTTATATATATCGGATCCAAATATAACGTAAAAGAATAGCACTTTTCTAAAAAACAATTGCAGCATAGAAATTTTTTAAAACAAACTGCATAAGCTAATGGCCAAAAGATACTTTGAAGGACGTCGGTCATTTTTTTTATAATTTACTTTTCTTAAATTAGTAGAGTCCCCGAAGAAGACGAGTTGTTTTGCCACATCACTCAATTCGCCATTATTTACCCACCATACATAATTAACACGAGGCCTTGGAGGTAATTTATCTTCGTGGAAGTGTGAAAGAAAAATTCCAGATTTGACTACTCAACTCACTAAATTCTAGTTCACACTTGAGACGAATTTTATAGTGCAACTAGTTCATCGAAAAGTAGAAAGAAGACCCTAATCATGGACTTGAATTTGCTAAAGTTTTTATGAGTGCGTTTTATCACTATTTTACCTACCAACAGGAACATAAGACAATCTGTTAATCAACTTGATGGAAACGTTGGCTACTTGGTAATCATGAATTTACTAAAGTTGTTATATAATCCAAAACCAATGTGATAATGCCGCAACTAACGAGGATAGTAACAGAAACTTTGTGTGAATAAGGTTCCTTCTTTGTACGTGCGGTTGTGAAAGCTTCCAACACGCAAGATAAAAATTGACAAAAATTTGAAAATTATATATATGTTATGAAAACTCTGACATTGACTCATTTGCATAGAATAAGTTCGTGTTTGTTCTTTGAAGATAACTGTTTTAGAATTAGTGTATAACTATATCTTGTCGGCAGATTAATAAAAAATTATAATATCAAGTATTTTATAACAATATATATACATATATATACACACGTAGAGAGAGATAGCGTCTACATGTCTCGCATTTGTGGAACCATTTGATCACTATCGTAGTGATTCAGACAGAACTATAGTACCAAATTGGTTATATTGATAGCCTGATTATATTACAATTTTCTTAGAACTGCTATCGTCATATGCTCGCTCACAATCTGCACTACCTTCTTGTTGCCAATGGTAAATTTTTCCCTGAAAATACCACTTAAAAGTAGGAAAATTTAATAAGAATTGTTTATAAGAATTCTAAAAAAAAGGAGAGCTATTAGAGTTGGTGGATTAACTTATTTAGGGCACTAAGCATTTATCTACCTAAAAAAGAAAAAGCAAAAAAAAAAAGTGAGGAGCTTATTCAATATGAATAACATGCAACCAATCGGAAAAAAATTCAATAGTTAGTTAGTACAAAATGTTCTATACCTATCCCTATTAATTGTGATATATAGTGTTCTATGACATCAAATACATAAAATTATTGAAAATAGAGAGAAGTTTAAAAAAATATATTATACATCATATAATTTAATAAATGTGAGTATCAAAAAATCTGTATTACCAAACTATTACACTTTTTTTTTGTACCACATAAAAGAAAAACAAAGAATTTTTGTTTGCTTTATTGAAACTGATAATAAGGTTCAATTATGGACTTCTGGGTAAATATTGAAAAAGTAAAAGAAAAGAAAGTAAAATAGAACAGTAGAAAAATGAGAGGGAAAGTGATGGAAAGAAAAAGAAAAATAATTTTTACAAAGAGCCCATTTTTTTAAATTCTTTTTCTATTTTTTTCTCTAAAATAAAATAAGAAGAGTAAGAAAAATTATTTTTTTCCTTCCAATTTCTTTTTCTTTTTCTTTTTCACAAAGGACAGTTTGGATTTGATATTTTCTCTTTTTTTTTTTTTTTTAATTTTTGCTTTGTTGGTGTAGATGTAGTAGTACAAGTCAGTCAGTGTGAGATTATGTGAACCTGACCGCGCGTGCCGTCCGGAAGGCGAGGGCCTGCTTCTCAGTTCAGAGATTTCCGACAACCGAAGACCACCGACAAATTCACAACAATATACTGACACTGCTATCTATCCATCCATTATAATAGATAGATGTGGCCGGGCAGTCGCGGATGCCTGACCCTCTCTGTTCTTACACATACATGCCATGTCTTGGGCAGTTTGGTCAGTCACGGCAGATAATCTAGTCGCCGTCAATGCTCTGTTTGGGTAAGCGTAGACGTCCCTCGATTCTCGGGCTCTCCCTTCACAGCTCTCTCTCTCTCTCTCTCTCTCTCTCTCTCTCTCTACTTTTGCTTTTCTCTGTCGCTATCGACAGCTTTCTCTCTCCTCCGAGCCGGATTCGTTCCCGCCGAATCGCTTTCTTCACCATAAACCTAGCCTCCAAAAGAAAAGTAAGACCAATGTATATCCCTCGATAGTTCTCATTGCATAGTATTACTTACATTTAAACAGATGATAGCATTAAGCACTTGCTACATGCGCAAAATTTACTGGACCGCATTATTTTTGATAAATCTCGGCTTATGTTTCTCGTTATGCGCACCAAACACTAGCATTACCTAATATATTATCAAATATGGTAGCACTCATATATAACGAGTTGAGGGTGCAAGATCAAATCGGGTTTGATTCAGATTTTTAAATTTTGAATTGAGTCAATCATCTTATAAAACCGAACACTACCATTCCAAGTCAATTCGGTAGGTTTTATAATTTGGGTTAACTTGGTTTAGTGAGTCCAATTTTATTGTATAAAATATAATTTATTTATTTAAAAATAAAAAAAATCTCAATCTTCTATCCTTAAATTTTTTAAAAACAATAAAGTATACAAAATAAATTAACAATAATTAAGTATAATATGTAAGAATAATTTGAAGACATAAACGTAATGTATTATATATAGAATTTTGATAAATATGTATAAGTCGTTCAATTTAGATTTCATTTGATTCAAATCAAATAGGGTTGAGTTTCAAAAATAAAAAAGACTTAAATTCAAATGTGATATAAAAATAATAGGATTACCCTTTTAAAACCAAGAATTAAACCCTGGTAAAAGTCATTTTAAGACCAGAACTAAAATAAAAGTTAAGTTTTTTTTTTTTTTTTGATGAATAAAAGGTAGGTTGATTGAGTCCTTGAATTTCTCCAATGTTTTTGTGCAACCCGATACAAGAGTATTGGAGCATAACTTTAATGTGCATGTGAGTGCTGGCTAGGTCATGGGCCCATGGCACACAATGCCACTATCCAAGTAGAGTGTACGTAGGTGCAAAAAAATTATGAGGGTACCAATGCTAATTGCTACAACAAATGTATGATATGACACATATAGAGACCTATTCTATACAGAATTCAATTCCCACATTCTATATGGACCCCTCTCATGTCTCCCCTTATGCGGCAATTCAGCTTTTGCCTGGGTCCCCAACCCTTGATAGTCCTTTTTCTTTGTAAAATAAGTGGATGGAGGGGTACGGCTTTTAATATATGTTTTTGAATAATGTCATGTCAATAATTCTCTCTCTCTCTCTCTCTCTCTCTCTCTCTCTCTCTCATGTGTTTGCATGCATAATGCAACTGAGGTTCTTCCCGCTGTCTTTAGCAGATCTGCTGAAGAATCAAACATAAAGACTTGCAGCATTAGTTTAGTGAACCTAAAACAGGCTCTTAATGCTTCTGTGTCTGTGTTTGTCCTCACAAGTAAAGTCTTGAGTTGCTGAGGTCCCCATGAATGATAATTTTTTTTGAATTTGTAGTACTCGTTAAAACCTAGCTGTACCTGCTTAAATTTAATGGCAACACAAAACCCCAACTCGTCCACTTGTTTCACAGCAGATTTGACTTCTGTAAGAGCAATTTTAATTGAGAAAAATGCCTCCCTATAACTAGTAAGAAAATTTTTAAATAGAGGCAGTTTCTTTTTTTTTTTTGGTTTGGACGTAACTGTTGTGGGAGGCCAATTTTACTTATTTCGGTTTTTAAGAGAAAGATTGAACAAAAAATCCCCCAAAAAATGGTTCACTCATCACCGCACAACTCATTTTTTGAGCTGAAAAACTTTCCCGAAGACTCAGCATCGACATTAGTGGCTTGCAAATATGTAACCAATAACTTATTGATAGGGGAATGGTTCTGGTTCCGTCAGAGTAGTTACTACTATAACTAATTTTCGTTACCATTGGACTGATGCTTTGCTTAATGTAATTATAGTTACCACACAGTAATAATTATGGGCCACATTGGTGATAAACTTTTTTTTTCCCAGATCATCTCGCTTTTTTAAAGATTCTCAGCGAATAATCTTAATTTTTTACTTTGGTTTTGGATGACTGAGATTACAAGGTAGCGGTATCGTAAAAAATCCTATTGGTAGTCGCTCGCTATAAAAACGTGCGATAAATACTCGTCAGTGCAAGACTGCGATGTAATAATAATTACTTGGTAAAATTCAAAATCTATTCACAGGGAAAGAGAATTAGTGCATATAGAGAAACTTACTTTGGTTCAGAAGTTCCAGATAAACACTCCAATAAAATAAAAAGAAATAGTTTGAAAGGGCTTGATTTATCTAATCTAAACTATGAAAACGGGTTGAAACTAATAAAGAAAGTCCCAAGATCAATTATTCTAATTAGTTGCTTCATCTGAAATTCCAATGAAACTTTTTGATAACTCAAATCATTGACTGCGTCATGAGTCTTTGATTCGGAAGATTTAGCAATAAAAATAGTTATTCTTTAACAATCAAATCTAAAATAAATCAAATTTAGAATCATAGATGCACACCATTGAATTGTACAATAAATATACCGACTAGGGTTTGTGCATAAATATTACCAAGCATAATCAAACATCTAGGTTTTCATTAATATCTAGGGTTTGACCCCAAAGAATTAAGAAATATTGAAAACTAATTTACCTCCATTGTTCATTCGAGATCTTCAATTGATCTACACAATTGTTCTCAAGAAGGAATCTAGCCACTCAAAGCCATAATAAATATGTAAATATATATTGAAAGACTACATCTGATTACAAGGATTGAAAAACTATCAAAAATTATTGAATCTGATTACAAGAATTGAAAAACTATGAAAACTATGTAAAGTTCTACTCTAATTTACTCCTAAAGATTTGAAAGGAACCCTAAAACTCGTAAAAACTTACTCTTTCCAAAATATGCCTTAGTCCTGACTTTTATAGGAAAAAAAATTCGCAATATTTCGTAAACCATTCGTACGGATCAACTCGCGTCTGAACGGGCGTTGAAACCACATAATTGAAAATGTCTCAAAAAGTTACATGAAATCGATATATAATGGACCCCAATAGCCCTTGTGATTTAAGAGATATGAGTTTTCAAAATTTTAACTTTGCGTGCTTCAGCAAATTGTACTACAGCTTCAGTAGTATACACTCTGATAGCATCCTCTTAAAACTTTTGTTCAATTTGTATCCACAATCTTCTAATTTAAGCTCAAAACCTACACAAAATAAATTAAACTTAATTAGTATTAAAATATAACTAAAAAGGTATATACAATCAATCTTAATTAAGGATAACAAAGCATATGGTTAAAATCTTATAATTACCCTTTTAAAACGCAATCAGTAGTTCCTTTCTACTCTAGACGCTTGATGATCGAAATCAATCATTCAACACAACAAACATGTCTCTTTTAGTCATTTGGATTTGCAGTTAGGTATTTGGAACAGCTGCCATAGCATAGAGAAGGTTTTGGTGTTGAGGACAAGTATGCTCTCTTGGGAGTTGTTATCCTTCGATCTTTTCATGTAAACTATAGGAGCCAGAGCATTCATTCAATTATAAAATGAAAAAGGAGTTTGAGAATGAAATGAAAGGAGAAATACGGAGGGTACTTAACTCCACATGTTTTCATGGTCATGGACCCACCTGGATAGGTTACCCATGATGGGAAATCCCATGGAGGTTCAACCTGACAAAGCTGAGATGGACAATATTCTTCCTTCAGGAATACCATAGATCATGTAACTTGACCAAGTTTTGGCATCTGGCTTGATGTTTATTGGAGGAGAGGAACTTGAAAAAGGGTGAGGGGAAGATGAACGTGGCAGAGAGAATTTTTTCTGACATCCTAAGGTCCCCCATGCCAATTCCTGTTGATCCAATCTTCTGTTAACCAAGATTAGATTTGGTTAGATCTCTTAGAAGTTTGCATTTGTTGCAGGCTTTGGCAATAAACTAATCTTATAATGTGTACAATTTTGAGATTGAGGTTGAGGTCCATCTGATTCCAGAGATCTACATTGAAGATCCCAATCAATGTTGGAGACTAACTATGGAGTGTCTAATTGTATGAACTAGTTATATAGTTTTCACAAAATGTGAGCTCGTAAACTCTGAAAGTAAACTTTTGCTGTTCCTCGGTTCAATATGTGCCATTATAAGATGGCCTTCTGAACCCGATTAAATTAATTGCTATCCCCATCAACCATAGTCTCTCTCTCTCTCTCTCTCTCTCTCTCTCTCTCTCTCTCTCTCTCTATATATATATATATATACATATTCTATATTATATGTATATTTGTTTATTTCAGTTTAAACGTGGTAGTTTATAATTTGATGTAATTATATAATGATGCAGCAATCTCGTGTTGGCTTGCCCTCAAATTCAGAATGAATTGCCCTTTGGTCGATTAGTGATCTCCTGCATTAAAGCCAACCAGTATGATGGGAGTCAATCTCTGGTGTTCAAGTTAAATTCAAGGGGATTCCGGCATTAAAGGGAGAGATATTCAGGATTGTGTGTATGCGTACCTGTAAAGGGGATAAATTTTTCCCTTGTATGCTTGCATGATGGAGGTAGGTGGTCTTTTCACGTGGCAGTCTCTGGATGAGGGATCAGAATGGTGTCAGAACACTCGAGTGGATCATCCCCACATTTCAAGGTGACGTGTGTCAAAGCGGTGTCAAGGGAGTGTGGGTTAGTCGCAAGTACACGCCCACGCCCCTGATACGTGTCAGAGCGGCCGGTGTCAAAAGTGGACTCCACTGGCTTGGGTTGGGCACCGACCTGATCGGAGAATATTTACGAGCATCCACTCGGCTCTGGAGGGCGAGGACGGTCAAGAGGGGGAACCTGATCAGGAGACAACCGGGTGCACTGGGCGCCGCTCCCAGTCTGGTCGGAGAATCCTCACCACCATTATACATACTTATATTTGCTTTTGAATCTCAAGTTTCTACTTTTCGCCCCCTTTCATTTACCTTCATCATCAGGTTATTAATATAAGAACATTCTAATGCTTTTTACCAAATGCATGCATAAGTAGGTACAAAAGGAAATAAGTGAATATCATAAATTCTAACATCTGAATGTAATTTATGCTTTGCTGTGAAGTCTTAGATACGTGGATGTTCAACAAAATTCATAGAAGGGTATCCAAGGATCAATTAAAATCGAAATAGGCAGGTGATTTTGCCAAATAATAAATTTTTCGCAAGAAAAATAGACCACCAGCACGCACGTACGGTACAATTCGAAATTTTAATGTCACGTACCTACATGTAGACTATGGGGGCATGGTTCTCCCTACTTTGATAAAATTTCATATAACTCCTATTAATTTTGAATATTTTTGTAATAAGAGTATAAGTTGGGCCTCCAAAATTTTAAATGTTTTTCTTTTAATCTTTCAAAATTCAAGAATTTTTTCGTTAGCCCTAGTAAAGTGAAAAAATTTTTACCTTAAATTTTTAAAATTCAAGAGTATTTGCATTAGCCCCTCAACAAGTTCAGAATTTTTTATCTTGACCTTCCAAAATTCAAAAATTTTTATCTTACCCCCTTAACAGACTTAAATTTTTTTACCTTTGGTCTTTCATGGCTCCCTTAACAAAATTTTTAATTTCGTCCCTGACCACAAATAAGCTTAAAAACAAAAGCATTTAGCAAGATCAAACATTACGGATGCTCAAACTTGGCCAGCAAATGAAAATACAAAGTTAACGATGCAATTTTAGTGAGCTTCTGCTCCCATGTCGGGAAAAAAAATTAAGTTGGGAGTGCCCAACCAGGAGCTTAACAATTAAGACCAAGGAAACTAACAATTGAGAAATCAGATAGATTTATGGTTATTGTTATTTTCATTGGCATAGTAATTCTAGCTGTATGATGGGCTTGTTGGTTAATAAAACATGAAAATGATTGTTGTGCATTACTTAATTGATAATCCATAGCCACCACAAAAGATATACTTATTCTGAGTACATCAATGCCCCATCAGGCCATCAGACAGTTGTTTAATTGTTACAAGTTACAACGACGTAAAAAAAAAAAAACTGCAAAATTCAAATCCTGTTACCATTCCAACCAACTCTCTGAAAAAAAAAAGTAATAATAATAAAAAAATGAATGATGGCATGATAGCATCCCTTAATATCTTAACGATGAATTTAAGCAGTGGATGACACAGATTCTACAATACTAGATAGGTGAGGATTTTGTTTGCATATAGGAGTCAATCGAAGCCTAATATTGGAAATAATAGATGAGAAAAGGAAAGGAATTTCCTTCACTACAAATAGTATGTCTCGTATCTACTTCACGTAGACTTAGGTACGAAGCTAGGAATTTATTTTAAGGGGTTAAGAATAACTCTATAAAAAGAATTACAATTGATAATCCAAGTTACATTTAATTCACTAAAATATAAAATAACATCAATTCAATCTTAAATCATCTCTTATTTTATTTTAAAATTTTGTTTTAATAACATTCGTAGCCGAAGGCACATGTTCCGTAGTCATAATAGAAATCAAAGGGTAAAAACAAGTCTAACCATTTATAAAAAAAAAATAGAAACTTGTGTTTTTTCTATTAAAATTTATCCTAAATTTTAATTAATTAGATATGGATAAGTAAAAAAACTTAAGACACAGACAAAACAAATCATAAACAAATAAAAATAAGCCCAAATAACAATATACTATGATCAAATTGCATAAGATATTGAATATAATATTTTTAAAATTAGGGACTATTTTACTATAAAATTTTTAAACTTAATTTGTATTAAAGACGTACCATGATGCGAAACATGATTATATATATATATACACACATATATATATGATGAGAATGATGAGATTCTACATTTAAACGTGTCACACTCTAACAAGGTCGACCTCAACTAAATTTTACGGACAAAACTAAGTGGGGTGAGCTATTGACATCCCTGAGATCCTTTCCAAAAGAAAGACAAAAGGGCTCCATACACTTCATATAATTAATATGTGGTGAGGATGGGACAAGATGACCATATCCTATGAAGGACTAATAATTCTCCTTGACCTGAATAGGTACAAATTTTAAAAGTCTTTAATTGCGTGATGAATTTTGCTTATAAACTGAGCTTTCTATCCATGATTACATGCACTTCAACAACTTTGAACACTCCAAGAGACTGAAACATCCCATTTCATACCATCTATTCCTCCTTGGAGAAGAAGCACCATTCCATATACTATTTGTATTGAGAATCCAAGGAATCTTTTCTGGCCCTTCCTGAATAACCTCGTCGGAGATAACAAAACGCTTTCATTTTTAGTTTTGTTATGTTGTCCAAATATGGTGATCATGGCAAGAAGATGGATTAGGGTTAAGGTGGGAGTGGTTGTTTATGTTGAATGTGCACTGCCATTCCCCACACAAGTAAAGACTTGGTTTCAAATTGACGATGGCTATGATTTTTAAAAAAGCGCTTGTCGTATTGTGTTTTTTCCTTTCTTTGGAAGACTATGTTGGGATAATGGAATTGAAGTGTCTCTTTCACCTAACCATAATACCACAAAAACAAATCTGAAAGACAGAAGAATGGAAGTAGCATGCCTGCACAGTTTATTTAGATCCTCTTTTTGGTCAATTTACGTCTTTTACTTTTCATCTCCTCCTCCTCCTTCTTCTTCTTCTTCTTCTTCTTCTTCTTCTTTTTTTTTTTCTCTTTTCAAGTTTTTGAAGTTGATGTTCGTTTTTACAACCCTATAGTCAATGAAAAAAAAAATCACATCTACCATATTGGAAAATCAACCAGTTTATGGTTGCACAGATGGCACTAGAATACCCCAAGGTCAAGAACTAAATGAAGCAAAAAGTCGAACAAGGCTTCAATATTTTTCAAGCAACAAGAGTAGAAGTTGGAGTTTTCTTTTTTAGTATATTTTGTGTACAATGTGCTTCTGGGAGGGGTTCCTGGGAAAACAGAGGAGTTTTGATTGAAGGGTATCTTCATCGGTCATTTCAAGATCACGTAAAGAAACTGAGGGGTTGCTTTTTAGTGGGGCTCATACATTTTAAAAATAAACAGGGATAACAGATTCTTATGCAGAGAGTGAATTGTTTATTGAAATCCAAGTCAAGGATTGTATTTATACCCCATTCCAAAATTTGAATTCCTCAAATCCAACCATGAAGAAAAGCAATAGACTAAAATGTAAATTATAATTTTTTTAAAAGTAGTCTAGTAAAAATAGGGACAAGCTCTAAACCTAAACGTCTTGAGTTTGAAACTTAATAATCTTTTGACCAAACTAGGAAAGAAATTAGTTGAGACGGACGGCTTGGACACTCTTAGCTGCATAACCCTCCAAAAAAAACGAAAAAAGAAAAAAAGACTGTAACTTTGAGGAACCCAATGGCCTGCAAGATTATCCCATGACCCACAAAATTTACCCAATTCGACCCAATTTAGCTGTAAGATTATCCAATGACCTACAAACATGGGCTGAATCGCTGGGCTTGGCAGTCGTGCAACCCGTAACGACAAGGGCAAACTATAATTACCCAAAAGTAAACGAATCCCATCTGGCCACATAGCCCTCCAAGAAACAGTGACTTCATTACTTGCCGTAAGCTCGCACAAGGGAATTTTATTCTGTTCCTTCCGATCGATTCTCTCGCTCAAAATTCGATCGTCGATCTTGGTCACTCTTCATCACCATCTGGATATATATAGATTCTACTGGTAGCATGAACTGTGAAGTTTGTCAACTCAAAGAATTGGTATGCCTCTCTGCACATTTCTGTACACATACACAATGTTATAAATTTGTATACATAATTTGATCTGTCCACTTTTAAAAATTGGGCAAAGAATTGACAAATATCAGTTCCGGTCACTTGTTTACACTTTTTACCAGCATGTGGAGGTTAAATTAGTCAGAACTTTCGTGGATTCGTTCAGTGATTGCAGAATTGAATTGTGATTTTTACATGTTTGTAGGAAGTGGAGCACTTTGAGATTCGAGAAGTTCTGCGATGTAAGTTGGCGAACAAAATTAGGGACTTATTTTTCTAATTTCATCTGAATGGAACCAATTTAGCTTCAATCCTTCTACATGCGTAGTAGGGTTTCTGTATGCGTTCGATTCTGCTTGCAAATTTGAATCACTAGTGGAATGAATAGTTGTCAGTGTCTTGATGGAGTTTATGCCTAAATGGTTTGGATATTGTAATGTAAGAGAATGGTTGTCTTTTGTAATTGATGTTTCACCTATTTATTTTGTTTATATAATAGATATTTGTTTTTTTTTATATTTAAATTTTAGGTAATTGATTGAGAAATTTATTGAAGGGAATCAGCAATATCTGCAAAGCTAAAGAGGTGATCCGCTATCAACAATATACAAAAGAAGCAAAAGCTCTACGAATACTATAGGGAGGAAAATCTATCCCTCTATCAAAATAAATCAAAACCTAATAATAGCTTACCAAAGAGAAAAAATAAAACCTAATATTCCAAAAGAAGGAATAGACCCTCTCAATCAACCCATTCCCTAGTACTCTCAAATTCTTGTAGCGTATAAAAAGGTTGATTTGTTCTAATGTTACTTATTAATTGTCAGAACTTTTAATGTTACTAATGTTTTATGAGTGGCTAAATATGGATTGTAAATGATGGTAATGACTCCCATCCTCTTCCCCGTCCACGGAAATTTTGTCGGTTATGCTTGTGTCTGTCTACTCCATGACATAAACAATGTGTTTTTAGCCAAGGTCGTAGCAATGATGAAGCCAGTGCAAACAGCAGCAGCTTTTTCTCTTTCTGCCATTTTGGTGTTGCTGCTGGAAAAGTTCCGATGAGATGTTTAGCACATATTCTGTATTTGTATATAAATTATTTATCTACATTTCTCTCAAGAGGGCATCATAGAATTTAGTTTGTTATGCAATAATTAATTCTTATTTTACTTTCTTGGTGGCCTGTTCATATCTTTCTAGTTAAGGTCCTCGCGGTTTCTAGTAATAACCATATAGTGATGATATTTTTTTTTGTTAGCTGTTATCTTGTTTTTTTCTTTTTGTCTCAACTTTGCCCTGGTTGTCCTGTATCTCTCTTGGTTTTGCACACCAATCAGTAAAATCTTATTTGTTTTTGGTCTGATTAGTGATTGTGGTGAATATATGTGCAGGCGTTCTACACACAATATTGTTCCATAGGGCTTTAGGTCTTGTGCGGCCCAAAGACGTTGATTTGGAACTTTTTGAAATTACATATGTAAGTGCTTTGTTTATTGTTGAAAAATTGACAAATATTATACTTTGTTGGATGCATATTGGTTTCTTATGATAACATTTCTAGTAGATGAAAAAAGCAGTTTTTCCTTTCCTCAATGGAGGATTTCCTTATTTTTCAGAGAACCCAAAATGTTCATTAGGATACTTTGTTTTTATTTTTATGAGGAATATCTAGGTTAAATTCAATTCTTGAGCTTTATTTGGTTAGGGGGATTGGTCATGGAATTGGGTGGGAGCCCAAATCCCAGCCTTATGTATGGGGTGAAACTCCTTTTGGTCGATATACAGTTTGATAAATGCAAGTCTGATGAAGCAACCAACTTCGCAATGAAACTCCTATTGCCACTTCCTGATTTAGGGTTGCCACTGTCACTGCCATCAAAATTAGGCTGGTTCCACCTCTGAGTTTCATAGCGAAACTAGTTGCAGTGCTCATTTAAATTGAAATAAAATCTAGTAATCTACCTTCTTTTTATTGTTAGTGGTCTTTTCCTGGCCATCTTGTGGTATTACTCTATCTCTATGGCAAGCAACTATGATTTACCAACCAACCTTGGCTTCTGTCAAGGTGATTCACTTATATTTCTTTCCTGTTTGGCCATCATGCAAACGCCTTAAACTAAGTTTATGATCTGTTTGAATTGAATACATGCATAGTCAGTAACACCAACAATGGGGTCCTATGATCCTTGCCTTCACACTGTCACCAACATCACTTTCGATCATACTGTTGCCAGATGCAACCCTAGCCATACCTATCACCACCTCCCTTGCGACCATTATCATTGCCCATCTAGTGTCATCGCCATGTCTGCCATATCTTGGCCACTAAGAGTCTGACTCATACTGTACAACTGGGTCCTGTCCTCATTGAAAGTTTTAGAAAATAGCAATCAACCATTTCTCCTCCAGCAGTTACACCTACGGCATTCCAACCTCTACCACACTGTTCTAATTACTGCCTTTAATTTTTCCACCTCCTTCTCTAGAAGCCAACACCATATCCTTCTGTTGAATTTCACTACCTAGCCTTTGCTGGAGCTGAGCTTCTTGTGGTAGTAGACTCTCATTGATGATAAGGTGTTATTACATATTTTGGACTTTTTTTTTCCTCTCTTCACTCCTCAGTAATGTCTGTAAATGCTTGATCTATTCCAGTGTTACTTGAAAATACTAATACCCTAGCAATTTATGAACTGGAACACACATTCCAAAACACATTTGACTTTCATTCCAATACAATAAATTTCGGTTCCAAAGCAATCCCAAATTTTGTTCATATTTATTTACTTATGGATTACTTAAGATGAAAAAATCACATATAATGAACAAGATCTAAGGAGAGTGGAGTTTAGGCTGGACAAAATGTTAAAAAAAGGGGCCATAATGCTTTTAAAAATGTGTATTGACCTGATTAATTTGAAAAAATAGACTATAGTTTAGTGGATGTTTTATTGTTAAAAGAAATTGCTCTAAGAGTACGTTAAATGTTAATAATATCATTTATACAAGTCCATCCCTATTGTACCATATTTAAAAACACGTGGCGTGCCACGTTCCGCTTCCTTGTCACGTACCGGAATGATCCACTTTGCATGTAAAATAAATATGTTCTAAGCCTCTAAACTGCAAACCATTTAGAAATTTATGACAATCATCATAGAAATGCTGTTCTAGCAAGGCTAATCCTCCACGTTGATGATATAAAGATATTTTCCAACAGCACTGTTGGTTGCCCTTATTTTTGTTCGATTGTGTATTTATATATGGTGACTCGGCAATCCCAGGAACATTTCTGAATGCCCATGCTTTCTCTTTGTATCCATAACTTCCTGCTGTCTATGTCCATATACCTGAGTGGCTGTCCCCGAATACAAAAGGTATACCTTTTTTTGTGGATTTTTTAAAAGTGCATCATTTGTTGTAGGATAGTCATTTTTTCCCTGTTATAAACATTCCAAATTCTATAGTAGTTTGCTTTGTGCTCCAACAAGTATTTTGGCCAGGGAGATGAAAACTCTTTATGTGGTTTGCTCCTTGTATATTGTGTATCTGTGTCGTGGAAGTACCGAAACCAAATGTTGACTGTATATGGTCAATGCAATTGTCTTGAATTTTGTATTATTGCTGTGGCTGGACTTCGAGTGGCGTGTGGCCTGTAGGAGTAGGTATGACAAGCAAATATGCTATGCGATGTGTCAATCATTATGCATGAATCAGAACTTTTGCTTAGATTAGAGTCCTGTTGAGGAACATAGTGTCACTGCTTTTCACATTCTCAAACATGTCTTAAGAATGTCTTGTCTTGTGCTTGACTTAGTAAGTTAGATTATAGATTTGTCTCTCTATCTCGAAGGCACAGCCATGTGCCTGTCGGATTTCATTGAAATTGATCATTATGATGGTTTTTCCTTTCATTATCATCTTGCCAAATTTGCTATAGGAAGCATATAGCACCTGCTGTTGAAATCTCAGCTAGAGCAAGTGATTTGATGCTACTCCTGTGTTAATTGATTTTTGATGCTTACTATTGTTTTGCAATCTATATTGCAACATCTTTAGAGTGTTCGATTTAATTGGACTTCATCCGTGGGAGCAATTGGAGCTGATAAGTTTTTTTTAGCAGTCTATATATTTTTCGTCTAATGCTGGAAATTTTTATTGCATAGGTGCAATGTGGCGATGTGGAACTTGAAAAGAAAATAGATGAGAAGATTGGCCATTTTATTGATAGGGTAGAGAAACACCCGAACAAGAAAAATCAGGTTCTTTCTTTACCACTGGCTTTCAGTTAGCAAGTTAATGTAGTTATAAAAAGTTCATTTGGTTTCTGGATGATTTTAACTTCATTTGCATGTTCATTTGGTTTTTTGGATGATTTTAACTTCATATGTATCTTGGACTTCTATTTGTTTATGCGAATTTTTTCCTCATATTTGTAAATTTTATTCTGCTAGAAGCAGTAGATGTTATTTTGAAGTTGCATGCTCTCTACTTAAGGACATTTCCATGATTGCCTTCTTGTTGGATACTTCTTAGGAGTCTTGGATTCAGATAGCATTGTTAGGACCAGTGTTCAGCTCAACACTGGTGAAATTCCCTCCTCTCACTGAATATTTGAGGTCAATTAACTCCTAATTCTTGCCATGGCATCTCCTAATTCAAGTTAGCTGGCCAGTTCATGTTGTGGCTATGTTTAATATTTTTGATTTTTTTTCTCTTTTATTTATTTTTGCTGTACAATTTTTTCGTTCAGGAGTATAGGTTGCATTCTGAAGATTTTATCATTTTTATTCGAGTGTCATTTCCTCTATAATTGGGTTCTTTACATTCAATGTTGCCAAAATATTATGTTTAGCATATATCATGTTGCTTAGTTTAGAGCTTGTGATGGTTTACACTGATCTTCTATACGGCGAATCATATTTTGAGTGAAGTTTATTCCCCATCATATTTGTTCTTGACAAAGTAAATTGTTACCTCCTAGAAAACTTTGATTTGTGTGTAATTATTTCCACTAATGGGCTTCCTAATGATGCAGATATGTTTATCTTTTTATGAAGTGAAAAACAAGCAGGCAACATGGTTCACTAACAAAGTTGAGCGCTTAGACTGGGAGCAGTGGTATATAAATTTGAACGTGGTGCAACAAGTGAAAGCACATTCTAGCAAATCTCATCATTCCAAATCAGTGGTAGACCCAGGAGGTACAATCAACTTTTTTTTTTTTTGGGTTTTATTTGTGCTTCAATTAATCATATAAATGTATGCTTCTCCACCTTCCCTATGAGCGATGGCAGAGAGTGCATTGGAGGAGAGAAGTATTCGTCGGGCAGCCCTAGAAGCATCTCTTCGTGAGGTTTTGTTCCAGATAATAAAGTTTGTGAATGAGAAAAAGGATCATGTTCCCCCCATACCAAACCTTGAAGGTGCCTCTTTTCCCTATGAAATCACTGTATCAAGGTGAGCTTGTTATTTTCCATAACATTGTTCTGATGATTTTTTATTTCTTATTTTATACAATTGCTGTTTGTTTTCAATATATAGCACATCTTAAAAGGGAAGCTGTTGTATTTACTTTTCTCTGTAGAATTTTACAAGCATCTTCCATTGCTTGCTTCTTGTTTAAGTATTGTTTTTAAATCTGTTTTCATGTGTTGGGTGGTTAGGGTGGCTTTTTTGTTTTTTTTTTGTTTTTGAATTGCTATGACTTAAGATCTATTTATGAAAAAGAAAACCTTATCCCTTTAGAATTACTGGTCCTTGTTCAGGGATTTTGCATTTTATCAAACCCAAAGAAAAAAAAAAAAAAGAAGAAAGGAAGTTCTCTTGTTTTTGATACTATAATCTATAGTGTTCGAATCCATTCATTTTTCTGTTATTCAAGCAGATTAGAATATATTCAAGCAGATTAGAATATGGAATATCATAATAATGGTAGAAATGGAATCATTTTTGTTTTGATATTCTATACAAAATCCCATAACTTAATCTGCATTCAAATCCTAAGTTTCTATACGAGGCATATAACTGAACTGTCTAAACTAGGAAGCAATTAAGAAGATGATAGCTGAGGCTTACTTAAATATGCAGTTTCTGAGATGTAAAATTGATCCTTGAGCTATCGTACTTTGGATGACTAATTCTACTTTTTGGTTTGCAATCTTTAGTCTAGTGTTAATAACAATCATCACTCTATGCTGCACTCTGGACTTACTATCCTAACTTATTTTAACGTTAAACGTTACTTTTGCTCAATTAAAACTCTTCTTGTTGTGGTTGCTTGAAACATATCTGAAGCTAATCATTGGGCTGTGAGTTGATAGAATGCTGCCTCATTTTAGTTCATCAGATTCCGCATTCGGGATGGAAATGTTTAAGAGGATGCTTCAGACTGGACATCCCACCATGCTTAGCTGATTTGAAGCTCTTGAGAAGTATAGCTGCTTCTTATCTCATCCTAAGTTAGAAAAATGGTTTCTTTTATCGATAAATGTCTCGTGTGTGAATAGTAGCTTTATTAGCCTCTGTAGAGGATAGCTGCTGAGATGAACATAAGTTGATGTTTCTAGAAAGGAAGTGGTTTGTATGTACATATTAAATTGCTCCATCTTTCATGAGGCTCTCTGTTTCCGCCCCTTTACCTCTTCATTTTCGTTACGCCTTTTCTTTTCTAGTGCTTCTGTTGCTTTGTACCTCATGGTTAGCGATTATACTGGGACCATGAACTTTGTTCTGAATATAATGCAAAAATTAGAATCTTTCTCCTTGAGTGAAAGGGGCGGTGGGTCTCAAGGGCCGTCTTAAGGACCCACTTCCAATGATCCTGATTTGGAGACTTATGCAACCAACAATTTGCATGATCGGAATGTTGAAGCGCCAGATTCGTGATACCGGCACATTTTCGTTGCTCTTGAACTATGGGGGAGCTTATGTGTGGGCCTTGATAGGAAAATTTAAACGGCACTCTAATTTTAATCCAAGCTACGCATTGTGATAAAATGTATGGAATCTTGCATGGCATGCAAAAGAGATTATTTCTGCATCTCAAATTTATTATGCCGGTTACAATAGAGCAAACTTATCATTGCACCAAGACCCGTGGAAACCTTATCCGCAACGACACAGCTTTCCATTTAAACTACAAAAAGAAACCTTATCAAGAGAAGGCTAGAAGAGGACAAAAAGGGGAAAAAATAAAGAGACTGTTAGACATTGATCGGGACAGCACGTAGAGGCTGAGCCTTTTGTAAGGTGATGCCGAACTTCTCCGCCATGTCCAAGTCCTTCGGTGCAATTCCACCTTCAAGCTTCCAATCAAACGAGTTTATGAGGGAACCCAACATCACCGGAACCATCCTAATAGCCAGAGGTAACCCAGGGCAAATCCTCCTTCCTGCACCAAACGGAATTAGCTCGAAGTCCTGGCCTCGGACATCAATTCCAGAGTCCAAGAACCTCTCAGGCATAAAGGAGTTGGGGTTCGGCCATATACTTGGGTCGCGGCCAATAGCCCAAGCATTGACTAGCACTTGGCCCCCCTGCGGGACTGTGTAGCCACAGACTTCAACATCTGCCTCAACCTTCCGAGGGATTAGGAATGGAACCGGCGGGTGCATCCTCGAGGTCTCTTTCACGATTGCTCTCAAGTAAGGCAGGTTTGCGACGTCTGATTCTTCGATCGGTTTCCCTTTGCCAATGGTTTGTTCAAGCTCGGCTTTGGCTTTCTTTAAAGTCTCGGGATTGCGCAGTACCTCTGCCATTGCCCACTCAACCATGCCTGAAGATGTATCTGTTCCTGCTACAAATATGTCCTGCGACAGAAATTGGCGGTATAAATTACACAGGAATAATAAAGAAGATGGAAAGGAAAGAATTAGGTACAAACCAAACAAAGACGCTCGATGTGAGTTCTATCGATCTCTTCACTCATATTAAGCAAGATATCGATCACATCGTTTTCTGCACCACTAGTCTTGTGCAATCTCCTTAACTCTAATCGTTCGTCGATCAGTCGACCAAAAAGCTGAAGTATCTTCCTAAAGTGAACTGTCATGCGACCCCTTATTCCTTGCGGATCAATCTTCGCAAGTGCAGGGAAGTAATCGGCCAAGTTGGGTTTAGCAGCCTCTACCAACACATTCCAAACCAAGTCCCTGAATTCTTTTGCCGAATCCTGACTTGGGTCGGCCAAATCCACCGAAAATACGGTGTTGGACAATAAATTCAGGGACGTTGTGAACGCCGTACGACCAATGTCCACCGCAACTCCTTCTCGGCAACATATGCCGGCATAGTCAATGAGCTCCTGCATCTTCCGGCGGCGTAGATATTGGTTGGCATCGAGCCTGTTACCTGAAAAGATATTAGAGTTCATGATCTTTCGGAGGCTTCGCCACCGATCCGCGACGGGCAACCAAACGACGGAGTATTGGTAGTGGTCGTGGGCATGGAGTGCGTTGGGGATGGATCTGCTGGAGAAGGCGAGGTCTTGCTTTTGGAGGGCTTCTTTGGCCATGGTTGATGAAGAAATGACCACTGTGGTTGTTTGGCCTAGTTTCAAACTCATGAGAGGACCGTGAGTTTTTGCAAGCTCGGCCAGGGACCTGTGGGGCTTGTCCCCCAGTTTGAGAAGGTTGCCGATGACCGGCAGCCTGGCCGGTCCCGGAGGAAGCTTTCGTCTTGCTTTGCTTCCTCTTACAAGTGACCGGAGGGCTTGAAGCAAGGTGAAGGTTAGCAAGAGATACAAAACAAAGCTCAATAACTCCATAATTTCCTACCACAACAGGGACTACGGATGGGTAGTTTTCACCTAATGAGTCCTTGAGTCGAGCACAGATCTATATGCGAAAGAGGGGACTAAAGAATGCTTTGATTAGCTTGTCAAAGCATAATAAAGAATGCTGTGTATACACGTGATTGTATAAATTCGACTCCTCGTTAATATTGCAGAATATTAATTTATCAACTGATAATTTTAATTTTTAAAATTTTTTTAAACAACTTAGTAGTTTTGTAATTAAATATATATCAGGGGATGCTTTTTTTTTTTTTTTTTTTTTTATAGTTTTCGTTAGTTGGGTGTTCGGGTCAACTTGTCCGCATATCAACTAATTTTAAAATTTATATAGTCTCTTATCTCGTACAAATGGATAATTAGTACAATTTTTTTCTTAAGGGTAACTCTTAGGAGAGTCAAATTGACGACAGTTGAGAGCAAACCCATGGCTTGATGACATTTTTCGTTATACAATTTCTATTAACTAGAAACTTAGCAGAAATGATCCGTGATGACATTTTTTGCAATTAAAATACCTCTCTATAGGTTTTTCATTTTAAAGCAAAAGGCCATACCGAATCTCGAAGTTGCTCCTTCCTAAACTGTTGTCTTTTTGCCAAGAACGTCATTAATTAAGAACGGGCTGTCTCCATAAAATTTCGTCTTTTTGTAGATCTTTTGAGTCAGGGGTCAAACTTTGTTCAGGATGGCCACTGACCTCTACCCATTACGTTCAAAATTCACTTCTGGATTTGAATAATTTTTTTTTGGTACATCATAATGGAAACGGGAAACAGGAAACAAGGAAGACTAGTTCCTCACATAGGAAATTCTAACCATATCTCCCACCAGCAGGTGACTTAGAGAGGCCGGTGGGTCTTCTAAAATTACAAGTTTATCTTTCTGGTCAGTTCCCAGATTTACAAGGTTATCTGCACAAAATTCCCTTCCCTTAATGTATGCTTTATGGTGCTCCTGCACCTTCTCAAAGAAATCTTGAGTCCTCTACTAGGGCCCTTTGGGGAAAAGACTGAATATCCCCATCTTTCATAAACTTCACCGCTTTTTCCGAATCTGCTTCAACTTCAACCTCATACATTCGTTTCTCAAACATCATTGTCAAGCCTATGTAGATTTCCCACAGTTCAGCTCAGCAACCAGGCTAATGCAGTCGTTTAGCTTCCCAAAATAGCCATGAATAAGTGTAGACCAAACCAAAGCTCTTTGTGGAGCTCCGAATAAGTGTATATATCTAGCTCTCTCAATGGTCATTCTATAAAAAACTTTGTATAAAAAATCCATTTGTATAGTATTACTTATTTTCTTTTGGGTGCAGAGAAGGGAGTGGACAAGTATGCCAATATATATATATATATATATATATGCGCGTGTGTGTGAGTCAAAAGTGTATTGATGTATGACCATGCAATACCAAAAGAAATAAATTTTAATAAGTAATCCACTTGCTTTCTATGCAAACTTGGATAAGTAGGTTTTAATTTAGTTGAAATTAATAGTGCGGATAATTAGTGCTCCTATGGTCTAGATTATTTATACTCATTTAATTAGAGCTCCTTTCATTTAATATTTGAGAAATATTACTATGAATTTTGGCACAGTGATAAGATTACTTCATTGATTTCGGTGTTACAATTTTAAAACAACCTCTTTAGACATGCATAGAGAAGATGATATACATTTAAAAAGTAATTATACTTTAAGCCCTTATAATTTGAGAAAAATCACATAACTCTCATGTAATTTAAATTTAAATTTAACTAGAAAATGGATTGAAACCATTATCCTACTTGACTGACATTTTATTCTATTATAATAAAAACAACAAAACAAACGGACTTTAGTCTCTTTCAAAAGACGTGCGGACCATGCTGGCATGTGCAGTTTAAGTGTGACCACAATAAAGAAAATTTCTACTCATGAGTGAAAAATATGTCAATGGTGCAGCCCCAACGTGGCTTAATTAGAAGACTTGCGATACGGAATGAACTGTCAACTCACCAAAGTTAGAAGGTAGTCCAAAAAAAAAAAAAAAAAAGCAAACAAATAAGCCACGAATTCTTTCATAATATGCATCTTATCGATTTTTGGCTTTTTGCTACAGAGTTTTTAGGCCTGAGTTGATTACTCACTTTACTTTGTGGAGGGTCATGATTCATATGAATTAGGTAAATCATGTAATGAAGATTTGTCACAACCACCATATTGGATTCTCAGGAATGGAAATGCCTTTGGACTTTTAAAATTCATGATCAACTGCAGATCATGCTCTAGAGAGTGGCTTGTGATGTTATTCCTTTGAAGGAAGTTCTGGTTCAGAGGTTGCATATTGAGGATCTTGCTTGTCCCTTCTGTAATGCTCATCTCGAATGACATCTACATATTTTCTTCCTCTGTCCAATAGCCAAAGTGACTGCGTCTAATGGCTGAAACATCCTTACTGAGTTTATTCTAGTTTCTTCCTCTGCGGATTGGAATCGGAAAATTTTATTCCTAAATTCTTTGGGTCGCCCTATTTCCCCTCCTTATATTCAGTTTGCTGCTTTTGCTGCTACTCTTGTGGATAGGATCTGGATATGGAGGAATCTGATTCTCTTTGAGTCAAAGACAATCAACACTGATCTTATCAAAAAAATGAGATTTTTAACTTTTGGATGGATCATTCTGCCCGCAAATTGACATTTGTGGATGCTGCGTTCCCCAAATGTAGAATGGTCATTTGCTGCTAAGGGATGGTGTAGCGTCTTCAGCCTTAGCTATATGCAGAAGCCTTGGCAATCAGAATGGCATCTTTATGGGCCTTGAATGAGTAGTTACTTTTCAAAGTGATGCTCAGGTTGTGGTTCATGCATGTTTGGGAGTTACTCCTCACCTTCCTTGGGTTTTTTGTTCAATTATTGATGATATTAGATTTAGCAAAGTGAGTCTAAGGTGGGATGATCTCTGTTTGTTTTCTTTTCCTGGTTTACTTTGTATTTGAGTTAGCCAATAAAAAAAAAACCAGGAGGGTAAACCACATAGAACCAGATTCTACAATTAAATAATGCCTCTCCTAGGTACAGTAGCTTGGAAAAAGAAAAGAAAATTACATTCACCAACCCATAAAGAATCCTTTTCTTTTAGCATTCTCCATCTCAGCTTCGACAAAAAGGCTAGGTTCATTTCTTCCATCTTTTGAATGCCCGAACCCCTACCTCCTTATTAGGTTTATGATGTGCTGTTGCAGGCACTCAAAAATAAAATCAATACCTCAAAATTTTTTATGTAGTAGTGTGAGTAAGAATTGTTCTCACGGAGAGTATTCAGTCTAGTTTTATGCTATGTGACCTTTGATAGGGGGGTTTGGTTATAATGAAAACAATTTTAATAATAACTAACTCCGGAACAATTCAAATTAAAGTATTGAAATCAATCAAAAGAACAAACCTTGGTCTAGGTCAACATTTACCATCGGAATTTACAACTGATCATTGATGCAAGTATATCAATTCACACATTGAATATTCACCGTCGAAATTATTTTTCTATCTTTCCTTAGTCGTAGTTAATCAGAAACAAGCGATCTGATTAACCCTAACTATTAAACAACCCAGGATAAGCACACAAGATTTAATCTAATAGTAGCCTTAAGAATTAGAGAAATCGATGAAACTAAACAGTACAAGCACATGTGGTTGCATTTAATTTAGTCGAACGTCCTTTTTAAGATTTAACAATTCCTAACGCAGTAATCCATTAAATCTTAGTTGCTTCAGCAATTAGAGGAATCAAACAATTACGGATTTGATATCTAATCCAGCAGTAGATTGCAACGATTAATAAAATAGTAGGCCTCCAAGTGATTAAACAAGACAATCATGAAAATAGGCACAGAAGAACATCTGATACTCAAAGCATAAATCGAATAATGAAAACAAATTAGATCTCACAGTTTATTATTAATTCTGAGGTTTCTGTCTCATTTGATTAAGATTCAGAGTTTAGCCAAGCAGGGCCATGAAAACAACTCAAATAATAACATTGAATAATACAAAAAACGTCAACAACCCTAAAAACAAAACAGTCCCAGCTTTTATAGGCTTCTGAAATTCTGCAACTGTGCAAGACCGTTCGAATGCCCTTACCACCGTTTGAACGATGCGTCGAACGTACTTCGAACAGTTAAAATTGCTCTTTGTATATTTCGAACGCTCTTCGAACCTGAACTTGATGTGAATTTGTCTGACTTATGGTTCGAATGTATCTACTACCGTTCGAACGCCTCTTGGACCGTTTGAACGCTCCTTCGAACGCTGTTTCTAATCTCGCCCGAATTTGTCCTTTTTAAGCTAGGATCCTCTTCCTGGGCATTCCATAGCACCCTAAGTCAAAATATAAGAATAGTGAGTATCTGTAGGCACCAAATAAGTATAAAAGATTAAACATTAAGGGAAAAAAATATGATATTTACATTCTCATCAGTTTACACACTTGATCCTATGCAACCAAATAAATTTTTCTCTTGGTTTCATTTCCTCCCCAACGAAAATGCCTAATACATTTATTAACTAGCTCATAAACAGCATGTGGGACCTTCGTAGTTTGCATAGTATAATTCGGAATTGTTGATGCTACTAACTTGATCAACATACCTCATTCAGCTAATGAGAGTTAACTAGCTTTCCATCCTGATAATCTTTGTCAAACTTTGTCCAAAATATAGGTATATGTATCCTTTGAGACTTTAGAGTGGAGAAGAGGCACCCCAAGTATTTTCCCAGATCAGTTGTCAAAGGAATGCCACAAGACACACTAAGAGCCCTTGATAAACCCCTTCTTGCATTAGGTGAAACATAAAGGTTAGATTTTTGTAGATTAACTCTTTGGCCAGCCATTTGACAGAAACCTTCCATCACTTCCTTCATCACTCGAGCTGGCCTCTCAGTAGCTTCTCTAAACAAAATTAGATCGTCTACAAAGGATAAATGGGAGATCTCAAGGCGCCCTCGAGCTGGTTTGATGGCTTTCCATTCCTTTCTACCCAATTTATTTCAATGTGGCACCCATCATTTCTATATAAAACATAAACAGATATGGAGACAAAGGATCCCCTTGTTGCAATCCTCTACCTGGGCTAAAGAGCTCAGTTCTTTCACCATTCCAAATAATAGCTAAGTGAGTAGAAGATACTCATAATCAGTGATATGCAATTAGATGGAAACTACATGCTTTCAAGAACTCTTTGTAGAAATTGCCAATCCACTCGATCATAAGCCTTTTCCAAATCAATTTTTGCCACTATTCCGCCTTTCTTCCCTTTCATTTTTCTCATGGTATATAGAATTTCTTGGGTAATAACTATATTGCCAGATGTATGATGTTGGTTGGGGCTTACTAACTTATCCAACAAAGGCTGGATCTGACTAACCAACAATTTGGAAATAAATCTGATGATCACATTGCATAGGCTAATAGGTCGAAACTGTGTCAATGTTTTCGAATGGTCCACCTTGGTATAAGAGTAATCAGAGTTTGGTTAAGAGCCTCTGGTATCTTCCCTATTTGAAAAGTAGACTGTACCATTGACACCATAGCTTCACCTACAATCGGCCAATACTTTTGGAAAAAAACAGGTTGTAGACCATTGGGCCTTAGAGCCTTAAAAGCACCCATAGAGAAAACTGCCTTTCGAACTTCATGTATGTCAATTGGGTGTATCAAACTTTGACTTTTTGCTAAGGAGAGCACTGATAACTGTGGAAGGGGCCATTCAACTGCCTCACTGTTGTCACTAGAAGTGTATAATTACTTGAAATACTCTACTACTATGTGTCACGGACTTAGAACTTGAATACCTTCAAGCTCGTGCGGCCTTAGACAATTTATGCCCAAAAGTTACTAAGTAAGCCTTAAAAACACCAAAAGAGAAAAGCTAAGAGAACAAGAGAGCACTAGAGAGCTTGAAGAATGCTTTACTTTGTATTCACAACTTGATGGTTATAAATGAGGGGCTACCCCCTATTTATATTTGTCCACCTCCTCAATGGACGGTGGGGATCATTTTGATCCAATGGTTGGGAATCCGCTTCTAGAATCATCTATACAAATATCTAAGATATTTATATACAAAGCTTTTCAAGGAAGCCTCCCGCAAGTTCTAGAACCTCCCACACGCTTTCTATATTTACACATGTGAAGAAAAGTCTAGAATCCTCTCCAAATGGCCCATGTGATAAAATGCCCATGAGTGGCCTAGAATGTTCTAGACTTGGTGGACTCTTTGGCATCCTCATGGGCCTATATTTGGGCCATTTTGGTGAGCTTGTGACATTTTTTCTCACCTAATTTGGCGACGCCCTCGTTGCAGCTTCTCGAAATTCGGTAATCTTGTCCAAAAACTGGCACAAAGACTCCTCGTGCTCCTAGCTGGCTTTGCTATCCAGTTGCCCTTTCCATTTCACCAAGTACCCTATGTGCCTCGGTGCTTTGCCCTTCTTCGGTATCACTCGGTGGACAAGGATAGTATCTACTTCTTTATCGAACAATATCATGATGGATGTGGGAGCTCTACTTGATTCACCACATCTGCATAGTAAAGCTTGAAATGAGTTACGTGAAAGACCGAATGGATCTTTAATTTTGGAGGCAACTTAAGTTGGTAGGATACCTTACCAACTCTTTTGGTGATGGGGAATTATCCCTCATACTTCTGTGTAAGTCCTTAGTGAAGCCCGTTGAATGCTTGGCTTGATGAGTGAGAAGCTTCACCATGACAATGTCTCCTTTTTGGTACTCCTTTGACCGTCACTTCTTATTCGTCCATTTTTTCATCCTTTTGGTTGCTTTGGCCAAGTAGGCTTTCACCATGTTGGTCTTCTCATGCCACCCCTTGGCAAACTTATAAGCTCCGGGCTTTTGCCCATATATCCGGTAGTAACAGTGGTAGGCGTCAAAAGTTGTTGGCCTGTAGCAAGCTTGAATGGGCTAGTGTTGGTTGCCTCGCTCCTTTGAAGATTGTAAGAGATTTGGATAACATCAAGCAATTTGGCCTAATCCCTTTGGTTGGCACTCACATAGTGCCTCAAATATAACTATAATAAGGTATTCACCCTTTAGGTTTGGCCCGTAGTAAGCTCAAATGGGCTAGTGGACAAGTTGAGCTCTGTGCCCAAAAGCTTGAAAAGCTCGATCCAAAACCGTACAGTAAATTGAGAGTCCCTAACACTGACGATGGTCTTTAGAACTCCCTAATACTTAACCATGTGTGCTAAGAATAACCGAGCCGTCTTCTCCGAGGTGCATTCTTTGGTGGCCGGTATGAAAGTGGCATACTTAGAAAATCGATCGACCACCACAATGATGGTGCACTTCCCTTTGGACTTGGGAAGGCAAGTGATGAAGTCCATTGAAATACTTTTCCAAGGCCAATCCAGGATATGCAAGGGCTCTAGCAAGCTTGCGGGATGACTTTGTTCCACTTTATCTTGTTGGCACATAAGACAAGTGATGCAACAGGATCGCAAGAACAAGGTAACCAATTGACTCGGCCCCAAATGCGGTATTCCTACAAATGGAGTTAGCACCCCGCAAGATTATGGGGGTCGCGATGAAGTATAAACCGGTAATAATCCGGTATCGTTTTCTCCCAAGGGACTTAGCCCAATATAGGCTTTAGCACTCATCTCACACTAACCTAACTAGGGTTGAATTGCAATTAAGCAGGGAATTGGATCTAAAATAAAAAGGAAAATAAAAAGACCGAAAATGTTTTGGATTTTTTTATGATGATTTTGAATTACTAACCTAATGTAATGGAAATTAAAGCAATTAACACTAGACAATTAAAGTAAAACAAAGTGAAAATAGAATTAAAGCAATTAAAAGGGAATTGGGCTCAAATGATCCAATCACTCAATTTCATCCAAGGTTTCCAATGGGGTTTACAACTCAATTCAAATACAACATTTAAGTGTGTTTGATTCAGAAGATTTAACTTTGAAAACCGATAATTCTCAAGCAATTAAAATTAGATACATGTTTAATGGGGAATCAAAGGTTAATACCATTGATTCAACTTAGTCAATACCAAATTTGTGGTTTGTGCATTGATTAGTCAAACATAATCAATAACCTAGGTTTTCTAAGACATCTTCAATCAATTGTTGGGAATGAATTTCTAGCAAGTGTGGAGTATTTTTTTAGTCAAGAGTCATAAATTAATACTATTGATTTGGGTGATAAAAATTTCCAAACTTAGTCAATAATCTAAGTTTTCTAAAATTTCACACCTAATTATTAGAAATTTGAATTCTAAGAAAATATGGCAATTAATCCATGAGATACTTCCAATTGAATTCCTTAGATTATTTGGGTGATTTTCACATTTAAACCCAATGTAAATTCTAGCTACTTAAATGCATCATAAAAAAACATGTAAGAATGTAAAAAAAACATGTAGAGACTTAAATCTAAAATTTACTTGAATATTAAAGATGTTTGGTTACAAAGAAAGTGCAAGAAAGTGCAAGAAAATACAATATAATGGAAGAAAACTACAAGTTTTATACCTATATTATAATTACAAAGCTAAATCTAAGCTAAAAATGAAGAAAAATGAAAAAAACCAACCTTGGAGGAGCTCTCCCGCCGCCTCCTCACTCAAAACTAACCCTAACTCCTCAAAAACTATACAAAAAACCCTAAAAACGCAGCTTCGGAAGCAAAAAATGCATTTTGGATGAACAGCAACCGTCCGAATACCGTCCGAACGGTGCATCCAACGGTCGTTTGAAGTGCATCTAGACGGTGAACAGTAACCGTTCGGACGGGTACTATTTACCACTGTTCGACCCTAGAAACTTTAAAACTTGATTTGACCACGCTAGAGTTTGATTCAGTCGATGCACATTAGAGGAAAAGTTGTAGAGCTTGAAGTCTTCTTTCCAAAGACGTAAAAATCAGCTCAATCGGATATCGAAGTAAAAAGTTATGGCCAGAATACCGAGACAATTTTGAATTTTCATGAATAAATTATTCGCCTTGAACCCGCTTTGATTATTCTTGCTTTTTTTTTTTTGCCTTTATTAACTTGTATAACCTACAAAACATATACAAAACATACTCAAACAAATATCTAACTAAAATAAGATAATTAATTACAATATAAGTCTAACAATGTGTGAATTAAGGGCTTTTGATTACACTTTTAGGGTATAATCACCAACCCTAAGCCGTTGATTCACCACAAATATTGGATTAAGAGTCGTCCTGTAACCTATTTATTCACCACGAATGCCAAGTTTTAGGGCATCAAATAGTCATTGATTTTCGTAGGAAATACCAAATGATTGGAAAAGTATAAAATTGCACACAAATTTTATTAATCTTCAAAAGCTGCTGAAAAAAGTCTTAACATGAGTATAAATACGCGACATGAAACCCTAGGGCCTAGGACAAACCAAGTTAATTAAAAAAATGACAAAAGCCTAAAAAAGTAAGCCCAAAACACAAAACGGGCCAAAAATCATACTTAGAGGCGTTTTTCACATTTTTCTAGGCCGAAAAATTATATTTTAATAGAAAAACGGAGTTACGAATTAAAAGTTATGGCCGATTGAAGTTTATCGACCATCGGCTCGCGCATAACGACGCCTCCGGGTCTTTAAATAATCTTCTGCTGTGCGATCCGCATCAACAAGTCTTCACATAAAGCTCCATATTGTCCCACATTCGTGGCCAATAGTAGGTATCCTCTAATAATGGCAATTTGCGACGGATGCCTGGATGTCCTGCCCATTTGGAGTCATGGCACTCCTTAAGAATCTTCTTTCGTAGCATCCCCCATTTGGGCACATAGATCCGGTTGCCTTTGGCAAAGAGAAGATCATCTTTGAGCCAAAATTATCTATTCTTGCCTTACTTGATGCCATCAATAATAGTATTGGCCACTTGATCATGTTGAAGCCCCTCCTTGATCCGATCCTTCAATGGACATTGGGGCTGGCTAATGGCCGCAAACTCGCCTTTTCTACTAAGTATGTCCGCTACTAAGTTGACTTTGCCCAGCTTGTACTCAAGTGTAGTCGAATTCGGTAAGAAAGTCTTGCCACCGTGCTTACTTGGGAGTTAACTTCTTTTAAGTCAAGAAGTAACTTGTAGCGATGTTATTCATCATGACCACAAACTTGGAGTCAAGAAAGTAGTGCTTTCATGTGCGCAAGCAATGAACTACCGTGGTCATCTCCTTTTCTTGCACCTTATATCTTCTCTCGGTGTCCCTTAGCTTGTGATTTTCGAAAGCAATGGGGTGACTTTCTTGCATCAACACCCGTCTAATGGCGAAGTCTGAGGCTTCGGTGTGCACCTCCCATGGCTTGGTGTGGTCAGGCAATGCTAGAACGGGTTCCTCCATGATGGTTTTCTTAAGTGCTTGGAAGGCATCTTCACACCTAGTCGTCCACTCCCAGGGATGGTTCTTGAGAAGATCTGTCAAAGGTGCCGCTATAGCCGAATATCCTTGGATGAACCACCGGTAATAATTAGCAAGGCCAAGGAAAAATTGTAACTCCGTCACCTTCTTTGGCAGCTCCCATTCTTGGACAGCTTGAACTTTGGCCTTGTCCATGCATATCTTGCCACCTCTAACCATGTGCCCCAAGAAGTTTACCTTCAGTTGGGCAAAGGAATATTTTTCCCCGTTGACATAAAACTCGTTTTCTTGTAAGACTTGGAAGACTTGTCGTAGATGATCTAAGTGCTCCACTAAGGATGAGCTATATATGACAATGTTATCCAAATATACTACGACAAATTGGCCCAAGAAGGGTTGCAATACTTGATTCATAAGTGTACAAAAAGTGGTCGGAGCATTGGTAAGGTCAAAGGGCATGACTAGAAATTTAAAGGAGCCATACTTTGTGACACAAGTGGTCTTGGCCACGTTCTCCTTGGTGATCCTCACTTGATAGTACCCCGATCATAAGTCAAGTTTGGTGAACCACCTTGCACCATCAAGTCTATCAAACAAGTCGGCAATAAGAGGGATTGGGTACGTGTTTTTAATAGTTACCTTATTGAGTGTCTGGTAGTCGATGCAAAGACGAAGGGACCTATCATGCTTTCGTTGAAATAACACCGGGCACCAGAAGGACTCTTTAATGGTTGGATGAAGCCGCCATCCAACAATTCCTTCAATTGCCTTCGTAGCTCCTCTAACTCCGGGGGAGCCATACGATAGGGTGTCATAACTAGAATCTTGGCACCCACCTCCAACTCAATGGAGTGATCCACCTCCATATTGGGTGAAAGTCTCTTTGGCAACTCTGGGGGCATGACGTCTTTATAGTCTTCAAGCACTTCTACCACCTCTCTTGGCATATCATCTATGGTGCTAAAAGATTCCTCATTAAGCTTCAAGGTAGCAAGGAATGTTGGCTCATTCTTCTTAAGTCCCTTAGAGAGTTGCATGGCGGATAAAGCCTTGCCATTCAAAGCCGTTTTTTGAGCTAATGGTATCATGCAAGCATTGTCTTCACCCATGATGCACATGGTCTCGGTGAAGGGGATGGGGGAATGCCCGCCCCCTATCCAAGAACTCCATCCCAAGTATAATGGGATAATTATCCATTAGTACCACCGAGAAGTCCACTTGGCCACACCACTCACCAATGTGTAGCCGCACGTTCCGAGCAATTCTATAAATAGGTCGTGCCTTTGAGTTGACGACCTTAAGCCAACCTTGCTCTTCCTTGTATTAGAGACCTAGCCCTTTGGTCTCCTTAACTTCTATAAAATTGTGAGAAGCACCGATATCAACTAATGCACAAGTGTTGAAATTGTGTACCTTTGCCTTAACTTACATGCGCCCCTTCTT
Source organism: Euryodendron excelsum (assembly GCA_033060915.1). Lineage (NCBI taxonomy): Eukaryota > Viridiplantae > Streptophyta > Magnoliopsida > Ericales > Pentaphylacaceae > Euryodendron > Euryodendron excelsum. The sequence goes on along the minus strand of CM065385.1, from coordinate 37,584,361 downwards.
TGCTGCCTTGGTTAAGTCCACCTTGGCCTTAATTACATTAAGCAACCACAATGATCCCATCTTTGTCTTTTCTTGATGGGGCTCTTCCTCGTCATCTTGTATGAGGGCCGATAGTTTTGCTCATTTTGGGCAATCCCTAGCAAAGTGGTTGCCATCGATAGAAAACATACGAGTTTGGGCTTGTCACCATTCCTTTTGTCTTTGTTAAACTTGTCATGGCTTGAAGAGGATGACTTGTATCCTCCATCTTTTGATTGGCCTACATTGTCTCCCCCACCTTTGCCTTGGTTAAACTTTTGAAACTTGGGCTTAGGAGAGGAGGACACACTTTTCTTGAAGTCTGTCAAAGGCTCTACAATAGAGATGGCTATTGCTAGATCTTGTGGTCCTCGTCGTTGCACTTCAAGCTTGGCCTAAGATTATAGTCCATCAATGAAAATGATAAGAGACTCCTTCTCAGACATGTCAAGGATCTCTAGCATAAGCTCGGAGAACTCCTTCACATAATCTCGGATGGTGCCTTTGTGGGAGAGACGTCGTAGTCTTGCCCTAGCTTCATGCTTTGAATTTTTTGGGTAGAATTGCCTCTTGATTTTCCTTTTGAAGTCTTCCCATATGGCTATGGTGCATGTCCCTCGTTCGACATCTGTGTGTCTCCTCCTCCACCATTGCGTGGCCGCATCCGCCTAGAAAAGAGGGGCCGTCTTAATTTTCTTGTCTTCCTCATTGATGGCTGTGGCACTAAAGTATTGTTTCAAACTCCATAAAAAATTATCCAACTCTCTAGCATTCCTTGACCTATTATAGCTTTTGGGCCTAGGAATGTCTCCTTAGTAGAGGGAGAGGAAGTAATCGTACCTTGTGTAATTGCCATCTTGCACAAGGACCAATCACCCTTGATCTCCTTCAATTCCTCTCTTATAGCGGCGATCTCGGCTTGAACCATCTCCATGAGAGCCTCTATTTGAGTCCTCAAAAGCTCTGCCATGGTGTTGAGACTGACTTGCACCTCCCCTTGGAACTCCTCACACACATTGTCGATCCTTTCGACGCGTTGATTGAATTCCTTGATGCTTTGGTCTATCTCCTCAAACTTATAGTGCCATATAGTCACCTGAGAAAATTTCTTATCTGGAGTGGATCTAGATCCACTTACCCATGCGAACTCGATAAACTATATTTCTTGGAGAAGAACAATATGCAAGGAAAGGAACAAATCATTGAGGACTCATAATCTAGCTCAAGTGAAGCACTAGAGTGATTTTTTGCCCAAAAGGGCAAAAAAAAAGTTGGAGCTATCTAATTTTTTGTGAGAGTATGGGTTAGAGATTGGGAGCTTTGGGGGCAGCCGCCACTGCACCACCACCTGTTCTTCTTGATTGGTGAAATTCTTTTCATTATGTTCGCGGTGGATGTAACCTTTAACCTGAATTACGTTTGTGTGGCGGTATTGTGTAGAAATAATTGTAACAATTCTTATTTTGTTTTCCATATCTCATCTTCCAAATCATGTGCTTCATTGTCCTTTCGATCTCCTGAGCTATTTAATTGTCAACTAGATGCTTAAATCAAGTGATTCATGCGTACCAGAATGCCACACAACACAAAAAGGAGAAGATAATGTAGAAGTTTTACACGTCTTTCAGTTAAGGAAGAGGGGAACAAAAGCATTTTATCCTCGTACATGGCCTAGGCCATGGAGCTTGGTGTTGGTGCAAGCTTAAACCATTGCTCGAGTCTGCTGGCCACAGGGTCACGCTGCTTGACCTTGCGGCTTCTGGTATCGACCTGAAAACCATATACGAGCTTACTTAGCTTCATGAATATACTGTGCCGTTGTTGGAGATGATGGCGTCGATTCCTCCGGGTGAAAAGGTGATACTAGTTGGGCAGTCTTGGTGGCATGAACTTAGCTCTTGCCATGGACATGTTCCCAGAGAAGACATCGGTTTCAGTCTTTCTGTCCGCGTTCTTGCCAGATACCCTACACAAGCCCTCTTATGTTCTCGATCAGGTACGTCTCCTTGTAGATGTATTATGTATACATGGTTCGTGTATCTATAATGTATTAGCCTTATTCAACACAAAAAAAAAAAAAAAAAGAACCATGGATGTGCCTTGGTGCCTTGTCCAAGGTCTGATATGCCATTTGAAATACGTCTCGTAATTGTCAGAGTGTTTTTTAGGAGTTACTAGTTTGTTGAAAGGAAAGGAATTTAACAGAAGTCAACAAGTTATGCTTTCTCTATCTTAAACCTTACCCTAACAAAGAATTACTTCATAACCTTTGGCAAATAAAATGACATTTTTAAACGATATAAATGTTGTGAGCTCATGGCTCACTTTGTGGTGGATGAACCGCTTCAAATGCTTATAAATAGCAGTATGACCGATGGTTTTAAAAATAACAAAGAGAGAGAGAGAGGGAGAGAGAGAGAGAGAGAAATAGAAAGAAAAGAGTAAAGAGAAAATAAAAAAAAACAGAGAAAAAATAGAAGGAAGAGAAAGTCTAACTTGATTCCAGTGAATTGGGTCATTATATGTTGTAATTTCTTTAATTTTTGAATTGAATTATCTAATCTTTTTTGTTGATTGCAACTTATGCTTAATATGACAATAGATTAAGATTATCTGAATAAATCTTAGCACCGAGCATTTTTCTTTTCAGCTGACCTGTAAAATTGTTTTTTCTTTTTTATTTGGGTTATAGTTATTTGAGTGGACGTTCCCAGAATCAGTGTTGGACACAAAGTTTGTATCCTATGGTACTCCCGAAGAGCCCCAGACAGCAACCATTTTTGGCCCAAGTTTTTTGCGTTCAATCTCTACCAACTATGCCCCATCCAAGTAAGCCACCTCTCTCTCTCTCTCTCTCTCTCTCTCTCGTTAACACACTACTCTTATGCGTGCATAAATGAAATTACATGTATAGGATTATGAGCTTGCAGCAGTGTTAGTAAGGCCGGGATCACTATTTCGAGAAGATTTACCAAAGGCCAAGAAATTCTCAAATGAAGGTTATGGATCAGTAATGGGAGTTTTTGTCGTATGCAAAGAAGATAAGGCAATACCGGGGGAATTCCAGCACTGGATGATCGAAAACGCTGGAGTGAAAGAGGTGAAGGAAGTCGATGGTGCAAATCATATGTCATGTTACAAAAAATTGGATCCAGTCATCCTCTCTAAATGCAACGGTCATTGTCACTTATTAAAAATGTAACAAATTGCATTATTAAAAGTAATAAATTTTATAGTACATTTGGGATGTGTGGCCAAATCTCATTTTCTACAAAAATGACAATTACTAACTCACTTAATCCTTTCTTCTTAAAAAAACACATTGAGACTTTTGGGGAAGCCGCGGCTGCAAGCCATTTTCTTGTTCATTAGTGAATTTTTTTAAAATTATTTTTGCCTATAAACGTACGCTTTAAATTGAATTACATAAAATTTGTTTATCTATTTCGTGTGAGTGTGTTTGAAACAATTTTCTATTTCATATTCACTCTCAAATATGTAAGTTTTTCATACCAAAAATAATTTAGTTTGAAGGATAAAGACTTCCTGCATACTTGACCCAATTAGAAAACAAAAACCAAAACAAAAAATAAAAATAAAAAGAATTTCTTGGTAATTAATTTTAAAGGTACATGGGATGAGATATTTCTTTATAAATACTTCTCTTTCAATAACTTTTCACTTAATTAACAAAGAGATAATAATATTACCTTTGCTGGGATTACTAAATGTCCTTCAGAACTGAAAACCTAATGTCTAATCAACCATCCATAGCTCTCTTAACAAATTAGAACTAAAACATATTTTAATTCCCATTGAAAAATAAAAGTATTCTTAGGTTGTATGGTTCTTTTCATGCACTGTTAGGCGATGTTATATAGTCTAGTAAGTTCGTTTTCTTTGATTTTGTATTGCTCTCATGCAATGTCGCATTCTGATAATGAAATAACGTTCATATTTTGGCAAAAGATGAAGAAGAAGAAGAAGAAAAACCTCACACATGCATGTTGTGATTTTGACACACTCAAGGTGATAACCTTATCTCTTCGATAACCATACAGCACTTACGACTAACGTTCATATTTTGGCAGAAGATAAAGAAGAAGAAGAAAAACCTCACACGTGCATGTTGTGATTTTGACACACTCAAGGTGATAACCTTATCTCTTCGATAACCATACAGTACTTACGACTAACGTTCATATTTTGGCAGAAGATAAAGAAGAAGAAGAAAAACCTCACACGTGCATGTTGTGATTTTGACACACTCAAGGTGATAACCCTATCTCTTCAATAACCATACAGCACTTACGACCAAATGAAGGCAAGCACAAAATTAATAATATAATTGAAGTTTCTTTTTCATTTTTCAAAACTGTAGAGGTAATTATAGTACCAAAAAATTTTCAATTACAAATTGAAACCATATTTGAAAAAGTCAAATCTAGGCCAAGCAAGTCAATAATTGATTGCTTAGCCTAGTCGTACCGTGTAGATTGGGTTGTCTGGACTCACAGTTTCTTTCATCGACCAGTCAAAATCACTTGCATAGCATTTGACTTACTAGGAGATCCAAAATTTTCTTTCTTTTTTTATTTTTTGTGTAACTAGTCCAGAATTTTCTTTGTTCCTTTCTAAAAAATTTCTATGTAACACAGAGAGAGAGAGAGAGAGTCACCTAGAAAAGATGGAAGTCTCCAAGCAGCAACAAAAGTATTTTTTTGTTCTTCTTGTTTTATTTTCACTTTTATTTTTCGTTAAAAGCTCAAAAGAAGCAAAGCAGTCACAGGAGATCCAACTGGACCAAAAGCATTTTGTTCTAGTTCATGGCCTAGGCCATGGAGCTTGGTGCTGGTACAAGCTTAAACCACTGCTCGAGTCCGCTGGCCACAGGGTCACAGCGCTCGACCTTGCGGCTTCCGGTGTCGACACGAAAACCATATACGAACTTCGCACGTTTTACGAATACAATGAGCCGTTGTTGGGGCTCATGGCATCAATTCCTCGAGGCGAAAAGGTTATACTAGTGGGGCACAGCCTTGGGGGCATGAACCTAGCTTTTGCCATGGATAAGTACCCGAAGAAGATATTGGTTGCAGTCTTCCTGACCGCACAAATGCCCGATACCGTTCACAAACCCTCTTACGTTGCGGAACAGGTAACTAATGTATTTATTTGTAGATAGAAAATGCTATTCTTATAAATAAATAAAAAAAATTCATATAAAATTCACATACAAAATGAGGTGACAGTAACGGTGGTAGTTTTATAATTAAAAGTCATTATAATAAATGTTTATTTTGAAGTGAAATATTCTCATTAAGACACATCATTTTGTATACAAATTTTGTATGAATTCTTTATTTGTATGACATTACCCTTTGTAGATTTTTACACAAAAGTTTTGAAAATATTAACACTTACACTCCGTTTGGAACCTGAGTTTTTCGTGAAAAAAAAAATGTGAAAGAAAATTGAACAAAATGAAAAAATAATTTTCTTTTATTTTTATCACGTTTTCTTTTTTCTTTAATTTTTCAATTGAAAATCCGAATTCCAAACTAAGCGTTAATGAAATAATATAAGAACTTTCATTGGAACATAGTTGAGAAGATAACTGGTTTGCAATTTAGGTGACAAGAAATTGAATTTCAAACTCTCTCCTATTCTTTTAAGAATTTTTTTTTTTTTGGTTAGCAAATATTTATTTTAACGGAAGTAGAAAAGCAGAAATAATTCTTTGTTAAATATCCGTAGTGGTTGTCGAAACAACTCCTTCAGTTGGAAGTCAACAAGGCTTTCTCTACAGCGAAGCCAAGTAAAGGCAAATGAACTGACATTTTTTAAAGATTGGAAGAAGATGATCGGAATTGTTCACCAGTGAATTGGATCATTGTAACATTATTTAATTTTGAATTGAATTAATTAATCTTTTTTTTTAATTTCAAAGTATTGTTAATGTGAAAGGAATTTTTCGGAAGTCTTGATCCGTTTCGCAAACTATCAATATGGTGAGAATGCGTCGACCTTTTTGTGTTGATGACCCTCCAAAAATAATATCAGACAAGTCTAATCTTAATGCATTAAAAGAAAGAAATTGATTCTAACTCTCAGTTGTGCGTATCTTATTTTGTAGTGGCATAATGTATTTATAGACTTCGAAGGTCTCACTCATTCTATGAATGGTATACCTCTCTTGGGTCGATTAATGAGTAGATTTGGGCTTATCTTAAGAGTCATATTCTAGGTCTGACTGAGTCTCTTGTCAAATGGACCTCTTTTTGTGCTTTGAGAGTGCTTCAGCAATTGTTGGGCGCTTGCCTTCTTTAGGTTGACACCGTTATTTTTAGTGAGCTTGCTTTCATGTAGGTTAGCTTGTGACTTATTCTGAGTCTCTTTTTTGAGAGGTTAGCCATACTACTCCTAGTGAACTGACCCTGATTTAGAGAATGCGAAGTTTTTATTCCACAGTTAATATGACAGGATATTAACATTAGCTGAATAAATTTATTACACAAAGCATTTATTTTTTCAAACCCCTTCCAGACCTCTAAACAAAAGTTAGGTTTTCGTTCTTCTTTGTTTTTTTCGTCGAAATACGTTATTTGACAAAAAAATTCTTTTACAAAATCTTTAAAGTTGAGAAAGTCAGTGTAATTGCTAATGTTGATTGACGTTCTGAAAGGGACCCTTAAGAGAGATCACTTCATAACCTTTGGCAAATAAATTAATATTTTTAAAAGATATAAAGTTGGTCCAATTTGCTCACCCGTCAATTGGATCAGTATAATGTTTTTTTAATTTTAAACTAAATTATCTAATCTTTTTTTGTTAATTTCAAATTACGCTTACCATGACAAGAGACTAACATTATCTGAATAAATCCACCACGGAGCATCTTTCCAAGAAAGCTCATATTAGTTTACTTGAGGTTTCTTTTTAGTTTGAGCTGTAAATATATATATATATTTTTTACTGAAGATATTGGCAAGGACGAGCCTAGAATCATGGGTTGACACAAAGTTTGTACCCTATGGTACTCCCGAAGAACCCCAAACATCAGTGATTCTTGGCCCCAAGTTTTTGGCGTCCTATCTCTACCAGCAATCCCCCATCCAAGTAATCTCTCTCAATCTCTCTCTCTCTTTCTCTCATAAGCACAAGTTAACACATTCTTACGCATGCACAATTGAAATTACATTATAGGATTTTGTGCTAGCATCAACGTTGATAAGACCGGGATCAGTATTTGTAGAAGATTTCGCAAAGGCCAAGAAGTTATCAAACGAAGGTTATGGATCAGTGAAGCGAGTTTATGTCGTATGCAAGGATGATAAAACAGTGACAGAGGATTTACAGCGCTGGATGATCGAAAACAGTGGAGTCCAAGAGGTGAAGGAAATCAAGGGAGCAGATCATATGGCAATGCTTTCTAAGCCTAAACAACTGTGTTATCGTCTCTTAGAGATTGCTAATAAGTACGCTTAAAATGCTTTTCTGTGTTTCTTATCACAGCCTCTGGTCCAGTTGTACTAGTGTGTGTGGGACAACATTCTTTTTGCTTGCCCCTGAATGTATTTGCAATGTGTGTCTAGGATCTCACTATGTATGGAATAGTGGTATCTCTTTTTTGCTTCCCTTTTATCTTTGCAATGTCTGTATTGGATTGGGGTAATTGCAAAACCATTTCAAAACTTTGAACTATGACTTAGTATTATTAAACCTTTTTATATTTTAAAATATAACACTCTTAAGCTATTAATTTATGTCAATTAATACTTATTGTTAATAATCTATTAGAAAAATGATCACTTGATTTGCGGATATTTATAAAAGTATAGCTTTATATGTAAATGGGTTAATTACAGAACTATGATTCATTATTACTAAATTTTTAAAATTTTAAAACATAACACGTACATTAACTCCCTGAACTATCAATTTGTGTCAATTAACACCTATTAGCAATCTGTCAGAAAAATTGATGAAAAATTATTATATGACTTGTACATGTTCACAACAGTATGATTTTATATATAAATTGATCTTCTGTTGTTATAGTAATTGTCTAGTAACTGAAATATCCTCTGAAATAACATTTAAATGTAAGGGCAATATAAGGGTTATTTTAGTCATTAGATAATTATTACAAAAAGAGAAGGTAATTTAGGTATAAAATAAACTTTTATGAATATGTGTAAGTTACATGATACTTTTTTTATTTATTCTTCTAACAAATTGCTAATAGATTGCCAATATAAGGAGTTGATTAATACAAATTGGTAATTTAGAGGACCAATGTATTACATTTTAGAGTTTAAAGAAGTTTAATGATACCGAGTTATTTCAAACGATATGTTTGTAACTAACCCTATATAAATTAACCTTCTTTTATTATAATGATTGTCTAATAATTAAAATAACTCTTGAAATGATATATAAATACAGTTACAATTCAAGGGGCATTTCACTCATTAGATAATTATTACAAAAAAAAATACCAATTTAAGTGTAAAACTATAATTTTATGAACATGTACGTATCACATGACAATTTTTCATTCACTCTCTTAACATATTGCTATCATATTTCTAACATAAGGGGTTGATTGATATTAATTAGTAGTTTAAGTAGTCAATATGCCATGTTTTAGAGTTTAGAAGGGTTACTGTTACTAGGGGTGGCTATGGCTCTGTGAGCACGATAAGCCCGTCCAAGCTAACCCATAAATTATGGGGCTTGAAAAGTTTTTTAGGCGTTATTAATTTAATAGGCTAGCTTGGGAATTGTCTTTGAAACCTGGCCCATTTCGAGATATATATATATATAAAATAATATATTTTTTATATTTTAATATTATATGTACATATGTAATTAAATTTTATGCTATTTGTAAGTAGAATTTTTAGAAAGGCCTGACTGATCATTCAAACCAATATCAATGAGCACGAACTAACTGCAAAAAGGACAGAAGAGTTAGAATGGGTCGACCTTCTTGGGGCCGATCACACTCCGACAATTAATTTAGCAATCTTAATCGAGTATCGAATAAATAAAGACAATGTATGCTTGAAATCAATTGTCTATACCTTCCTCCTTGGGGTTTCGATATTTATAGTGTAATCGATGTAGTGTTAACCCTTGTGTCTACATTAGGGTCATCATAACCTACCTTATAGACCACATCATTCATCTCCGACTGATCGGACGTTGATCCAGCTTTACTGCCGTGCCAGAGTCGGTTGATCGAACTTGAGGGTGGACGTTGCATGGCAAGCCGCTGCCGCATTAAATGCGGGCCATCTCCGCATTAAATGCTCCAATCAAAGCATTAAATGCTCTGATTATATCTGTGAATTGGGCTCGCCGCGTTGGGCTTGGGCAAGAGGTCGGCACAAGGTCGGCAGTGCAGGCTGGATGTACTCTTAACTACTTGGGCTGACCCATAGCCCAACTTCATTCACTTAATTTTTATTGGGCCTGACCAGGCGATTTGGGCTTGATTTCTTTGACCCACAATTGCCCCCAGCCCTTGTGCCTTTTCTGGTTCCTCGAAGGGTTAAAGGCTGCGTCAGGTCATTATGATGCTCTTACAAACATGCTACCATTTTAGCGGTTACTCGGTCACGTGGATGACACAGATTTAAAGCCACAGTGACGAAATGATGGGGTATTGACAACCAATGTGACGTTACACTGTTATGACACGATTGCTACCGTTTCGCCCAAACGAATCGGTGGCAAAGGCAAGAATAAAGGCGGGTGTCTTTTTTGGTAATAGGCACTTGTTTGCTTCGTTCCTTTGTCTGAGAATGCCCTTTGCTTACCCCCTCCACTGTAAGTCCCTTCTGCGCTTATCTCTCTTTTTCATGAAAGTTTCTTTTCGACGATTGTCCCCTGATGACGACCCGTTTGAGAAAGATGGTAAAGAGTCCAGCAGCGATTGCTGCCTTCAAGGCTAGGTATGAGATCCCTGATCAGATTGGGTTAGAGTATGTAGACTCTGATGATTTTTGTATGGACGAGACCAAAAAGGGGATGCCCTTCCTGGTTAACGCCATTGTTGAGGGAGGGCTCAAGTTTCCCCTCCACCCCCTCCTTCAAAAGTTCATTGTCTAAAGTAAGGTAGCGCCTTCCCAACTCTCGTCGAACATATATAGGATAATTTTTGGGATGCTTGAGCTTAATCGGTGCCTGGGCGTGAACCTAGGGCTTGTCGAGCTCAACTAATGTTACACATTTTGCAAAATTGGGGGCGATAATTGAAAGGTGTATCTTCGAGTCGTTAATAACAGTAGGGAGATAGTGAAGTGTCTACCCTCCTCTGGGAAGGGCGTAGATGACGTTAGCGTTTGGGTATCCAGGCCCTGAGAGTTTGGCAACCTTTCTTCGGAAGAAAGACTGGCGGTACGGTGCCTTAGACTTGCTTAGGAGATAGGTTCGATGCAGACTTATAATTAACTTTCTCGAACTATTTTACTTTACTTCTAACCTTGTCCTTGCTGTTCTTGCATAAACGAAAAAGTGGTCAAAAGACATCGCTTAAGGAGTCAATGTCGTTGATCTGAAGAAGGTCTCGGATTTTCGTGGTCAAGGCAGGTTCAGGGATCTTGCACGAACTCCCTATATTTTTTTGCTGAACTACCCGATTCGATATTCCTCGTTCACCTCAAAGACGGGGGTCCCACTGAGCGTCTTTGCGACATTGGCCGAGTAGGGTACGAAGGGGGATTTTAAAGAGATCTCGATTGGCGTTGTTATTGAATGGGCATACGCCGTTTGTCAAGTGACAGTTGCTGCTCTGCCCCCATCTGACCATGTTGCTGAAGAACAACAGGTACTCACAATCTGGTCCAGTTCTAATAGCTTGGCATCAATGTCAGAGCCTTTAACCGTGCCTGACCACTGCGTTAAGTTAAGCAAGAGGAAGAAAAGAGTAGTCCTAGCTCCTAACGAGGACAACAAGATGAGCCTCAAGGAGTTGATGTTTGCCACGGCAGGGAAGCCAATAAAGAAGGCTAATTCTGAAGCTGCCGAACCCCTGGCTAGGGACTTAGAGACGCCCCAGACTGAGGAAGTGGCGCGTCCACAGAAGAAGGCAAGTACTCGGCAACAAAATAAGAAAGCCCCCGAGGCAGCTGCCCAATCAGCCTACCCTAAAGAAGGCAAAGGTCAGCTCCAAAGAGCCGAAAAATGCGCTCTCTGATGACCATTATACCGGACATCTTGGGTCAGTGCATGACTACTGCCGATTCGATGATTGACCAAGCCGAGGTGGCATTGGGAGTTCTTCACAACGCTCTGCCGAAGAAGGATGTTGTGAAGCTGGGGAATTCAAATGATCTAAATGTCTTCATAGGCGCCTTCCATGACTCTCTTTAGTAATAGTTTCTTATCACTTCAACTCTGCTCTTGATTCTTTAGACTCCTTATTTAAACGTGTAATTCTAATGTGTAGGGCTGCCTTAACGCTATGGTGAGGCTATGCCTTAACGCTATGGAGGCTATGAGTCATTTCCAGCCCCTTTTCGAGCACCATCAGTAGTTTATCGAAGAGCACGGCAGACCGAAGAAGGAATGGCTCGACGCCAGTGAGGAGAGACTGCTAATGAAGAAGGAGGCAGAGGAGGTAACGGCGGAGTTGAAGATGGTTACCGCCGACTTTGAGAAGAGGGATAAAGAGGTCAGCAAACTACTGGAAAAGAACGAGGTACAGTCTGTGGAGCTATTTCAAGCCAAAGCCAAGATTGAAGCACTCCAGGCCAAGGTGGCCAAACTGAAGGGAGAAGAAGAGGTGATAATGCAAAGAGGTGATGTTCGGGCGGCCAAGGAACTAGCTATCGAGATGGCGGACCTGAGCCGGACCATCTTTTAGGAGGGTTAGAATGGTTTCCTTCTAATTGCTAAAGTGGAGAAGTTTTCAGATGTGTGGAAGCTGTGCCCTTATTACTTTGACATGACAAAGGATAACTTTGTTGATCCTGAGAAGGTGATCACCAACGCCGAATAGAAGAGAAAATTGGCTTAGGAGGCAGCTGATGAACAAGCCAAAACTGCTGCTAACCTGCAAAAGGCCACTAACGAAGCTTCTGAAGAGAAATCGGCTGAGCCCTTTGAAAAGTTAGCGGAGATCATAACTGATAATTAGCTTTTGTACCTTTTTCTTGTTTTTTCTTTATGTAATTAGTTGTTTCGCATTAATGCAAGTCTTTTTTGCTGAATTCAGTTTGCCTTTAATTTTGCAGCTTTATAATCTCGCTGATATGAATGTTTGAGCGAAACTATGTTTGGGTTTTGATCTGTACTTGTGCATCTGCCTTTCTTGGGTAGGACCATTCTTAATTGTCTTCAATTTGGTCTTTTATCTTAGAATTTTTTGCCCTTATTGGTAGACACCAAGTTTTTACTCTTGATTTTTTGTAACATTCATTAGACGGCCTGTCTAACTTGGACAGGACCAAGTTTTTATACTTGGTTTTTTGTGTTTTGGAGTGGCATCAAATGAGCAAATTTGTTTGAAATAATTCAGATTTTATTGATCTTATGAAGCGTCAGAAAAACATCACTAAGTAGATACGTCATACGGGAGTCCATTTCTGCTAATAAAATTTTCTCAGATTGTTTGCGTTCCAAGATCGAGGTAGTTGTTTCCTATTTTTGACAGATTCCAGTTGGTATGCCCCCATGCCGACTTGGGACGCCATTCTGTAGGGACCCTCCTAGTTAGGGCTGAGCTTTCCATCTGCAGGGTTCTTTGTTGCCCTTAATACTTTTCGTAGAACTAAGTCTCCGGGTACAAAGGATCTAGGCTGAACCCATTTATTGTAAGAACGACTTAACTGCTGATGATATCCAGTGAGCTTAACCAGGGCAGCCTCTCTATTTTCTTCTACAAGATCAAAATCTTTAGCCAAGGTCTAGTAGTTAAGCTCAGTATTGAATGCTGTCGATCTGATTGTTGGTAGCCCTACCTCTAAGGGTATAACTGCCTCCACTTCGTAAGCCAAAAAAAAGGGGTTTATCCAGTAGACCTCTTCGGGGTAGTTCTATAAGACCCTAAGACGATGGGCAGTTCCTCCACTCATCTTCCTTTAGCCTTTTCCATCCATTTCTTGATCCCGTTCAACATTGTTTTGTTAGAAATTTCAGCTTGCCCGTTGCACTGCGGATATACTGGTGTTAAATAGTAATTCCTGACTCCGAGCTCCTCGCAGAATGACGTGAACATGTTGCCATCAAATTGGGTGCCGTTGTCTGAGACAAGTGCACGAGGTATGCCGAACCTTGTTACTATATTTTTCCATGCAAATCTTTTTACGTCAATCTCTCTAATGGTTGATAAGGGCTCTGCCTCCACCCACTTGGTGAAGTAGTCTATCGTCACAATGAGAAACCTCCTATTGCCTGAAGCTAGGGGCAGGGGCCCGACTATATCCAGTCCCCACTGGGCAAAAGGCCAAGGACTGGTTATAGTTGCGAGATCTTCAGCGGGCTAATGTATGATTGGAGAGAACTTTTGGCACTTTTCACATCTCAGCATATATTGGGCTTCGTTTTTTTGCATATAGGGCCACCAGTACCCCTGTGAGATAGCTCAGTGGGCCAAGGATCTTCTGCTGACGTGACTTTCACATATCCCTTCACAAATTTTGAATAGGATGCCTTTCACTTTGTTTGGGTGGACACAATGCAAGTAGGAACTTGTGAAGGATCTCTTGTAGAGTTCCTTAGTTGGTGACATCTAGTATCTGAAGGCTTTGTATTTGACCCGTCTGATTTCATTCTTATCCTCCGGCAACTTGCCTTTGTCGAGATAAGAGATAATTGGGTCCATCCATGACGGTCCCAACTGTTATATAGCCAGAGCCTGTTCCTCTTCATGAAATATGCTTAGTCTGGCTAAGGTCTCCACATGGATTATTTTTTTTTACCTTGACTTCAAGGCTGTTATTAGTGTAGCCAAGGCATCAGCATGAGAGTTGTTGTCGCGGTTGATTTGGAGGAGTTTGTACCTGCCGAACTGGGTTAGCAATTCCTTCGGTCTTGCTAGGTACTACATCATTATGTTATTCTTTGCCGCGTATTCTCTCATGATTTGATTAACCACTAACTGGGAGTCTGAATAGATGATGATCTCAGCAATTTTTAATTTAATGGCTTGGCGCAATCTAGCGAGCAGGGCCTTATATTCAGATTCATTGTTTGAGGCGGTGAACTCAAGTTTGATAGTTTGTTCAATTCCTAAACCATCCAGTGTAATAAGCACGATGCCTGATCCTGCCCCCCCGGTCATTGGACGCTCTGTCGACATAGAGTTTCCAATGATCAGCATTTTTCCAAAGGTCTAGGGGGAGGTCACCGTGTTGTTGAGAAAAAGGTGTTGGCGGGTCGTTACCTTGTGGCAGCTCAATGAAAAATTCGGCAATAAAGTTAGCAAGTACTTGACCTTTAACTGTCGATCTTGGGTGAAACTTGATGTCAAAGTCTCCCAGTATAACGGCCCACTTTGCCAGTCTGCCAGAGAAGTCAACCCTTCTAAGGAGTGGTTTTAGCTGATGGTTTGTGAGGACGTTGATGGTATGGGCTTTGAAGTAGTGCACCAGTTTGCAATATGCTACTACCAGAGCAAGTGCCATATTTTCCAGTGGTAAGTACCTACTTTCTGCCCCCACGAGTGTTTTACTTACATAATATACCGACTTTTGTTGCCGATCTTGTTTCCTGAGCAGTATGGCACTGACAGCGTGCTCCGATAATGCCAGGTAAAGAAAGAGCTTTTTATGTTTGAGTGTGGTGGAAAGTAGGGGTGGCTGCATCAAGTATCTCTTTAAATTACCAAGGGCTTTATTACGTTCCAGAGTTCAACTAAATTGTTCCTATTTTTTGAGAAGCTGGAAGAATGGTCGGCATTTATCTAAAGATCGACTAATGAATCTGTTGAGTGCCACTGCCATTCCAGTCAGCTTCTGTACTTTTTTAGCATTTTTTGGGGTTTGAACGCATTGGATCGCACTAATCTGTTATGGATCTATTTCAATTCCTCAGTGTGTAACTAAAAACCCTAGGAATTTCCCCGAACTGACTCCGAACACGCATTTGGAGGCGTTTAGCCTTATTTTATATTGCTTCAAGATGCCAAACACCCCTTTTAGATCCTTCAAATGGGAGCCGTTAACGTTACTTTTAACCACCATATCGTCAATGTAGACCTCCATAGTGTTGCTGATATGGTCTTTGAAAATTTTGGTGACTAGTCGCTGGTAAGTGGCCTTAGCGTTCTTCAGACCAAATGACATTACTTTGTAGCAAAAGATACCCTTTGGAGTGATGAAGGTTGTCTTCTTTTAATCATCTAGATGGAGAGAAATCTAGTGATACCCCCAGTAAGCATCCAAGAAGCTTATACTCTCGAAATCGGCTGTTGCATCTACGAGCTGGTCAATTTTGGAAGAAAGAAAGGGTCCTTGGGGCACGCTTTGTTTAGATCGGTGAAGTCAACGCAAACCCTCCACTTGCCGTCCTTCTTCTTTACCATCACGGTGTTCGAAAGCCAACTTGGGTAGTGGACTACCTAAATTGTCCCAACTTCTAGGAGCTTTTTAGTTTCTTCAATAACGGCGTCCACATGCGGTGTTGCCACCCTCTTTCCCTTTTGGACCACAGGTTGGCACTTTGGGTCGATATTCAATCAGTGGTAGGCAACCTCGGCGTTGATCCTCGGCATATTGTAGGGAGTCCAAGCTAACACCTCAAGTTAACTTGTCAGCATCTCAATTAGAGAGTTCTCTTCAACTCTGGACAAGGATGTACCGATAACGAAATACTTCTCACCCTGTCGATCGATGTGGATCTTCTTCAATTCTTCAATGGCTTTATTCTCTGGAGTCTGCCCCACATTATCGATAGTACGCGTGTCCTCATGTAGTTCCATCATTTGTATCTTGTTAGCTTTCACCTTCGTTATACATGCCATCAGAAAGCACTGTTTGGCGGCCACTTGGTCTCCTCTTATTTCTCCCACTCCACTGGGGATAGAGAATCTGATCAGCTGATGGTAGGACGATGGTATAGCTTTCATAAGGTGTAACCATGTACGTCCCATAATTATATTATAAGGGGAAGGCACATTGACTATCAAGAACTTTGTCTGCAATGTAATTCTCCCGATAGTCACAAGAATTGTTACCTTCCCCAAAGGCCAAACTGGGTCCAAGTTGAACCCGATCAATGGGTTGAGAGATGGCTAGAGATCAGACTCTTTTAGCTTTAATTTTTAAGAGGCTATATAGTACATGACTTCGGAAAAACTTCTTTGGTCGATGAGCAATCTTCTCATCGCAATTCGCCATTCTCAATGTCACAACTAAGGGATCATTGTGGGGAGTCTGCACCCCCATGAGGTCTCCATCAATGAATGTTATAGATGTAGTGTTGCTACCGACCTTAACCTTTTTGGATGGAGGTTGTATCTGCATTACCTCCCTTAAGTGTGCTGCCTTTTGGATCTTAGCCTAATATTGGTGCTGGTCAACGGCTTCTGATTCAGCCTAACTGTGCAGCATGTTGATCACTCAGACTAGTCTCGCTTTGTTCTCCTTCTGTAGGGTAACTTCCTGCCGTGGTTGCTCAACCTCGCGTTTTGTCTTTTCCCAATCAATATACTAGTCTAGATGACTAGCTTTGGCTAAGTCTTCCAAGTGGCTTTTGAGATGTCGGCACTACTCTGTCTGATGCCCCTTCTCTCGATGATAGGAGCAGAACTTCTTCTGGTCTTAGGACGCAGGGTCTCCTCCTAACTTTGGAGGCCATTTGAAAAAGGGCTTGTCGCGAATCTGGGGCAAGATTTTGTAAATGGAATCTTTGAAGACTGTGTAGACTCTATCATTGGCCTTCTTACCCCTGTTGTTATTGTCTTCTTGCCGAGGCTTTTTGGCATCTTTTCTATTTATCCTTTCAGCAACAATACCAAACTTCTCCAGAATCGGTTGCGGCACATCTTCGTCTAATTGGGCGTATCACTCGATTTTGGACATCAACTCTTGTATGATGAGGGCCAATTTCTTCGTTAAAGATTGCCACAAACAGTGCTCTTTGGGCAAGCTGATCTTGAATTGGGTTACAGCCAGCTACTCGTTGCATTCGTTGATCTCATTATAGGCCTCCCAGTAGCACTTTGCGTATGCTCGCAATCTTTCTCCCTTGCTCTTTCGTAGGGTTAGTAAAAAATTGACTTCCTTGGGTTGCATACTGTTGGCTATAAAGCGAGCCGTAAAGAGCTTGACAAGTTACCTCCAGTTTGGACACCGACCTAGACGGCAACCTGTCGAACCATCGTAGGGCCACGTCCCCCAAGCTAGAGGAAAAAATTTGGCACATCAAGGATTGGTCTCCACTCTATAGTGCTATTATTTACTTATAATGCTGAACATGACTAACTGGGTCAATCGTTCCATCATATGGAATGAACTTTGGCGGTGTGGACTTTTATGGAGGTTGGTAGGACTCAATCACCTCCGTGAACGGTGTGGATGCAATCTGGTTTAGGGCCTTTTTAATCATGTCCTGGGTTATGTAGTCTTTGGAATGCTGTTTCTTATCCTCCAGCTTTTCATTGAACCATTTTTCCCAGTCTTTCTGTTACCAACCAGCCTTCGCCCGAGCCTCGTGTCTGGCTCCTCCTACAGCCCCGAACTGCTTGCTTTTTAATGCAGCGTCCAGTGCTAGAGGTATAACTTCCTCTCATTCATGCCGTTGGTACGTCTCTACTTCTAGAGTCCCAACTCCCTACGATCTTTTCATGGTCCAGGGATCCTCTTCTTCTGCGCCTATCTCTTCCTAAGATTGCCTCCTTCATGGTCCGAACCTGAGAGGTGAGGTAGGCAATCTCTTCGTCGCATCGCCGAAGCTCCTGCTCTGCAAAACGGAACGTATGATTACTGGGGACGCATCCACTGCAGGGTGAAGGAGCAAGGTCCCGGTGGTGGCTTTTGCCGAAATTTGGTTCCCTAACGTAGTCCGGGTTTTTCCGCAATCCGTCTCGTTCTTCCTGGTGGCTCCTAACAACAAGACCGAATTTTTGACCTCCTCGTCCGGCCTCGGTGGCGATCTTCTGGGGTAGATTGGCAGTATGCCGAATCGGTATGGTCTTTGCTAGAGGAAGCCTCATTTCCTCATTCAGTGTGATTTTCCCCTTTTCCCCTTTAGGCGTTGGTACTCATGGTTATCTTGACCTTCCCACAGATGGCGCCAATTGTAAGTGAGATTTTTAGGAAAGGCTGGTCGATCACTTGAACTAATATCAATAAGCATAGACTAACTACAAAAAGGATAGAAAAGTTAGAATGGATCGACCCTCTTTGGGCCGATCACACTTTGACGATTAAGTTAGCAATTTTAATTGAGTATCTAATGAATAAAGACAGTGTATGCTTGAATTCAATTGTCCATACCTTCCTCCTTGGGGCTTCGGTATTTATAATATAATTGATGGAGTGGTAACCCTTGTGTCTACCTTAGGGCCATCATGACCTATCTTGTACACCACGTCATTCGTTTTTGACTGATCGGACGTTGGTCGAGCTTTATCGTTGTGCCAGAGTCGGCTGATCAGACGTGAGAATGGACGTTACGTGGCAAGCCACTGCCACTGCCGCATTAAATGCGGGTCATCTCCCTATTAAATGCTACGGTCAGAGTATTAAATGCTCTGATTATATCTACGAATTGGGCTTGGGCCAGAGGTCAGCAGTGCAGGCCTGGCTACACTTTTGACTACTTGGGTTGACCCGTAGCCCAACTTCATTC
Source organism: Euryodendron excelsum (assembly GCA_033060915.1). Classification (NCBI taxonomy): domain Eukaryota; kingdom Viridiplantae; phylum Streptophyta; class Magnoliopsida; order Ericales; family Pentaphylacaceae; genus Euryodendron; species Euryodendron excelsum. Next base: position 37,565,539 of record CM065385.1, on the reverse strand, counting down.
ACTTAATTTTTCTTGGGCCAGATCAAGAAATTTGGGCCTAATTTCTTTGACCTACACTATTCAATATTACTTATAGAGAACCAAATTTATATATTAAACAAATTTTATGTTAAATGAGCGGGCTTGAGAATGCAATTTTTTTAATTGGTCAGGCTTAGGATTTTGTTTTGGGCTTGATAAAAAAAAAATTGTATAGGCTCGGCTCGAGACCGGCCCAACTCGCCCAATGCCCACCTCTAACTATTCCTTGGTCATAGTTTGAGAGGTGTGCTTGAAATTACCCCATTAGATTTGATTAAACAACTATGGGGTTCTTAATCAGTTTCTATATTATATGGGTTAAATGTGATTTTCAAACATGTGGGCTGCATCATTTGTGAAAATCCTACAACGCGTTAGGAAATTTGAAATTCCACTAAATCCTTGAATCCTTTAGCTTTTTAATTTTAACATGCATTTTTTTTCTTCTTATTTTTATTTCTCCTTCATGCTCGAGTCAACCCATATTAAGGGTGTACTGTGTAGTACCCCACTTTGCATTGGTCAGAAGCCCATAATATAGAGATAGCTTGGCAGAATACCTCATTCTCACATTAGTTAACGTAATACTAGACATACAGAATAGCTTAGTGGTGATGGGTAAAATATATATTTTAACGAGATATAAAAAATGAAAGTAATATTTCACAAACTACAAAGAACATTACATATATAACAAAGAAACTTCCTAGGCTTTAAATACACTTGTGCTTCAAACTGTTTTGGTTTTCTTGGCGGGTAGGGGGTAATTTAGACAAACAGTTGCTACATAGAGTAGGTCTTCATTTTAGTTGGAAAAGACAAGACTCATATGTAATCACAATGCATTATAAAGCAAATAAGGATTACAAGAGAGAAGTAGTAAGTGAAGAGAGATATTGAGGAGAGATCTTATTGATACAATGGTTGTACAAGATGAGATAATTTTACAAGGAAGATTATGAGCTATATATAGGAGAGGATAAAAGACAACAACTTAACATCAACCTAACATTAACCTAACCAACCTAACATCAACCTAACCTCTCCATTGTTGACTTGACAATGGAGGGTTTATGTTCACATGAGTTTGATATGTTCATATTAATAGCCCCCGCAAACTCAAGGTGGCAATGTGGAGACCAAATTGAGTTTGTTAACCAAATCATGAAACATTCTAGGGGATGAGACTTGCTAAAGATATCAGTAGTTTGGGCAGCAAATGTCACAGAGAGAAGATGAACAGTGCCAGAGGGAGAGCGCAGGATGACTGGAAGGACGCCGAAGATTGGCCCAAAGGTTGGCCAGAGAGACGCCGGAGGTCGGCCGGGGGATGGCTTGAGGGAAGCCATAGGTCAGCCACAGGATAAATTGGAGGATGGTCAAAGGTTGGTCGGAGAGATGCCGAGGGTTGGCCGCAGGATGGAGGGACACCAGAAGATGGCCAAAGAGTTATGGCCAGAGTGGTAGGTCCGATTTAGAAGGCGCAATATAATTAGAAAATATCGGCTTAGAAGTTCCGAGACGGTTAGGAAATGTCGGCTCAGAAGGTCCGAGACAGTCAGGAATTGTGGGCGTTCAAGATAGTCAGGAAATGTCGGCTTAGAAGGTCCGAGAATGGTAGGAACCGGGTTGAACCGGTCAGAGATGGCCTGACCTCAACCACTATGTGTGGTTGTGGCTGTTGAATTATGGGTGAGGCTGGTAGAGAAGACGCCGACAAAAAAGGAGGATGTGGAGAAGAAGATGTCGGTAGCGAAGGACCTCACTTATGGTGAGAGCGCGAGCTGAGCAGTTCAAGAGGTGAACCACTATGTGTGGTTGTGGCTGTTGAATCATGGGTGAGGCCAGCAGAGAAGACCCCAACAGAAAAGAAGGATTTTGAGATGAAGATGCCAGCGGTAATGGACTTCACTTGTGGCGATGGACTTCACTTACGGTAAGAGCATGAGTTGAGTGGTCTAAGAGGTGGACAGTGGCGGTTGAAATGCCGGCGGTGGCCCAAGAGGAAGACGGTGGCGGTTAAGATGCCAATAGCGATTCAAGAAGAGGATGGTGGCGGTTGAGATGCTAGCAGCGGTCCAAAAGGAGGATGGTGGCAGTTGAGATGCCGACAGCGGTCCAAAAAGAGGACGGTGGTGGTGGAGATGCCGGGAGCAATCCAAGAATAGGACAATGGCAGTAGAGAGGCCAATGGCGGTCCAAGAGGAGAACGGTGGCGGTTGAGATACCGGCAGCGGTCCAAGAAGAGGATGGTGGCGGTCTAAGAGGACGGTGGCCAGCGGCGTGCAAGAGGAAGACGGTGACAGTGGAGATAAGGAATAAATAAAAGTAAAAGAAAAAGATCAAAGGGTTGCTAAAGAGGAGGAAGAAAACTTTTGGAGTTCTGATGTGGAAGATCCCTCGAAGGGCAACCATAGAGCATACTTTCCCTAGGCTCTGATACCGTGTTAAAAAAGATAAGACTCATGTGTAATCACAATGCATTATAAAGCAAAGAAGGATTACAAGGGAGAAGTAATAAGTGAAGAGAGATATTGAAGAGAGATCTTATTGATACAATGCTTGTACAAGATGAGATAATTTTACAAGGAAGATTATGAGCTATATATAGGAGAGGATGGAAGATAACAACCTAACATTAACCTAACATCAACCTAACATTAACCTAACCAACCTAACATCAATCTAACCTCTCTATTGTTGACTTGACAATAGAGGGTTTATGTTCACATTAGTTTGATATGTTCATATAAACAGCCCCCCGCAAACTCAAGGTGATAATATAGAGACCAAATTGAGTTTGTTAACCAAATCATGAAAATGTCTTGGGGGATGAGACTTGCAAACTCAAGGTGGTTATGTGGAGACCAAATTGAGTTTGTTAACCAGATCATGAAAATGTCCTGGGGGATGAGACTTGGTGAAGATGTCAGTAGTTTGGGCAGCAGATGTCACAGAAAGAAGATGAACAGTGCCGAAGGGAGAGTGCAGGATGACCGGAAGGATGCCAAAGATTGGCCCAAAGTTTGGCCAGAGGGATGCCGGAGGTTGGCCGGAGGATGGCCGTATGAAAGCCATAGGTCGGCCGCAAGATAGATCAGAGGGTGGCCAAAGGTTGGCCGGAGAGACGCCGAAGGTCGGCCACAAGATAGAGAGACACCAGAAGATGGCCAAAGACAACAACCTAACATTAACCTAACCAACCTAACATCAATCTAACCTTTCCATAATTGACTTGACAATGAATGGTTTATGTTCACATTAATTTGATATGTTCACATTAATAGTTTTTATGCCACAATCACATGAAGCCTCTTCATCAGCAGCCTTCCTCATTAAAAAATGCGCCTCTACAACCACCTTAGAAAAGCGCGCCAACTCGACGCCCTCATGCTGACCTCCATACTGGCCGACCACAATCACATGAAGCCTCTTCATTAGTAGCCTTCCTCATTAAAAAATGCGCCTCCACAACCAACCTCAGAAAAGCGGGCCAACTCCACGCCCTTATGCTGACCTCCATATCGGCCGACCTACAATCGCTGTTTCTGAACAACAACGTTCTCTCCATGTACGCATGATGCGGTTCCCTCGGCGACTCTCGACTCTCAATTCGTGTTCGAAAAAATGCCTTACAGAAACATTGTTTCTTTCAATGCACTCGTTGCAGGCTATTCTCGAAGTTCACAACACGCGCTTTTGGCCTTCAAACTACTTATGCTTTTGGAAAACGTAGGCCTTAAACCAAATGGGTCGACATTCACGAGCCTATTACAAGCATCGTCTTTGCTTGAAGATTGCATGCTAAGCTCCACACTTCATACCCAAGTCGTTAAGTTTGGATTCTTGGGTGATACGTGTGTCCAAACCTCATTACTTGGAATGTATTCAAATTGTGTGGATTTGGAATCTGCAAAAGAAGTTTTCAGTTCTACAGTTGATAAAGATTCTGTGGCTCAAAATTCAATAATTTTTGGGTATATGAAAAATGATATGATAGAAGGTAGCCTTTGTTTGTATGGCAACATGGTGAGGAGTGGTACTGTTCCTACCCAATTTACATATTTCATGGTCTTAAATGCATGTGGTAGACAGAAAGATCATGCCTTTGGGCAATTTGTCCATGCCCAAGTGATCATATTTGGCGCACCAACTGATTTGCCTTTACAGAATTCACTGCTTGGGATGTGCTGTAGTTGTGGGGACATCCACACAACATTTAAAGTCTTTAGCAGAATCGAGATCCCGGATTTAGTTTCATGGAACTCAATGATAGCCAGGTATTCTGAGAGTGGACAGGGAGAGGAGGCCATGGAAATGTTTGTCCGATTGCAGCAAATTTCATTTGCTAAACCAGATGAATATACATTTGCAGCCATCATATCTGCTACGGGAGCATTCCTAGCTTCCAATTATGGAGAACCGATCCATGCCCTAGTTATGAAAACAGGATATGAGAGGAGTGTCTATGTAAGAAGCACAATGGTAACTATGTACTTCAACAATGGTGAAACTGATTCTGCTCAAAATGTTTTTAGTTCAATTTTGGAGAATAATGTCATTCTCTGGATTGAAATGATCACAGGTCATTGTAGAATGGCTGATGGAGAGTGTAAGCACCTTATTTTTACCCGCTCGACACTCTCCGGCTCGACCGGATCCAATTTTCAAACACCTTAGCACACGCAACCTGAAGACGAGCCATTCGATCTCCAATCCAACCAATTGGTCGCTTCTTGGGCCCACTAGGACCCGTTAGAGCCATAAGCACCATTATTCCAGGCAGCTTTCCGGACCGGGCGGTCCTAGAAACCAATGCCATCCAGGTAGCTTCCCAGGATCGGGCGATCTCGGGGACCAACACCTCATCAAATTCTAGACGATTCACTTCTGGTGCCCACTAGCCCGCCAATGTAGAATGTCTGTCATTTGGTAGTTCTTCGAGACCAGGCGTTCTCAGAGACCAACACCACCCTTCCAGGAAGCTTTCTAGGACCAAGTGCTCTCAAGAACCAACACCACCCCTATAGGTAGCTCTTTAAGACCGGGCGTTCTTAGAGACCAACACCGCACAGGTAGTTTCTCGAGACCGGGTGGTCTCGAGAACCAACACCTCGGTCAACACCGGCGCCTGCTAGCCCGACCCGGTGAACAATGACCAAACCTGCCCCTGGAGCCTCCAGGCATGTTTTGAGAAAGTTTAAAATCCCTTAAAACGGTAAATCCGCTCTCCTAAAATGATAATAAACTGTTAGGCATACTCTACATGCCTTTTGGTCCGATTTCAATCTCATTCCGGTTAACTCAGGTTAAAATGACTATTTTGCCCCTAAACATCCCAGCACTGCACAAACCCCACCAAATGGTGAAAGAGTCTCCCAAAACCATCCCTGAATGACCTAATACGTTTGACACAACACGCCAAACCATTCTTGACCATTTTCGACCAAATTCAGTCAAAATGACCATTTTGCCCCTAACGGCCTAAACATGTCCCAAAACAACACTAGTCCAAAAATTTTGAACAGAGGGTCTCGCCACACACCCCCGTTTAACATGAAGAGGACTTTATGATGCTAAACACTCACGATTCGATAAAAGTTCCCTAGAGCGTCTCGTAGACGCTTTGCCTAAATTGTCTCTTCTCCACGATTCCCTGGTTATATCGCATTGTCAAATGACTTGAGAAAAGCGGAAATCAGGGAATTCCTGAAAGTTCATCCATAGATCTTTTCATCAATACGGCTCGATCGGATAGATCGCTCCCCGAAGCCCTTCATCGTATGGCTCAAACACTGCTACCTTCGACAACCCTTAGAGCGTCTCGCAGACGCTCCACCAAGGTTGTCCATTTCCCCAATTTCCTGATTAAAACGCACCATCAAATGACTTGAGAAATGTGCAAATCTGGAAATTCCCGAAAATATTTTTAGAGTACTTTCCATCAGTACGGTCTGATCGAAGAGATTGCTTCCCGAAGGCCTCGATCACACAACACGAAAACAGCCACTTTTGAACACCTTCAGAGTGTATCACAGACGCTCCCCAAAAATGCATTTTTTGCACGCTTCCTGAGATGATATCCCGCATTTCTTAACACAATTCAAACTTTCGAAAAACATGAAAGTCCATGAGAAACCCCAAAAGAACATCGTGGGTGCAACCGACTCCTCCGAAACCTTCTCGATTGGCTCAATTATCGAGGCAAAGTTTGTACGAACCTTTCCGGTGATGGAGCGTATGTTACATGCGCTCAAATTTTGATCAGATCGACCAAATTTTGATCAACAGTCGAGATTTAACCAATACACAGGTTGCCACGTCCCATTTTGGCAATGGAACAGTACTTGCGCATGTCCTATATGGGCCAGGTTAAATTTTGGCCAGGTGCGTGTAGCACATGTGCCAGACCTATTCCAGATTACCTATAAATACCTAACCACCCCTTTGCATATTCCATCTCCGAAATTGATGCAACGCTCTGCTGAAACTGCTCCAGAACCTCGAATCCTTACATATATTCCACCCCTCCAACACTTAGGCTAGATTCTACCTCCCTCAAGCCTATACACTTCACCTACAAGGCCTTATACACCATTACACACTCCATTCCAGCCCCTCAAGCCCTCTTGAAGTCATTCAAGCTCCAATCAAGACATCCATTGAAGACTACGAGTGTGTTGTAGGCAAACGGTGGTATCCCTTTTATATTGGTGTCTTCCCCCACTCTTCTCTTCTCCCTCTTAGCATACCTAGGCTATTCTCTATTTTAATCCCCATCTACACCCCCCCCCCCCTCAATTCTTGCATGCTTGAGCCAAAAGGGCTCTTAGATCATACCTAGAGGAAAGCAAGTGAGAGCCACCGTGTAGAGGGACCTCTCACTAGCCTACTTTGATATGATATGGCCTAGGAGCCCCTTGTTTATATGTTATAGCCTAAAAGCCTTGTATATGATCATGACTCCTTGCATATTACTATTTTGGTCATGTCTTGTGTGTTTAGTTTCATTTTATGCTTATCACCATGTTCTATAATGCTTACATTACTCTTAGCTCCATGTCATTTCCAAGCTCTCTATATTTATTTCAAAAATTGTTCCAAGAGTTGGCTCCTTGAAGTTTAGGATGAGATTTTAGAAATCATGCCTTAGAAGATCTCCTACTAACCCCCTAACTCTCATTTTGGCATCATGACATTGTAATTTGCGTAAGGGTTGCTTTCTAATTCTCTAATTTTCAAGATTTCCATTCTTTTAAGTGTAGTGGTTGGAATGGCCCCATGGAACCCTCTCTTGAGTGGTCTCCCTTTTGTTTGGCCATATGAACCCTCTCTTGATGGAATGGTTCCCTTGAAAAATGGTCTTCAAAATCCTTCTGCAAAGATAATTTTCAAAAATGCATTCTCTCCATCTTTGCATTAAAAATGGTGCCTTAAAAAGTTGTCATCACCTTATTGATTTTTGGACCCCTTACACTCCTGTCAAGATTATGGTTATAATGGCCATGAGGAAGCCTTCCTTGAAATAGTCTCCAAACACCAACCATATAAACCATACTCTTGGCTAGAGTCAAAATTTTCATAGAAATGATCTTCAAAAAGGTTGTCCACCAAAGTCCATTACATAACATGTTTTGTTTTTCAAAGCTCTTTCCAAAAGTGCATTAAACCAACTTTCAAAACCATTTTCCAATCCAACCTTAGGTTACCTTGACCCTAGTTGACCAACCCCAGGTTAATTTGACCCTAGTTGTCCAGCCTTAGGTTAACTTGACCCTAGTTCACTCACCTTAGGTTAACTTAACTCTAGTTAATTAACCCTAAGTCATCTTAACCTTAGGTGACCCCCACTCTAGTTAGTCAACCCTAGTCGAACCTAACTTTAGGTCATCCCTAACCATAGGCTAACCCAATCTAGGTTAATATGCTTCAAGGTTCCAACTCATGAACTCTTTTTGAATGATCCTCTAATTTTAAACTATACTCATTACCCACTTTTCCAAAACCTTCAACCCTCTTGAGGTTTCAAAAATCAACTCCAAGATGTTTCCAAAAACATTTTCAAAAGATAAAAAATCTAAGGCATCTCTAGCCCTCTTATGGTTAGGGACCCTAAAGGAAGGTGACATATCAAGAACAACCTCTAAGGTTGTCCATATTAGGATTCCAAACCGTTAGCCATTTCTAAAAACTACTTTAAAAAACTAATTCATCAAAACATTCTAAAATCATGCCTCCAAGGTTTTCAAAACAAGACTTCAAAAACACTTTCAAGTTCTCTTGAGTCATGCCAAACCATTTTTCCAAAACTCTCTTAAGTTGATCCAAAAACATTTTTAAAACATTCCACCATCCAATTTCTAGTCAAAACTTCCAAGACCACAAAGAGTCTTCAACTTCTAAGACCACAAAGTGTTTTCAACTTTCAAAGACTTCCAAGTGTCTTAAACTTTTCCAAAGACCTCAAAGTGTCTTAAATTTTTTCAAAGACTCCAAAGTGTCTTTAAACCTTCCAAAGGCCTTAATGCGCCTATTTTCCATCAAGCTCTTGCCCGAACTACGAATGCCTTGATTCTCGCTAAATGAGATACGTAGGCAACCTAAAATGGTGAGGTCACAACTTCTATTTTGAGTCCAATCCCTTTTTCAAAAACTTTCAATCAATTCAAAGTTCTTATTTCAAACTCCTTCAAAACTTTCACATTTTCAAACTTCTTCCAAAACTTGCATCATGCATCATTCATTCAAAAAGCGATGACTAAATCCCGTTTTCGAAACTCTAAAGTGGATATTAAGTAGACAATGGTAACCGGCTATTCTAGTGAGTGAACAAAAGGTGATTAGACATGTAGGTACCGAAAGGGCGGGGTAGGGTGATGATCTTAGGATATCTTCCCTACATGTAACCAACCCTCGAACCATAGATTTCTGTTTTCAAATGACCAAAATGGAGTTATTTTCCAAAAACAGCTTAAATCTTTCCAAAGGTTGCCAAACAACCTATTTTCTTAAAAAATCCTCTCTTGAGGGAGTTTTCAAAACCATTTTTAAAAACCCTAAGTTTAATCTTGGGATTAACACTTAGTTTTAGGTGCCCTAACTCACCTTAATCAAGTTAGGTGGTGACTCCTATTTTTCTGAAAAGCTCTTAGTCAAACCAATTTTCAAATCTAGTCGCACTTGTCTCTCTATGAGGATGAGTTCTAGTGACAGAATTTTGTGCTTTTTATCTCCGAGCCAAAAGGACCTTGGACACCTAAAAATCGGAGCGCGACAGCTGGCAACTCCACTGGGGACACTTAGAGGGTTAGGCCATTAACATGTCTCTTCACCCTTCACTCACCCAAAATCTCTGGTTACTTTGTCCAGTTTTATCCACTCTCCAAAATTTTCAAGTTTCCAAAGCAAATCCTATTTTTCAAAATAGTGTTATCACTCGCATTCATTTTTTACATTCATGCTCTTACATTAATCACCCATTTTATCTTGCATTGAGTTTTTTGAAAAGTTACTAACTCCTTGCATTTGTCTTTTGTAGGTGGACCTTTGTTCACATTTTTGTTTCATGTCTTATTTATTGCCATGTATGTGAATGGATGGAGAAGATGTAATGTGTGTTGTTGGGTCCTTTCCTCCATTTGCGAAAATTCCACATGCATTTGGTGCGCACACTTGCATTTGCATCTTGCATATATTGACTATGGGCGGATACTATGTCAGTTTCTTAGCTTACGGTCTCTTGATAGTTCCCCTGCTTGAACCACCAACCAAAGATGGAGTTCACCCTTTCAAGGGTGAACGCCGGACGTTTGAAGGTTCGGGAACCGAGCTTTTTAGGAAGCATTAGTAAACCTCAACCTCATGCTCATGTAGCACCCCATGCATAGCCGAACCTTTGCCGAATTTAGGACACACACGTCAATTTTAAAATTAAGGAGGAAAGGATGACCGCTTTATTTGCCCTTATATATTTTGTTTAATCCATGTTGTTATGCTAATTAATTCTTGTTGTTCCTATGTACATGCATCATAACTGCCCATACATCGGAATTCACTTCATGACAAGAGTTCTCAAAGTAACTCAAGTTATTGCACCTTCATGCATCCAAATCAACCTTTAGAGAAAGGCTCAAAGACCTTCTCGTCTAAATCAAGCCAACCCAAAATTCCTAAGGGTACCACAAGACCCTAAGGATTCATGGCATGCATACAAGTCATCTCATAAAGAAGGGCCTTAATCCCTCTTCGCTCGTGGAGATAGCGCTGCCAAGAAGACAAAGGGGCAATTCAATATTGAGGGCTCCTACCAACAAAGCCAATCTGGAGGCTCAAGAATAGTTTAGGATCCTATAATGTAAATATAGAATAAGTGGAAGTCCCAAGGAAAATGCTGCCCCTCCCCATTTCCATGTATTTTTTGAGAAATTTTATGTACTAAAAAGAATTCATCTTAATAAAATCGTTATCATTGTCAAACGAATGAATGAATCAATGAATGGATGAATGAACATGGGCAGGTATAGTATTTGCATGCAGGGGCAATCCCATACCTCCAGACATGAGCCAAAGCATTATATTTAGTTCCCCTTAAGAGGCAGGGGCATCGTTCGGCCATGCATCGCATAAAACTTTTCCAAATCAAGAACCTAACATGCAATCCCTTGGTTTGTTTTTCCTTATTTTCTTTTCCTCCCCCCATCTCACCAAAAGACTAGCAATAGCTTTGATGAGACTGCTCGCATTGTAGGTCACCATTGCTCTTAAAAAAGGAAAGAATGGAATGCAAGTGACCCCCGTCATCCGAATGCCAGTCCATACCCGACAAAGAACAGCACAAATGTCGAGCGAGGGCAATACTCCTGATCAGGAGAACAATTTAGTGACATGCGAATAAGTGAATGAAATGAAGGCGAAGATAGACGAGATGTTCAAGCTCATGCAACTGATGGCCTTCAAAGGGCTTGTCACGAATCCATCACCCTCAACATCCCACCCCAAGGAAACTGAAGCAATCCCACCAAGGGTCATCCTGTGAACTGATGGTGCAACAAAGAGCAAGGAGCTCCCCAAAGCAGTACACCTCGAGGAAGGAGAAGAGGACAACCCTGAAACCATCTTGCTAACTGCCACATCAAAGAAGGAAGGCCCAGACCCTCTCGATCTTAAGATACAAGGCTTAGAGGAGTCCCTACACAGCCTATAAGGTCATGACACCTTCGGCGGGATGTCCTACGATGAACTCTGCTTCTTCCCTGACCACCCAAGGCCGCCCAAATTCATGATGCCCGATTTCCAAAAGTACGATAGAAGCGGAGATCCCGTGGGTCACTTGAGACTCTACGCTGGGTCACTAAGTGGCCATGGGAATGACCCCAAACTCTTGATGCAACTGTTCTAACATAGTTTGACTGGGTCTGCACTACAATGGTTTGCCCTGTTGGATTTGAGGAAAATTACAACTTGGAATAAATTGGTCTCAGCCTTCTGATCCCAATACTGCCATAATAGCGATCTAACCATGGACCGGTGTGCCCTAATGATGATGAATCGAGGAGAGAAAGAGAGCTTCAAGAATTACGCTCTAAGATGGAGGGAGGCAGCCGCTCAAGTCAGCCCCCCATTGTTAGAAAAAGAGTATGTGCAGCTGTTTGTGAACACCTTCCAAGGGCTGTACTATAAACGTTTGTGTCTGAGCATCAGAAAGAGCTTTTCTGAATTGATAATGCAAGGGGAATGGATCGAGAATAGACTGAAAACTAGTAGAATCACTGACCCCTATGCCAAGACAAATGAAGGATTCGCAAATGCAGCCAAGAAGGTAATAACCACTCGAGGAGTCGGTAAGAAAAAAGGAGAAGTATCTGTCATCCTGCCTACACAACAGCAGTCGTATTACCCCCAATACCAAGCTCGACCATCACCGCCTGCTCCCATCATTAACATCCCCGTTGTTACTACCCAAGCACCCATAACTGGACCTGTTGCAACCTGACCATACCTCAAACCTAACAAAAACAACAACAGACGGAACCGAGAATTCACTCGTTTGGTATGCACCCAGACAGAGGCCTATCATGAGCTCCTCAAGGCTAAGCATATAAACCCTATTCCCCCGCGGCCATTGCCAAGCCCGTTGCCGCCAACTTTTAACCTTACCCTTACCTGCGAGTACCATTCTGGGGGGCAAGGGCATGACATAGAATCTTGTTTTTCTTTGAAGCATAAGATTCAAGACCTCATTGACAATAAGGTTATCAACACCCAAGAAACAAAGCTAGTCCCTATGCCCAATGTCACGACAAATCCCTTACTAGACCATGCTGTCAACATCATCACCGAGGATGAGGCGGATCCTGATGGCATCATAACCGCAGAGCACTTCGAGGGTGAGTCAGACATTGAAAGCGATTGGGAGGAAAAACTGCCACCATGCCCTATCTATCTTTACAACACAAGTGGGGAGCAAGACCCTTTTGACTGGCCCATGGATGAACCCGTTGCAAACATTCCCAATGGTACTACACTGGTGGATGGCTGGGGAGAAGAATTCCTATATCCTAGATATATTGAAGCCGAGGCTCGCCTGAAAGAGGAACTCTTCGACTACGAGGACATGGGCAGGGGCATCTATGAGCCGAAACTGCCAAACCCACCATTCAAATTCAACGAAGGTGATCTGGATAGCCTGTTTACAGATATTAACAAAAAGGAAGCTGAAAAAGAAGAAGCCAAGGAAAAGTTATTGCAAGCCTTTGAAGAAAGCCTGGTTATGAAAACCCAAGAAGCTGAGCATGAGAAAACTGCCCAACTAAAGGAGGCCAACAGGGGTCCTAAGATGGGACGCACAACCTCACTGACCCCATTAAAGGAGAAGAAGAAGGAAGCCCTGGTTGCACTATGACCACTAATCTCTGCCACTCTGCAGCTGATGCATCAATCCGCCCAGCACAATCAAGTGAGGAAGCTAGTGAATGGAGCATGGAGGAAGCAGGCGTGGTCCCAAAGCCTACCTGAAGAAGTGATTGTCAAAGGGATGTTTTTCTACTAAACTTTGTCTTTACTTTCCTCTTAATTTTTGTTTCGTTAACTCTACTTTCATCTTTTGCTAATCAAGAGCTCATCATGTAAACAAAACTTTTGAAATGAAAGAAGTTGAAACTTGCATTTATCATCTTTGGTACTTGCTCTTTCTCAAAATTTTCCTTTCTTGTCGTTATACCTTAACTTGAAAGGAGGGATGGTACGTGCGTCCTCGCCTATAGGGATCGTTTCTAATCCAAAAAAAAGAGAGCAAAAGGAAGAAGAGAGAGTGGATCACAAAAAGGGTGGCCTCCGAAGGATGCCATGGCAAAGCAGTCGGCAGTTAGGCTCTCGAAAGGAAGAGAAGCCCTCATTTCAAAATCCCTGAAATAGCAAAAGTAATTCCCTCGGTTAGCCCACTCGAGCCACAAGTGATTTTTCTTTAAACACCCTAACCAAGAACCACCCCCCACACTGGGGCTAGTGCGAATAATAGAACAATGGGGCTAACACCTATTTGTTTCTAAGGATGACACCAAAAACTCATAAACTGAACTGCATAGGCTAAGCAATCTTGCTTGAAAGGAAGAGGAGCCATCTATTCTGCTACCATACATTTAAAAAAAAATAAATTTCCTTTGAAAAATCCCTTTTTGAGCCAAACCATGTTCCTTAGGAGAACCCACACTGGTGATCACCCCCTACAATGGGCGAAAGTAAATTTGGAGGAAAAAGTGACGAAAAGGGAGCATGGAGAGAAAGAAAGCCCCCTCAAACATCGAAAGAGGCAAGAAACAAGGCAGTGCTCGAAAATAATAAGAATAATAATAAATAAAATAAAAAATATAAAAAAGAAAGGAGATGACGATTGATGCCTTTTGAGAGTCAATAGATTGTACAAGCAGTAATACTGGGGCAAAAACTAAAAGAAAATGACAAGCCCTGTATGGGTGCGAGTTCGTGCAAAAAGGGAAGAAAGAAAAAGGGAAGATAAGCCCACAAAGATCTGAAAAGGTGATCACCGGTAAACCCCAGAAACCACATAACACTTTGAGCCTTCGATACCATTCCCTTCAAAAACCCACAACCTGGCCACCTTACAACCTACAGAAAGTCCCTTCAGATCAGGGAAGATTGCTTAGTCTAAATAAGTTCAAAAGAAAGTGGCGATATCTGAAAAAGAAAAGGGAACAAAGCAGCAAAGGCTTACTCAAGGTGGTTCTGGTTACTATCACCCAAAAAAAAAAAAAAAATCGTTTGAACCTGAATACCCCTTCATTCCTCGCCCTTAACTGAGCCTACATTACGGTCCAAAACAAAGCCTTCTCGGATTGAGGATGGAAACTGCCCACTCCTTTGCTAAAGGCTACTTTGTTGTCACCTAGAGAGCCTACTAAGCTCCCAAGAGAAAGTCAAGTAAGTGATAGTATCTCAGATAAGAGAGAGGGGAGTCGGATAAGAAAATGGAGACCCTAGGAATGGGGCAACTACTATCTCATCTTGCCAGGAAAGGACCATAACAAGAGAAGGGAATCTTCAAGGGAAAAACAAAAGGCCGAAATAAAGGTTCCTGGTGAACACCCATAAAATTGGAATCTACCTCTAGACCTGTCTTCATAAAGTCATATGCACGCCTGTGCGCTCTGCATGAACATGTGCAATAATACACCTACCTTTTTTACGTCTGCTTAAAGTTTGCACATATCCATCATTTCTTATGCGTACCATGATTTCTGTACCCTTGTGTTTACATTCATGCCCATCATATATCCACATAACATACATGACGAGACAAGAAGGAAAAAATAATCATCATCGCATGCAAGAAATGAAAAGATAATAAAAATAATGCACATAAAATCATCATATAGTCATCATCCATATGGGCCAACATGCGACCTTGAGAACATAAACAATATAGCCAAACTAACTGAACTGCAGCTGTGTCAACAGGTGAAAAGGGGTGCCTTAAGGAGCAGGGTCGTCGTCCAAATCAAAATCATTCAAGTCCGGTACATACGGGAAGGGTTGGCTGGAGGAAGCTCCTGCATCAAAAGGATCCTGATTAAAGAAAAAGGCAAAAAGGAAGAAGAGTTAGCGTCAGAACATAGGGGATGCATAAGGAACATGAAAATAATGAACCATAAATAACATACCCAATGGGCCTCCATCAGAGATGTGTGAGCAGTCAAAGCCTCCACCTTAGCACGGTACTGATCTCGTGCCTGGCAAACTGCCAAATACTCCTCCAAGGAAATGAAGCCCTGAGCTCGATGCCACAGCTCTACCACTTCATGACCGGCCACCTGCCCTCCGACCACCAGATCCAGCTGGGTAAAAGCACCAATGGACCTCGCTCGGAAATGAGCCTCATAGTCCACATCTGGCGGGAGAAGAAATCGCTCGCTGGGAACCCCGACTATATAAGGGATCTCCACCCCGGCCCGATAAAGTCCGAACATATACTGGGGAGGATCCATGGCCGCGCGGAAGTCAGAGTGGCGCTCCCCAAGATACGTCTCCCATGACATAGGGCCCCGGAAGGTGACCTGCGATCTGGATAAGAGGATGACGTCCCTCATGCTGGCATATTGGGAAGACCGGTGGTAAGGGGCCCAGGTCACGTTGCGAGGCCTCAACAACTCCAAGTTAGCCTGAAGGGCTACAAGGTCTGTAAGCAAGGACCGCTGAACTACCTGCTGCCTGGTCCACCTTGTGGCCCACAAGTAGGTATCGCTAGCTAACACCTCCGGTCAGCGAATGGGCAAATACTCATAACTCCACCATACCAGAACGGTCAAAAGCTCGTCAAGCTCCCCCAGGCCTCGGATGTCCTCACTCTCATCCCTCGTAAAAAGCAGGCAAAGGTGAAAGCGCCCCAATCAACATAGTTTAGCGCGTCCAGATCCGCTACCAGGCTCACCAGAGACAAAGGGACCGTCGACCTATTATTGTTGCAAAAGCAACTAAAGACAACGTACAGCACCAACCGGCGCCTCATAATAATCTGGTCATCTGGAGAAGGCTCAAAAGCAAAGCTGTCTTTACTGAGCATAAAAGTGAAGTAGGGAAACTCGAACCTCCAATCCCTGGCAGCCCTAAGAGAAGACGGGCCTCCTCCAGAGGCACATCCCGTAAGGAAATCGGAACCCCTCCGAAAGATAGTCCGGTAATCATAGCCCAGTCGACGGGGGTAGGTCCCAACTCGAAGCCCACCAAGTGTACGGTCCCTATCTCCCTGAACCACCACTCTAACAACCCCACAACGATCCCATGATCAAGTCTGTCTATCTGCAGGGTCATAAAAGCACCGAAACCAATCCGATGCAAAAAGTCTTGATAGGATGGAGCTAACGCCTGCATAGCCCTCAAGGCTGAGATATTGGCCACTCTAAAGGAACAGTGGGTAGATGATGACATCCGACCGCAGCGCGAATACAGGCTCGGGTGGAATGCCAAGTCTCGTAGTGGTGGGATATCAAGAATCGCTAGCTGGTCATCAGTGAATGAAGTATCCCTCCTGCTTATCTCGAACGAAAGCCATACCGTACCCCGTTCGCGAATCCACAAATGAGTCGGCGTCGTCCTTAACCCTCTCATCAGAAGCAACCGAAGCTACCATTGGAAGCTGTCCTGCTCGAAGATCGTTGGGACCCGCTGCAGCCACCTCCAGTAGAATCAGTCCTGCCGCCATTCCGAGCTGGACCACCTCTGCTACCCCCTGGAGCAGGGCCACCCCGGCTACTACCTCTAGCAGAACAGCTCCTGTTACCACCCCTAGCCGAGCTACCCCGACTGCTGCCGCCCTCCTTGAGCTCTATTCGCGGTGCCTTCCCATGGCGCCTTCTGTCTGGACCGTCACCACCAGCCTCCAACATCTTGAAAAAATGACAACATGCAAAAATCGGTCAGTCTCCGTATATGAAAAGTACGAGGATGAATGTATCGATGCATATATATGAAAAAAAACAACAAAAAAAAGGGAACAAAAAAAATATATATATATAGAAAAAGGAAAAAACAAGCAGACAAGAAAAAAAGAGAGGAAAAAAAAAAAGAAAGAAAAGAGAAGAGGAAAAAAAGAGGGCCAAGGTCCTACCTAGTCTCATTTCAAAGATTTCAACGTTTTATTGGGCTTTCTCCTTCAAAAGCCTTGGTTCAAAAGTTTTATAACGGTTTTTGAAACTTTTTCCTCAAAAAGTTTTATTTCAAAAGCCTCACTGGTTTCTCGGGTTTTCCCCTCAGAAACCCTGTTTTAAAATTTCAAACCGGTTTCTTAGGCTTTCTCCTTCAAAAGCCCTGAGTCGAAATTTTTTGAACGGTTTTTCGAATTTTTTCCTTAAAAAGTTTGACTTCACCGGTTTCTCGAGCTTTCTCCTTCAAAAGCCCTGGGTCGAAATTTTCTAAACGGTTTTTCAAACTTTTTCCTCAAAAAGTTTGACTTCAACGGTTTCTCAGGCTTTCTCCTTCAAAAGCCTTGGTTCAAAAGTTTTCTAACGGTTTCAAGCTTTTCCCTTAAAAAGTTTGACTTCAAAATTTCAAAACCGGTTTCTTAGGTTTTCTCCTTCAAAAACCTTGGTTCAAAAATTTTCTAACGGTTTTCAAGCTTTTCCCTTAAAAAGTTTGACTTCAAAAATTCAAAACCGGTTTGTCGGGTTTTCTCCTTCAAAAACCCTGGTTCAAAAGAGTTTCTAACGGTTTTCAAAACTTTTTTCTCAAAAAGTTTCATTTCAAAACCAGTTTCTTGGTCTTTCTCCCTCAAAAGCCCTGGTTCAATGGTTTTCTAATGGTTTTCAAGATTTTTTCTCAAAAAGTTTGGTTTCAAAATTCCAGACCGGTTTCTCACGTTTTCTCCTTCAAAAACCCTAGTTCAAAAATTTTTCTAATAGTTTTCGAAACTTTTCCTTCAAAAAGTCTTATTTCAAAGGTTTAACGGTTTCTCAGGCTTTCACCTTCAAAAGCCCTGTTCCATAGTTTTCCAAAATAGGTTTTTCGGGGTTTTCTCCTTCAAAAATCCCACTCCCAAAAATTTCTCTAAAGTTATGATTTCTCTGGGCTCTCTCCCTCAAAAGCCCTTTTCTCAAAAGGATTTGCTTTACAGAAAAGTTTTAAAGTGAAGTGTTAAAATTTTTTAAAAATTTCAGCAAAGTTTCACCTTAAAAAGTCATCATCCCGAAATTCAACAAGTCACAAATACGATCCGAAACACTTCAAACACCCAACCACGTCAATCAGAGCAACCCCGCCTTCCACAACACGGGTTCCTTCCTCAAACGCAATTTTTAGGGTAATTCTTTCGATTTTTCTAAATCCTTTGGTCACATTTTTATTTCCAAAATTTTGCGAAAATCCCTAAAACTCACAAGATTGTCATTACAATTCTCCAAGAACATTCTACAATTTTTCGGCCCCTAACGGAGTCCGTTTTATAATTTTCTTCAATTTTTCCTATTTTTTGTAATTTTTAAAAATTTAAAAATTCACATTTTTTTTAGAAAATTATGAAATTTCATACAATTATGCTACACATTTTTCGAAGGTTTTCGGGGCAAAAATTACACACAAACAATCAATACCCAAGCCTGTGGAGGCCATTCTTCGAGTTCTGTAAGAAACCTACTTTCGCAAAACATACCATATCATCCAAAACACACTTAAAATCTCCACCAAATCACAAAAGCAACCCGATCATTGTGTTCTAAACATCTTAAAACATAGGATTACATTGATCATTTGCAAGAAACGGGGATATATGTATCAAAATCAAAGAAATTTTCAAAAGCTAACCTTTCAAATTCTCCGGCGAAAACCGAGTTTTTTGGCTAGAATCCGGCGACAATGATAGTTTTTGGTGAGTGCCCGATGTCCCCCAACACTCCCCTAACGATTGCCGAGCAAAAACCTTCGAAATCCTTCAGAGAAATTCTTAAACCACCTCAAAAACTCAAAAAACGCAACACTAAAACGTGACTTGCTCTGTTTTAATACCCACGGGCTGGCGCATGTAGCAGATGCCCTAGAACAAATTTACAACGGGCGCATATAATATATGCGCTAAGGTTTAAATAGGCCATGCGCATGTATTATATTCCCTAAGCTGTTCGGCTTCCGGCCAGAATTAGTTTTCAAACCTCTTAAAGTCCGAATACATTTTTAAGGCTTCCAAAAGCCGAAAAACAAGCTTCCAAAGAAACAACTTTCAAGGATCGAGTGTTCTGCACCAAATCTTGGCAGAGCCGACAAGTCGAGTCCCGATTGGAGCTCTTAAAGCTCAAAGTTTTTGAATCTCAAAGCCTTCCACCAGTGACCTTTCAAGGGGTCCCGACACATTCTAAACTTACCGACACATCGTCCCTTTGATCGCCTCGCAATCGAAAAGGGATTCTTACTTTGTTATTTTTTTGCCTTCAACAAGCAAAGACAGAAAAGAGGGGCAGCTGTAAGCATCCCATTTTTGCCCACTCGACACTCTCCGGTTCGATCGGGTCCAGTTTTCAAACACCTTAGCACATGCAACCTCAAGACGAGCCATTCGATCTCCAATCCAACCAATTGGTCGCTTCTCGGGCCCACTAAGACCCATTGGAGCCATAAGCACCATTATTCTAGGCAGCTTTCCAGACCAGGCGGTCTTGGAAACCAACGTCATCCAGGTAGCTTCCCGGGATCGGGCAATCTAGGGGACCAACACCTCATCAAATTCCAGAAGGTTCACTTCTGGCGCCTGCTAACCCGCCAATGTTGAATGTCCGTCATTTGGTAGTTCTCCGAGACCAGGCGTTCTCAGAGACTAACACCACCATTCCATGTAGCTTTCTGGGACCAGGCGTTCTTAGGAACCAACACCACCCCTACAGGTAGGTCTCTAAGATCGGGCGTTCTTAGAGACCAACACTGCAAAGGTAGTTTTTCGAGACCGGGTGGCCTCGAGAACCAACACCTAGGTCACCACCGGCGCCTGCTAGCCCGACTCGGTGAATAATGACCAAACCTGCCCTTGGGGCCTCCAGACATGTATTGAGAAAATTTAAAATCCCTCAAAATGGTAAATCCGCTCTCCCAAAGTGATACTAAACTGTTAGGGGTACTCCACACGCCTTCCGATTTGATTTCGGTCTTATTCCGGTGAACTCCAGTCAAAATGACCGTTTTGCCTCTTAGCATCCCAACACTGCACAAACTCCACCAAACGGTGAAAGACTCTCTCAAAACCATCCCTGAACGACCTAGTACGTTTGACACAACACGCCAAACCATTCTTGACCATTTTAGACCAAACTTGATCAAAATGACCATTTTACCCTTAATGGCCTAAACACGTCCCAAAACAACACCAATCCAAAGATTTTGAACAGAGGGTCTCGCCATACACCCTCGTTTAACCTGTAGAGGACCTTATGACGCTAAACACTCACGACTCGATAAAAGTTTCCTGGAGCGTCTCGCAGACGCTCCGCTTAAATTATCTCTTTTCCACGATTCCTTAGTAATAACGCATCGTCAAATGACTTGAGAAAAGTGTAAATAAGGAAATTCCTGAAAGTTCATCCATAGATCTTTCCATCGATACGGCTCGATCGAATAGATTGCTCCCCGAAGCCCTTTATCGCATGGCTCAAACACTGTTACCTTCGACAACCCCTGGAGCGTCTCGCAGACGCTCCGCTAAGGTTGACCATTTCTCTAATTTTCTGATTAAAATGCACCGTCAAACGATTTGAGAAATACGCAAATCTAGGAATTTTTGAAAGCATCTTTAGAGTACTTTCCATCGGTACGGTCCGATAGAAGAGATCGCTTTCCGAAGGCCTCGATCACACAACACAAAAATAGCCACTTTTGAACACCCTCGGAGCGTATCACAGACGCTCCCCAAAAATGATCCTTTTACACATTTCCCGAGATGATATCCCGCATTTCCAAACACAATTCAAACTTTCTAAAAACATGAAAGTCCACGAGAAACCCCAAGAGATTATTGTGGGTGCAACCGACTCGTCCGAAACCTTCCCGATTGGCTTAATTATTGAAGTAAAGTTTGGACAAACCTTCCCGGTGATGGAGCGTATATTACATGCGCTCAAATTTTGATCAGATCGACCAAATTTTGATCAACAGTTGAGATTTAACCAGTACACAAGTTGCCACGTGTCATTCTGGCAATGGAACAGTACCCGTGCATGTCCTCCATGTGCCATGTCAAATTTTGGCCAAGCGCGTGTAGCACATGCGCTAGGCCTATTTCAGATATAAATACCAGGCCACCCCTTTGCATATTCCATCTCTGAAATTAATGCGAAGGTCTGCTGAAACTGCTCAAGAACCTTGAATCTTTGCATATATTCCACCCCTCCAACACTTAGGCTAGATTCTACCTCCATCAAGCCTATACACTTCACCTACAAGGCCTTATACACCATTACACACTCCATTCCAGCCCCTCAAGCCCTCTTGAAGTCATTCAAGCTCCAATCAAGACATCCATTGAAGACTACAAGTGTGTTGAAGGCAAAAGGTGATATCCCTTTACATTTGTGTCTTCCCCCACTCTTCTCTTCTCCCTCTTAGCCTACCTAGGTTATTCTCTATTTTAATCCCCATCTATACCCCCCCATTCTTGCATGCTTGGGCTAAGAGGGCTCTTAGATCATGCCTAGGGAAAAACAAGTGAGAGCCATCGTGTAGAGGGACCTCTCACTAGCTTATTTTGAGATGGTATGGCCTAGGAGCCCCTTGTTTATGTGTTGTAGCCTAAAAGCCTTGTATGTGATCATGACCCCTTGCATGTTACTATTTTGATCATGTCTTGTGTGCTTGGTTTCATTTTTATGCTTATCGCCATGTTCTATAATGCTTACATTACTTTTAGCTCCATGTCATTTCCAAGCTCTATATTTCTTTAAAAAATTGTTCTAAGAGTTGGCCCTTTGAAGTTTAGGATGGGAATTTAGAAATTACGCTTCAGAAGAGCCCCTACTAACCCCCTAATTCTCATTTTGGCATCATAACATTTTAATTTGCATAAGGGTTGCTTTCTAATTCTCTAATTTTTAAGATTTCCATTCTTTTAAGTGTAGTGGTTGGAATGGCCCCATGGAACCCTTTCTTGAGTGGTCTCCCTTTTGTTTAGCCATATGAACCCTCTCTTGATGGAATAGTTCCCTTGAAAAATGGTTTTCAAAATCCTTCTCCGAATATGATTTTCAAAAATGCATTCTCTCCAGCTTTGCAATAAAAACAGTGCCTTAAAAAGTTGTCATCACCATGTTGATTTTTGGACCCCTTACACTCCTGTCAAGATTATGGTTATAATGGCCATGAGGAAACCTTCGTTGAAATGGTTTCCAAACACCAACCATTTAAACCATACTCTTGGCTAGAGTCAAAATTTTCATGAAAATGATCTTCAAAAGGGTTGTCCACCAAAGTCCATTACATAAGATGTTTTGTTTTTCAAAACTCTTTCCAAAAGTGCATTAAACCAACTTTCAAAGCTATTTTCCAATCCAACCCTAGGTTAACTTGACTCTAGTTCACTCACCTTAGGTTAACTTAACTCTAGTTAGTTAACCCTAAGTCATCTTAACCTTAGGTGACCCCTACTCTAGTTAGTCAACCCTAGTCTAACTTAACTTTAGGTCATCCTTAACCATAGGCTAACCCAATCTAGGTTAATATGCTTCAAGGTTCCAACTCATGAACCCTTTTTGAATGATCCTCCAATTTTAAACTATACTCATTACCCACTTTTTTCAAAACCTTCAACCCTCTTAAAGTTTCAAAAACCAACTCTAAGATGTTTCCAAAAACATTTTCAAAAGATCACAAACCTAAGGCATCTCTAGCCCTCTTATGGTTAAGGACCTTAAAGGAAAGTGACATATCAAGAACAACCTTTAAGGTTATCCATATTAGGATTCCAAACCCTTAAGCCATTTCTAAAAACTACTTTAAAAAACTAATTCATCAAAACATTCTAAAATCATGCCTCCAAGGTTTTCAAAACAAGACTTCAAAAACACTTTCAAGTTCTCTTGAGTCATGCCAAAGCTTTTCAAAACTCCTTTTAGTTGATCCAAAAATATTTTCAAAACTTCCAAGATTACAAAATTTTTTCAACTTCCAAAGGCTTTCAAGTGTCTTAAACTTTTCCAAAGACCTCAAAGTGTCTTAAATTTTTCCAAAAACCCCAAAGTGTCTTCAAACCTTCCAAAAGCCCTAATGTACCTATTTTTCATTGGGCTCTTGCCCGAACTACGAATAACCTGATTCTCGGTAAATGAGATACGTAGGCAACCTAAAATGGTACAGTTATAACTTCTATTTCAACTCCAATCTCGTTTTCGAAAACTTTCAATCAATTCAAAGTTCTTATTTTAAACTCCTTCAAAACTTCCACATTTTCAAACTTCTTTCAAAACTTGCATCATGCATCATTCATCCAAAAAGCGATGACTAAACCCCGTTTTCAAAACTCTAAAGTGGAGCCAAAGGACTTTATCATGCATCTAGAATCAGATTACATCATGCTCACTGATGAGGGGGAGCCAGAGGACTTCAAGGAAGCACAGACCCATCCAGACAAAGGCAAGTGGATGGAAACCATGCAAGAAAAGATGAGTTCCTTGCACAAGAATCAGACCTATGATCTGGTAAGGCTTCCCAAAGGAAGAAAAGCCTTGAGAAACAAGTGGGTTTTAAAGCTTAAGAAAGATGATAGTGGAAAGCTAGTTAGGCACAAGGCTCGATTGGTCGTCAAAGGATTTCAACAGAAGAAAGGAATTGACTTTGATGAGATTTTCTCACCGGTAGTGAAGATGACCTCAATTCGAGTTATACTCAGATTGATAGCCAGCCTGAACTTGGAGCTTGAACAGATGGATGTCAAGACGGCTTTTCTCCACGGAGATCTGAAGGAAGAGATCTACATGGAACAGCCAGAAGGGTTTGAAGCTCCCGGGAAAGAACACTTAGTCTGCAAGTTGAAGAAAAGTCTCTACGGCCTGAAGCAAGCACCAAGACAATGGTACAAGAAGTTTGATTCATTCATGGTGGGTCATGGGTACAAGAGGACTGCTACAGACCAGTGCGTGTACATTCAGAGATTCTCGGATGGTAGCTTTGTGACACTATTTCTCTATGTGGATGACATGCTGATCATTAGATAGGATGCTGCCAAGATTAGCAAGCTGAAAAAAGAGTTATCTCAATCCTTTGATATGAAGGACTTAGGCCCTGCTCAGCAAATTTTGGGTGTGCAAATTGTTCATGATAGGAAAGCCAAGAAGTTGTGGCTATCACAAGAAAAGTACGTTGAACGAGTTATCAGAAGGTTCAACATGTAAAATGCCAAGCCAGTCAATACTCCACTGGCTAATCACTTCAAGCTGAGCAAGAGTTCGTACCCCTCCTCGAAGACTGAGATGGAAGAAATGGTAACAATACCCTACTCTTTAACAGTAGGTAGTTTGATGTATGCAATGGTGTGTACAAGACCAGATATTGCTCAAGCTGTAGGCGTTGTGAGCACATTTCTCTCCAACCCAGGGAAAGAGCATTGGGAAGTAGTCAAATGGATTCTCAGGTACCTAAAGGGTACAACAAAGCTATGCTTGTGTTTTGGGGGAGCTGAACCAGTCTTGGACGGCTATACAGATTCAAATATGGACGGTGATCTTGATGGTAGGAAATCTACTTTAGGATTCCTCTACACCTTTGCAGGGGGAGCTGTATCATGGCAGTCCAAACTACAGAAGTGTGTGGCATTATCTACAACAGAAGCAGAATATATCACCGCAGCGGAAGCTGGGAAGGAAATGTTATGGGTAAAGCGGTTTCTCTAAGAGCTAGGAGTCAAGCAAAAGAAATACAAGGTGCATTGTGACGGTCAGAGTGCTCTGGATTTGAACAAAAATTCAATGTACCATTCCCGCACCAAGCATATCGACATTCGCTATCATTGGATATGCGAGGTGATGGATCAACAGTTGTTGAAGCTTGAGAAAATTCACACAAAAGAGAATCCAGCAGACATGCTGACAAAGGTGGTTACTTGTGAGAAACTAGAGCTATGTAGAGACATAGCTGGAATGGATGCCAACTAAAAGACGTTAGATTGCATTCTCCTCCAATGGGTATGAAGGGGGAGAATTGTTGGGTTCATACTCGCCAAAGTGGACGAAGGCTCCAGCCACCAATCTTCGAGAAGGCCGGTCACCTAACGAATTTGACGAAGAATTTCGCAGCTGCCCATGTGCATCGCCGACCACCGTTTGTCAAGGTTGGTGGCTGCCAACCTTGACAATCAGTGCTCCCCCTCCCCTATAAATAGAGGGTTGAGGTGAGGAAAATAATGATTCCAACTCAAGCAAGAATAAGAGAGCAAAAGATGTTTTTTTTTAGGTGAGAGTTGTAGTTGAGTGAGAGAGATCCAATCTCCTCCTCCTCCTCTGTTTTTTCTTCTCTATATCTAGTAAAATTCTACTCCAATTTATTGGTGTGAGCGTGTGTTTGATTTCTGGTCTAACAATAATCTAGTTTGTAAGATAGTTGGTGACGAGGATTTCCGGACCAGACCGGAGGCCCTTCCTGTGCCGCCTGGTCGTCGCCCGACCAAGTCTCTAGTCCATTTGCCCTCGAACTTATCGATCCGAGGGGATGCCCATAACGGCCCTCTGATCGGGTCAGCGCCCGACCGCATCCGTGGGGGCCCATTTCTGACACCAGTCCCCCTGGCCTGCGTTAGGGACGTGTATGTGGCGTGTACCTGCAACAATGGCCACGCCCCTGACACCGTTCTGACACACACCACCCTGGAGTGTGAAAATGACCCTCTCAAGTGCTTTGACACCATTCTAATCTTCCAACTAGAAGCAGCCATGTGGGAGGACCACCTACTCCCACAATGCAAACATACAAGGGAAAAATTGGCCCCCTTAACAGGTACACAACTCACAATCCTGAAAATTTTCCCTCTCTCACGTTTGAACTCCCTTGAATCTAACTTGAACACCGAAGGGCCATTGGCTCCCATCACGCCGGTGGGTTTTAGCGCAGGAGATCACCGGCCGGCAAAGGAACAGGTCGTCCCGGACTTGGGGGTAGGCCAACACGAGATTACTGTATCATCAACTGGCACCGTCTGTGGGAAACGACTTCTCTCGTGACATTTCATGGTCTTAACCAGGTCTGGGATTAGCACCCTCCCTGAAGGAACTTCGATGGCCGATTCTAGTGCAAAAAATATAACCGTTTTGGAAAAAACAGTGGCTGACATGATGGCCCGTATGCAGCAGCTGGTCAGTCAGAATGCAGAGTTACTTCAACGAAACCACCCTCCTCCTCCTCCACCAGAGATTCCACCGCAGCCTAACCCGATGGCTGAAGAACAACAGGAGCAGGAGGTCGACAAGGATCCATCTGTCCTCCCCAACGGTGGCAAAAATGGCATTGGAGGGCAAGTTGAGGACCCTCTGCTTTGCCGCCATTCCATCGAGGACGGAGATGGTAGGTGACAAAGGGGAGAGCTCCCATGCTTGGGACGAGCAACTGAAAGCCATGCAAGCTCAAATGGCAAGAGTGTTAGCAGCGGTGGAGGCAAAGGCCCCAAACACCGTCGACGCCCTCATTGGCCGGACGGCCTCCCAGTTCACGCAGAAGGTGATGGGATTTCCACTCCCCCCAAAGTTTAAAATGCCGACCTTGGACGCGTTCGATGGTTCCAAGGACCCGGTGGACCATCTGGAGACATTCAGAGCACTCATGCACCTGCAAGTAGTGCCGGACGAGATCATGTGCAGAGCGTTCCCCATCACGCTGAAGGGCTCGGCGCGAACTTGGTTCAATAAAATAAAGCCGGCGTCGGTCACCACCTTCAAAAAACTCAGCAAGCTCTTCGTGAGCCACTACATTGGGGCCCAGAGGCAGAGGAGACCAGCGGCCTACTTGCTGACTGTGAGGCAGAAAAAGGAGGAAACGCTGCGAGAATATGTACGAAGGTTCAACTAAGAGACTCTGGCCGTGGATGATGTGGATGATAAGGTGGCTGTCACGGCGTTCATGAGCGGTTTGAGAAGTGGGAAACTCCTCTTTTCCCTGTCGAAGAGACCGCCCCAAGATATGGCAAAGTTGATGCTCCGTGCTCACAAACACATGAATGCGGAGGATGCCATGAACGCGAGGCGAGATAATGACGAAGGGGGCGCCTTGCGATCGGAGAAGAAGAGGTCGAGCGGCACCTCGAACGACGAGAGGGAGGCCAAGACAAGCCGAATTAGCAACCGATCGAGGAATAGAGGAGAAGAGAGGCGCGAATACTACCGCGGCCTCGATCAGACATTCACCCCCCTCACGACAAAGCTGAAGGATGTCTTGATGGAGATCAGGGACTACCCGGACCTGAAATGGCCCGAGCCCTTGAAGACACATTCGGTTATGAGGAGCAAGAAGTGATACTGTCGGTTCCACCGCGATCATGGTCACGACACGAAGGACTGCATTGACCTGAAGCAGCAGATCGAAGATCTGATAAAATAGGGGAGGCTTAGCCGCTATGTGGCCGAACGAGACCAGGCACGGGCAAAACGACATAGCCCAGCAAGAACCGAGACAACTACCCAGCCCATTGGAGAGATCAGGGTTATTGCTGGGGGATTCGCTAGGGGAGGGGAATCCTCTTCGGAGAGGAAGAAACACATTCGGGACATCCGAACCGAAGCAGAAGTGATGCTGGTCGGAGCGGCCAGCAAGAAGACGAAAACCGAAGGTCCTGCGATCACATTTACAGAAGAAGAGGCCGCTGAGCTGCATCAACCACACAATGACCCCCTGGTCATCTCGGCAGTGATCTCCAACTTCAGGACTTGGAGAATTCTAGTCGACAGCGGAAGCTCGGCGGACATCCTGTTCCGAGGGGCCTTTGAGAAGATGAAGATCGGCCAAGAGAAGTTAAAGCCGGTCAACTGTCCTTTAGTAGGGTTCACCGGAGATCGGGTGGTCCCTCTCGAATCCATTGCCCTACCAGTCACCCTTGGAGAAGCGCCACACCGGACGACAAAGATGGTGCACTTTCTGGTTGTGGATTGCCCTTCCGCTTACAACGCCATCATTGGCCGAACGGCCCTGAACCAGTTTAAGGTGGTTGCTTCCACGTATCATCTCCGAATCAAGTTTCCGACCGACACGGGGGTCGGGTGTGCAAGGGGCGACCAGAAGGAGGCCCGGGAGTGCTACATGGCCTCCCTCAAAGGAGAACCCAGTCGGGAGACCCTGGTCATTGAAGAGCTTGAGCCCAAGGATGAGGAGGAAGTTAGAAGGGGAGAGCTAACAGAAGATCTGGAAGATGTCCTGGTCGGGCAACCAGAGCAAAACAAAACGGTGAGAATAGGGGCTGCCGCACCCGAGGAGTTGAAGTAACGGCTACGGGAGTTCTTAAGAAACAATGTCGACGTATTTGCCTGGTCTCACGAAGACATGCCCGGGATTGACACGCGAGTAGCGGCCCACTACTTGAACATTAACCCTGAGGCTAGGCCGGTGAAACAGAAGTGGAGGAACTTTGCACCGGACAGGAACGATGCAGTTGTTGAAGAAGTGGAGAAGTTGGTGCAGGCAAAGTTCGTTAGGGAAGCGTACTACCCCACTTGGCTCTCCAACGTTGTCATGGTGAAGAAGTCCAACGGGAAGTAGCGGATGTGCGTTGATTTCACCAACCTGAACAAAGCGTGCCCCAAAGATAGTTTCCCACTACCAAACATAGACCTCCTCATCGACTCTACTGCGGGGTATGAAATGCTCACCTTTATGGATGCTTTTTCAGGATATAACCAGATCCGGATGGCGGAGCATGACCGGGAGCACACGGCTTTCATTACAGACCGGGGGCTCTATTGTTACAACGTCATGCCGTTCGGGTTGAAGAATGCAGGGGCCACATACCAGCGGTTGGTCAACCTCATGTTCAAGTCGCAGATTGGCCGTAATGTAGAGGTCTACGTGGATGACATGCTGGTAAAGAGCAAGCAGGCCACCGACCACCTGCAGGACCTCGAAGAGACGTTCCAAACACTCCGCAAGTACCGGATGAAACTCAACCCCGCCAAGTGTGCATTCGGTGTCGCCTCAGGCAAGTTCCTAGGCTTTATGGTGTCACAGAGGGGGATTGAGGCCAACCCGGAGAAGATTCAAGCCATCATCGACATGCAGGCGCCCAAAATGACAAAAGATGTTCAGAGGCTTGCGGGACGTGTTGCTGCCCTAAATTGGTTCATCTCTCAATCCACGGACAAGTGTCTACCGTTCTTCAAGATCTTACGCAAGGCGTTCGAATGGAACGAGAAGTGTGAAGTAGCCTTTGGTCAACTCAAACAATACCTGAGCTCAGTCCCGCTGCTTAGCCGAACCATCCTGGAGGAAGAGTTGTTTCTCTATTTGGCCGTATCGGCGACAGCAGTGAGCTCAGCTCTTGTCCGAGAAGAAGGAGGGGTCCAAAAGCCAGTTTACTGCATTAGTCGTGCCTTGCGTGGAGCAGAAGAACGGTACCCGAAGATGGAACTCTTGGCCCTCGCGCTGATAACTGCGACTCGGCGCCTGCGGCCCTACTTCCAAGCCCACACGATTGTGGTATTCACTGACCAGCCACTGAAGAACATACTCCACAAGCCCGAGACGTCAGGGCGATTAGTGAAATGGTCCATTGAACTTAGCCAATTCGACATCCACTATCGACCCCGACTGACAATCAAAGGGCAGGCTGCTGCGGATTTCATCGCAGAATTCACTAACCCACCCCCTGCCACCCCTGACGCCGATCTGCCCGACAACAACTGGGTCTTGAACGTTGATGGTTCGTCCACTCGCGATTCCGGTGGTGCTGGCGTGGTCCTTGTCACCCCAGACGGCCACAAGATGGAGTACGCGCTCCGCTTTAAGTTCCCCGCCACTAATAACGCCGCGGAATACGAAGCACTCATTGCCGGTCTCAGAATGGCTCGACGAATGGGGGCAGAACAGATAGTAGTTCGAAGCGACTCTCAGCTCGTAGCGGAACAAGTTCAGGGAGAGTACGAAGCGAGAGAGGACAACATGAAACAATACTGCCAAGTGGCGAAGAGCCTGGCCAGGAAATTCGCAAAAATACTCTTAGAACGCGTCTCGAGGTTGGCGAATGAAGAGGCCGATCGACTGGCTAGAATAGCCTCGTCCAATGAGCCCGACCCGAGCGTTCCAATCGAGATTCTTGATTCACCGAGCATTCACAGCCCGGAAGTCGACCAGATTGTGCCCGAATCCTCGTGGATGAGCCAGATCAGAAATTAGTTAGAGAATGGAACCTTGCCTGAGGACCGGAATGAGGCGAGGCAGATTCAATATCGGTCGAGCAGGTACCTCATACAAGGATACTATACAAGAGAGGGCACACCATGCTGCTGCTTCGTTGCGCCAATGAGGAAGAAGCAGACTACATAATAAGGGATGTCCACGAGAGGGTTTGTGGGAACCACTCTGGTGGTTGGTCCCTCGCTAAGAAGATATTGCAAACGGCCTATTATTGGCCCACCATGGAGAGAGACGCCCAGGAATTCGTCAAGAAATGTGACAAGTGTCAACGGTTCGCCAACATCCCGAGACTGCCCTCTCAAGAGCTGACTCTAATCCAAACTCCCTGGCCCTTTGCCCAGTAGGGGATCGACATTGTGGGTCCGTTGCCGCTCGGCAAAGGACAGACGAAATTTGCAGTGGTGGCGATTGATTACTTCACAAAGTGGGCGGAGGCAGAGGCCCTACCGATAATCACCGAGGAGAAAATGAAGAAGTTTTCGTGGCAGAATATCGTGTGCAGGTTCGGAATCCCCAAGGCCGTCATCACAGACAACGGGAAGCAGTTCGAAGGCAGACAGTTCAACAAATTATGCACCGACCTAGGGATAAGCCACCATGCTTCGTCCCCCAAGCACCCTCAAGCGAACGGCCAGGTCGAAGTCACCAACAGGTCCCTTTTGAAGATCCTTAAGACGAAGCTGGAGAAGGCCAAAGGCTTGTGGGCAGAAGAGCTCCACAACATCCTCTAAGCCTACAGAACGATGGAGAGAGTGCCCACTGGTCAAACGCCGTTCTCGCTTACCTTCGGCACGGAAGCCATGATCCCAGTAGAGATCGGCCTCCCCAGTCCCAAAACGGTGCAGTTCGACCCCGTGACCAACGGCGAGGCCATGAACGTGGACTTGGATCTATTAGAGGAGAGAAGGTTACAGACAGCTGTGAGAGTGGCGTCCTACCAGCAAAAGATGCGCCAATACCACAACTCCAGAGTTCGACCAAAAGACTTCGCGACCGGGGACCTTGTATTGAAGAGAGTTAACCAGTCTACCAAGGACCCCAGAGAAGGCAAGCTCGGACACAATTGGGAAGGACCTTACGAGGTGATCAGCAGTACAAGGAAGGGGACGTATAGGCTGAAAAACTCAGAGGGCAAGGAGTTTCCGCACCCGTGGCACGCAGAACACCTAAGGAAATACTACTCTTGAAAGGCTCCCACTTGTAACTCTCAAGAATATCAATAAAAGCGGCTATTCAGCAAATTGTCCACATGTATCGACATTGAGTTTATCTACTTGCATGGAATAGACATTGAATCTGCTCGGCCAAGTGCCGAGCAGAGCCAGAGGGCCTTAAGTGGCAATGGCATAGAAAGAATCTGCTCGACCAAGTGCCGAGCAGAGCCAGAGGGCCTTGGGTGGCAACGACACAGAAAGAATCCGCTCGGCCAAGTGCCGAGTAGAGCCAGAGGGCCTTAAGTGGCAATGGCACAGAAAGAATCTACTCGGCCAAGTGCCAAGTAGAGCTAGAGGGCCTTAAGTGGCAATGGCATAGAAAGAATCTGCTCGGCCAAGAGCCGAACAGATCCAGAAGGGCCTTGGTCCGAGGGCCGAGCGGAGAGCGGGCCTTAATTGGCAATGCAATAGAAATTGTCTGCCCGGCCAGGGGTTGAGCAGATGCGGTTATTGGATACATTCGCCTATAATTGCCGATCAGGTTCTCGTTAGTACTTGCAAGCACTCTACAAGTTACTTTAAGCAAATGTTTTGAAAATGTAACAAGCAAGGAGTTCAAAAGCAAAAGGTCATTTCATTGATGATAGCAGATGTACAAAGGCAAGGCGCCCATTACAAAAAAAAAAAAAAAAAAAGAAGAAGTAAAGAAAAAACAGTTACAAAAGAGGAGGCAACTCAAGTCCAAGCCGGCTCCTCAGTCACCCCTCCATTCTTCCCATTGCCCTTCTGCTAAACTCATTCTGAGGGAGGCTGAGGGTCCTGCTGGACGCCCTCAGCAGCAGACTCAGGCCCAGTAGGAGGCCCTCCCTCAGCACCGGTTTGAAGCTCAAGGCCCATCTTAGGAGTAGGAGTAGGAGCATCTGTTGCGGCCCCCTTGGTACTTAGGGGAGCCTCTTCAGAATGCTCAAGAACAGAGAAGTCCAGACCAAGGAACTTCCTTGAAGCCTGATCTCTAGCATGCTCGAACCCATGGAGGAAGGTCGGCGCTAATAAAGCCTGAAAGTCATCCCCTAGTCGGAACTCTTCCACCGCCTAACTCTTCGCCTTCAAAAGCTCCTCCTTCAAGGCCTTCTTCTCCTTTTCTAGCTCCTGCCGTTTAGTCTGCTCGGTTGAAAGACCCAGTACAAGCTTGCTGGTGGTGGTGTCAAGCTTTTTGTACTCATCCTCGGCCTTCTTCAAGGCTGCCACTGCCAAGTCCCTCTCAGTGCGAACAACGGCGATCTCGTCCTTCACGGCACGAGCCGCAGTGATCTCCTCTTTCATCCCGTTCAGTTCAACTAGGAGGGCAGCGCAGGTACTCTTCTTATGATTGAACGCCTTTTCCAGGCCTGCCAGGCAATGGCCTATCTTGATGTTCCTGGCAACAGACTGGCAAATGCCATATGTCAGGATGGAACGAGAGAACAGGAAAGAGAAGACCGAGTAGAAAGCGCATACCCTAAGGAGATTATGGTTCATGTCTTTCACCAGGCGATTGTTGTTATACTTGTCGACCCTATGAAGGTCGACGTCCTTCACGGCAACGGCAGCCCTTGCCCATGCTTCCTCCGGGCTCTCAAAAACGTTCCTGGATGAGGGGGTGGCCTCGGCCCTAGCTTGTTCCTCGGCAGTAGCGACCGTACTTTGCCTTCTCTCAGTCTGTGGTGTAGGCGGCTGAACGTGAGGCGGTTCAGTCGTCCTTGCCTCGGGCACTCTTGCCGGGGCCACTACCTTCTTGGTCGGCTCTACCTCGGTGTCCTTCAACCGCTTCAGCTCGAGCTCGGACCCTCCAGCCTTTCACTTCTGCAGAAAAGCAATGTTGAAGCTCATCTCGCCAACAGTCTGATCTTGTGCGAGAGTAACAGTCTGAGGGGTAGCAGCAGCGGCTGAACTGTCAACGACGACTGCGCCAACTGCAAGCAGAATAGGTGTTAGTTAGGTGGCATTGGGAAGCTCTGCAAACAACTAAACACTCACTCTTCTCCCGTTCAGCAGCCAAGGCTTCTCTGGTAGGCTCAAGACCTAGCAAGTAGTTCGACAGGCTTTCGGCAGTGACCAAGTCTTTGTGACTATGGACCTCGTGTTGCTGGACCTTCCTTATGGCTGCCCTCACCTCCTTAGATATTCTGGGCTTGCCCCGACCTGACACCCAAAGCAACCTAGGTCAGGACACCGACACTTGAAAGAGAAGGAAATGAAACCAAGTTCGGTAGAGAAAGAATGTACCCTTCTTGCTCGGGTAACCCCATTGCCTGAGGACCTAAGCAGAGAAGTCAGTCTCCCAAGGTTAAAACTCCCATCCGTCTCCACTGACAAAAAAAAACAGGTCCTTCCAGTTCTTGACCGAGGAAGGGAGCTCGTCAATCAGGTTATACTCCTTTGACCTGCCCGAGAAGTACCACCAACCTATGCCCCTCTCCACTGGCTGGTAGCAGAACAGGAATTCCTCTGGCGTGATGTCTCTTTTATGGACGATCTGCCAGAGGACGGAACAGCCGAGCAGGATCCTCCATCCATTCGGCTGTATCTGCCCTAGAGATAGACGAAGCCATTGTAAGATCCTCCGGACAGACAGGGGAAAGGCCATCCGAAGGCCACCAGCCAACGCGCCCTCATACACTGTGATCTCGCCCTCTCTGGCCGAACAGGCCCAGTCGTCCTTTTTTGGGATCCTGAGCTTCAAACCCCATGCAATCTGATATGCAGCCCGCAAGGCCCCGACCTTCTCTTTGGTGAGAATAGAGGACACCCCAACGGCCTCGTACCCAGGATCATCCTCTTCCGACTCTCCTGACTCTCCCCCCTCAATGGCACCAGAATTGGCGGCCTCTGCTTGGCCCGACTCAAGAACTTGCATAGATCCCCTAGAACTGCTAACGGAGGCCTCATCTCCGGCCTCACGCCTAACTACCTCATACCTTTTTGAGTCTGTGTTCTCAGAATCCGAACTCACGTGCTCAGGATTGGCCATGTTGCCTAATCGTTTTTCGTTCTTGATCCTAAGCAGTACGGGTTTGAATAACAGGGCTACTTCCTCAAATATTGACTTCACAAACCCCGGCCTATCGAAAAACCCTAGAATGTTGGGGATTTCCTCCCTCTTTTGGTAAACCCAGACACAGTAGGTCGCTAACCAGTACATACAACCAGGAAACGAGGCTTACCACAATTTGAAACTCCGACAACAAATTGCTGCGTAAGCCATCGATTCTGGGCGACGAATGACACCCCCTCGGCTGGCAGGAGACAACGAGGACGACGCTGGGGACGACGACGTAAGCTTTCTCTTTCTCTCTCTCTCTCTCTCTCTCTCTCTCTGTGCGTATTTGGTAAAAAGCACTAAGGGAAAAATGGGGGCAACTGCCTCCCTCAACTCCCCCCACATCTTTGAAATCAACGGCCCAGATGGCCTACGATGACGGGATGCCAACGGCTGAGATACGACGCGTCTTTTCGGCTACTGGCAACCGTGCCCTGGCCGCCACGTGGGGGCACATGAAACGATGCGACAGCTCCCATCATTATTGCGCCGTCCTCGCCATAAATGTGCTCCGTGTTCCGCGGTCGGGTCACCCTATGGAATTCCTCTGGCCCCAAGCTGATGGCCAAATGAATTGGGGGCATCTGGTGACGAGGATTTCCGGACCAGACCGGAGGCCCTTCCCGTACTGCCTGGTCGTCGCCCGACTAGGTCTCCAGTCCATTCGCCCTCGAACTTACTGATCTGAGAGGATGCCCATAATGGCCCTTTGATTGGGTCGGCGCCCGATCGCATCTGTGGGGACCCATTTCTAACACCAATCCCCCTGGCCTGCGTTAGGGACGTGGATGTGGCGTGTATCTACAACAATGGTCAAACCCCTGACACCGTTCTGACACACGTCACCCTGGAGTGTGAAGATGGCCCTCTCAAGTGCTCTGACACTATTCTAATCTTCCAACTAGAAGCAGCCACGTGGGAGGACCACCTACTCCCACCATGCGAACATATAAGGGAAAAATTGGCCCCCTTAACAGGTACACAATTCACAACCCTGAAAATTTTCCCTCTTTCACGTTTGAACTCCCTTGAATCTAACTTGAACACCGGAGGGCCATTGGCTTCCATCACGCCGGTAGGTTTTAGCGCAGGAGATCACCGGCCGGCAAAGGAACAGTTCGTCCCGGACCTAGGGGCAAGCCAACACGAGATTGCTACATCATCAATAGCTAGGGAGGAACATGCATTCCTAAGTTACCGATAAAAGATTAGATGGAGGCAGCAGCCGCCAAGCAACAAAAGCATTTCATTCTCGTACATGGTCTAGGCCATGGATCCTGGTACTGGTACAAGGTTAAGCCACTGCTCGAGTCCGGCGGCCATCTGGTCACGGTGTTCAACCTTGCAGCTTCCGGTGCCAACATGAAAACAATATACGAGCTTCGTACATTTAATGAATATATAGCACCGTTACTTGAGATCATGGCGTCAATTCCTCCAGGCGAAAAGGTGATACCAGTTGGGCACAGTCTCGGTGGCATGAACGTAGCTCTTGCCATGGACATGTACCCGGAGAAGATCTCGGTTGTCGTTTTCTTGGCCGCTTACATGCCGGATACCCTACGCAAGTAGATCACGTAAGGTCTTAAATTCGAACACTATTCATATCCCTTTTTTAGTCACCATTCATATCAGGAGTGGCTCAACACTTTAACGAGACTTCTCACATTTTTAAGTTTTGCATACCTGGATTTATATTTTTTAGTAGACATATTTATTATTTATAAATAAAAATATTTATAAATTAAATAATACTATCTGTATAAACACTACACTACGAATTTGAAATTTAAATAATATTACAAGTATAGATGAAAATTTGAATTTAGTACAAAATCTACAATATGTGAGCAAAAAATTATACTTCAATTATTAATATTTTTACTAATAATGACAAAACAAGATAAATAAAAAATAATATTAATGGTAAATACAAGATATTCAACAATAAAGTTGAAACATTAATTTTCATGTTGGACCAAGTTGGGTTTAGCACCATGAGAAGACGTAATCGGTAATAGCTAATCCATTAACCAATTTTGTGTTTATAGTATTTTTCAGCAACATTTACGCCTATATGGGATTTGATAATTTATTTTCAGCTTGAAAGTTTGTGTTCAAGCCATAGAGGGAGAAAGAGGAGAGAGTTATGTAGGTTTAAATTTTGGATTTCTTTTGAAATTCTTAACATCATAGAAAGAGAAAAAAAAATTGAATAGGTCAAAGACTTTTGATCTACCTTATCTGTGTAAAACTAATAATAAGGCATGTGTTTATTTTTTATTAAATTAATTTTCTTAAAAATTATTTAGTGTAATTACATTTGAGCCTTTTTTTCCTTATCTAGACTAAGGCTTTTTGAGGAGCTTAGGCAACTGCCTTGATTACCTAGCAAATGAGCTGGCGCTGGAGATGATGATAAGTTTTCCCTGATTAATTTTATTTTTTGTTAATTATATAAGAAGGTTATATTAGATAACTATAAAAATTCACAGCTTGACCTAGGTAAACTCCATTAGTGACTAAAGGTGTTTCGAGGAAAAGAAAAAACTTGCTACAGAATTAACAAAATCTTTAAAGTGGGAAAATTCAGTGTAATTACTAATGTTGGTTAGCATTTTGAAAGATATCCTAGCAAATAATTACTTCATAACCTTTGGCAAATATATCGACATTTTTAAAGATATAAAGATGGTTTGACTTGCTCACCGGTGAATTGGATCATTATAATGTTTTTTAATTCGGGATTTAATTATCTCATTTTTTTTTTAATTTCAAACTATGCTTAATACGACTCATAATCTGAATAAATTTAGGAGTTTATTACATTTTACATCCCTACACTATATACCAAATCTCATTGTAGGATTTTTACTTTCAATTATAATAATTAAGCTCTTACGTTTGTCGCAATGTTAACTTTTTGCTAATTTTAGTTTAGAAAACAAATAAAAAATTCGCATATGACAAATATATTACTTTTTTCAAGGGACAAAGATATAAAATCATACTTCTTCCTAATAATAAACTACAAATTCTTGTCAAATCACTTTAAAATCATGAATGTGGTTAACTTTATAATATATATAATATAATTAAATTTCATGTAAAAAATTTTAATTCAACTCACATGCGATATATGTGAGCCTTTATAATGGATAATAGTTGAATTTTACTTATCTGTCTCTTAAAAAAAGGTCATGTGGTTATTACGTACAAATTTTTTGTCTATTTTCCAAATAGAAAGTTAAAATTGTTACAATTAAAAGTGAATGTTCTAAGTGAGATAAGTACAAGATTAGATAGTGTAATTAATTGTAAATCTAACATGAGGCATTGTACTTTCCTAAACCTTTATAGCCAAGAAAGATCTCAATGCATGTTTGGTACAAATTTTTTTTAACGTTTTAATTTTGCTTTTTTGGCTAATAAGAAAAAAAAAAGCTTAATTTTTTTAGTTTTTTTGCTTTTATATGCTAAGACTAGCATAAAGGATAAATGAAAAGAAAAATGCAAAAAAATAAAAATTTTAAT
The DNA here is from genome assembly GCA_033060915.1 of Euryodendron excelsum. Lineage (NCBI taxonomy): Eukaryota > Viridiplantae > Streptophyta > Magnoliopsida > Ericales > Pentaphylacaceae > Euryodendron > Euryodendron excelsum. Next base: position 37,527,394 of record CM065385.1, on the reverse strand, counting down.
TTTTTTACTTATAAACCAAAAAAAATTAAAATAAGCTCTACCAAATAGACCCTTAATCCATTTGATGTTTCTTTTTATGGTCTGTAAAACTGTTTCTTTCCTTCTGCCTGTTTTTTTTTTTTTTTTTTTGTGTGTGTGTGTGTGTATAAAGTTATTTGAGAGGATGTCCCCAGAATCATGGTTGGACACTAAGTTTGTACCCTATGGTACTCCCGAAGAGCCCCTGACATCACTGGTATTTGGCCCCAAGTTTATGGCGTCCATTGGCTACCAACTATATCCCATCCAAGTGAGCCTTCTCTCTGTCTCTCTCCCTCTCTCTCTCTCTCTCTCTCTCTCTCTCTCTCTCTCTCTCTCAAATATTAACACACTCTTACGCGTGCGTAATTGGATTTACAATGTATAGGATTTTGTGCTTGCAACAACGTTAGTAAGGCTGGGATCATTTTTTAGAGAAGATTTAGCGAAGGCGAAGAAGTTCTCAAATGAAAGTTAGGGATCAGTAAGGCGAGTTTTTGTTTTATGCACTGAAGATAAATTAATGACGGGGGAATTCCAGCGCTGGAAGATTGAAAACGCTGAAGGAGTAGAAGAGGTGAAGGAAGTCAATGGTGCAGACCATATGGCAATGCTTTCAAAGCCTCAAGAACTGTGTTATTGTCTCTTGGAGATCGCTGACAAGTACGCCTAATTAAAATGCTGCATGTTCCTATGCAAGTATCTATCGCTCTTATCATGGCCTCTAGTGCAATAATGCTATATCATTGTAGTAAGCCTTTTAAGTTGGGTGGTTTTCAGCTTTCAACTAGATATATGTGGGACAACTATCTTTTGTATTTGCAATTTGTGTTTGGGATTTAAATAAATTTGTGTTTAGCATTTACAGCGTAAGCGAGACGGTCCGTGCCATTATTTTTGTTCTTTTGGTTATGCTATCAGATATGTTCAGGTCAACTTTCTTGTATTTGGACTGTTCCTCTCTCTGATCTGATCAAGATCATCTACTTTAAAACTAGAGAATTCATGAAAGCTAAAATCTCTAACAGCCTAACCCCTAAGATTTGCTAAGGTTCGAACTCAAAACATTCAAATTTACAATTCATTCCTATCTCTACTGAACTACCTCTCAAAGATTATGACAAATGCTATTCGCTGCTAGACAGCCAAATCCACCGAAATTTTGTGTAGGACAACAAATTCATGGATGTTGTGAAAGCTTTAGGTCCTATGTCCACTGCAACACCTTCTCAGCAACATTTACCGGCATAGGCAATGAGCTCTTATACCTTCTTGGACCTGTAGATTGGTAAGCATCGAGCCTATTCCCTGAAAAGAATTGAGTGCTCATGTCAAGCGCATATCAAGATTTTTCAAAAGAGGGACGAATTATAGTGCCATAAGTAAAATTATACTTTCATTAGCTTAAAAACATAATAAAGAATTAATTTGGTGGCTAGCCTAGTTGGCTAAAGTTCTTGGTCTCCCTTGAAAGAGTCCACAGTTCGTTGGCTGCAAGGTTTGAATTGACTTTGAATTTAATTAACTAATCCTTATTTGTTAATTTCAAATTATGCTTTATATGGCAGGAGATTAAAATTAGCTGAACAAATCTATTACACAAAACATTTCTCGGTATGAGATTAAGTTATATTTTTCCTTTCTTTTTTTCTTTTTTTTTTCTGTTGAAATAGAAATATTTTGTTATATTAGACTATGGGTCATATTCATGTGTTTTCTAATAACAATTTAGTTGTTTTTTTTTTTCATATTTTATTGACACCGAATAGAAATTACTTCTATTTTTTTACGTAAAAATCGAACCTTGTGTTCCAACATATTTCTGATGGACTTTGACCTGATCCTATTGAAAATTGTTCACCGCATGTTACTGTTAGTGCTTGATCATCGTCTCACCAATTTTCCATCCGAACATTCTGAGATGGTGAGACATGTAAAACAAACTTAGGAAGTAACCACCTAAGCTTCCATTCTTCAATTTTAATTGCGAAAAGAAAATAATAATAATTTGCTCGCCTACTTGGACCCATCATGCAGTGATCCATGTTTTTCGTGATCCGAAATTGAAAAAGTTGGGCAAAAAACATAAAAGAAGAGTTCGCTACCCCATGATATACATTTAATGATCCATTGCCAACCGGATTATAATTGAATGATGACAAGAGACAAGCGTTCGCTGGGCCATAATATACAGGAAAATACTGTTCTTTTAGAAAAAAAATTTGAATAGAAAAATCACACAAAAATGATGTGGCTATATTGGTAATTAAAAGCTCATAATGCGTGTTTAATTTGCTTGAAAGTACAATAGACTCATTCATCTATAACATTATGTACATAAATTCTATATGAATTTTTTTATTGTATAATATTACCCTAGGAGAGAGTCTTGAAACACTTCTCACTTAGGGCCGGACAATGGGTCTTGCTTTGTTTAAATACAAAGGGAAGTCAATATTATCTTTAGTAATTGAAAAAATGAATCAAGTTACTAGCTCGACTTGTGTTGGACTCATTAAAAGTCATTGAAATCGGCTTAATATGTTAATAAAACAAGTTTGAACATATTTAGCAACTTGTTAATTTTTTATATAGGCTTGAAGTTGGAAAATAAAGTTATATGTTCTCTATGTTTATGTAAATGACCAAGTTTATTAAGCTTGACTTTAATCAGTTTAATTGAAATTTGTTTGAGATCAGCTTAAAAAATAAAGAAGTTAAACTTAAATATATTTTTAAGTTGTTTAAGTTTTTCAAACTAAGCCCAAATAGTTCATTAATTGTTTACCGAGCTAACCATCGTGTTTATTTCATTTGATGCTTACTGTAGAGTATTTATATATTTGTGTAAGATCCTCCATAAATGATAAAATTATAGTGCCAAATAGTCACCTGAAAAAATTTCTTAGCTGGAGTGGATCTAGATCCATTTACCCATGCGAACTCGATAAACTATATTTCTTGGAGAAAACAATATGCAAGGAAAGGAACAAATCATTGACGACTCATAATCTAGCTCAAGTGAAGCACTAGAGGGTTTCTTTGCCCAAAAGGGGCAAAAAATAAGTTGGAGCTATCTAATTTTTTGTGAGAGTATGGGTTAGAGATTGGGAGCTTTGGGGGCATCCGCCACTGCACCACCACCTCTTCTTCTTGATTAGTGAAATTCTTTTCGTTATCTTCGCCGGTGGATGTAAGCTTTAACCTGAATTACGTTTGTGTGGCGGTATTGTGTAGAAATAATTGTAACAATTTCCTATTTTGTTTTCCAAATCTCATCTTCCAAATCATGTGATTCATTGCCCTCTCGATCTCCTGAGCTATTTAATTGTCAACTAGATACTTAAATCAAGTGATTCATGCGTACCAGAATGCTACACAACACAAAAAGGACAAGATAATGTAGAAGTTTTACACGTCTTTCAGTTAAGGAAGAGCCGAAAACAACATTAAAAGGGTTAATTTGAAGTGCTATCCAAATTTAAAAAAAAAAAAAAAAAAGATCAAATGTAGGCCAAGTAAAGTTACAAATCGATTGCCTAATCGTGCCGTGTAGAATTCCTTGTCCTTCTCTTAGTTCTCGATATAATCTGTGTGCAAGCCAGGGAAGAACATGGATCATAAAGTTAGTTACCGAGAAACTATGGAAGTAGCAGCAAAGCAAACAAAGCATTTTATCCTGGTACATGGCCTTGGCCATGGAGCTTGGTGTTGGTGCAAGCTTAAACCATTGCTCGAGTCTGCTGGCCACAGGGTCACGCTGCTTGACCTTGCGGCTTCTGGTATCGACCTGAAAACCATATGCGAGCTTACTTCGCTTCATGAATATACTGTGCCGTTGTTGGAGATGATGGCGTCGATTCCTCCGGGCGAAAAGGTGATACTAGTTGGGCACAGTCTTGGTGGCATGAACTTAGCTCTTGCCATGGACATGTTCCCAGAGAAGATATCGGTTTCAGTCTTTCTGTCCGCGTTCTTGCCAGATACCCTACACAAGCCCTCTTATGTTCTAGATCAGGTACGTCTCCTTGTAGATGTATTATGTATACATGGTTCTGTATCTATAATGTATTAGCCTCATTCAAAAAAAAAAAAGAACCATGGATGTGCCTTGGTGCCTTGACCAAGGTCTGATATGCCATTCGAAATACGTCTCGTATTTGTCATAGTGTTTTTTAGGAGTAACTAGTTTGTTGAAAGGAAAGGAATTTAAGAGAAGTCTGTTAGAATAAATGGGTGTAAACTCATTATTTTGTTGATCTTTGAGCCAATATAAATGTGGGACCCATACATCCTTTGTGTCGAGTCATTGGTGCGTTGGATTCACCTCCGAGAGGAGATGAATCTAGACTATTTACTTGCTCAAATCCGTGTAGGATTGAATGAGTTATTGGCTTCCAAAGTCACTCCCTTGAATATGGGTTATGTAGTTGAAAGTGGGTTATCCCACATTGATTTCTCATGGGAAATAAGTTGTCCATATATAACCCAAGTTTAGAGTAAGGTTTGGGCCCCAAGGGGCACCCCACTTTTGTGAAAGGGGGAGGACCTATGGAACCCATGGGTTGACCTAATACTCCACACGCGCGCGCGCCGCCGCCGCCCGCCCGTCCGGTTCGGTTCAAGTCTTTCCTTTTTGGGCTAGGGTCGGAATTAAATTAATTAATTAATTTATTAATTAATTTTATATTAATTAATTAATTAATTTCTGACGGTTTGACCGAACAGATGTGACCGTTGACCGAACAGGTGTGTCCCTCCGGTAAGGGACTGTTTGGCTGCTGGTACCTGTTCGAACCAGTGTTTCGAACAGGCACCTGGGCTCTATAAATAAAGCAGCATTCTAGCATTCATAATATTAGAAAAATTTCGATTGTTGCATACAACGAATTCCTTTTTCCTCCCGTATTTTCTTCCTGAGAGAGTTCAGATCATCTGGTGAAGCCGCCGAGCAGTTTTTATCGAAGTGCTGCCTAAAGACTGCTGAGATCGTTTTATCCTGGGAGTCAGACGCCCATCATCCCGTGAGCACCAACTGTGGGGGGTGAATCTGTCTTTAAGGAGAGAGTGTGAAACACTCGACTCGATCTATCTTTCGATTTCTACATTTTCTATTTTTGTGAACGACAACCGGGTAAGTCGTTACGATTTAGTTTGTTCTTATTCAGATTCTAATTGTCTTCTAGTTAAAATTGCTTCTAATTGATAATTAGATAATTCGTGTTATTTTATTGTTTGTGATCACTAATTATACACATAGTGATTAAATAGGAATTATTTATCCAACTATTTAGGCAACAATCTTAAAGACAGAAAAATTCCTATTTTTAACTGTGTTAATTAGTGTCGTGTTATATATCGTTTCTGGATTAATACTCAAATTTTGTGTAAAATTGGTTAATCCAGAAATGGCTGATGATACTCCTATTCCTACTCTTACTTCAACTCCTACTGTGATTGGGACACCGGTACCGACAATGACAGTGCCGGTGAATCAAGTGCATACACCAAATGTGCCGGTGAATCACGGAGAAAAGCCAGAGAAGTTCAATGGAACTGATTTCAAAAGGTGGCAACAGAAAATGTTGTTCTACCTGACGACTCTAAACTTGGCAAAATTTCTTCGTGAAGATGTTCCCACTCTGAACGAGAATGAGTCCGACCAGCAAGTAGTTGCGGCAGTGGAAGCATGGAAACATGCTGACTTCCTATGTAGGAACTATATCCTCAATGGACTGGATAATACACTCTACAACGTGTATTGTGCCGTGCAGACGGCAAAAGAACTGTGGGAATCTTTAGACAAGAAGTATAAGACGGAAGACGCCGGCTCAAAGAAATTTGTGGTCGGTAAGTTCCTTGATTACAAAATGTTTGATTCTAAAACAGTTATTAGCCAGGTCCAGGATCTCCAAGTTATACTTCATGACATCCATGCCGAAGGCATGGTTCTGAGTGAGTCTTTCCAAGTGGCTGCGATAATTGAAAAATTGCCGCCGTCCTGGAAAGAATTCAAGAACTATCTGAAGCATAAGCGCAAGGAGATGAGGCTTGAGGAACTTATCGTCAGGCTAAGAATTGAGGAAGACAATCGAGCTTCTGAGAAGAAGTTTGTTAACACCCATATGGTGTCAAAGGCAAATGTGGTGGAGCAAGCCAAATCCAACGACAAAAAGCGAAAGCATGAAGGTCAAGGGTCCTACCAAGGTTCCAAAGGTGGCGATTTCAAAAGGTTCAAAGGGAAATGTTACGTCTGCGGCAGGACTGGTCATACGGCCAAGGAATGTCGCAAGCGTAAGGATCTTGAGAAGAAGGATCCAGAGAACCACAAGAAGAAATCTGCTCAAGCCAATGTGACCGAGGATCTCTGTGCCAATGTGGAAGACCTGAATCTTTCTGCCGTAGTTTCTAAGGTAAACTTGGTTGGCAATACTAAAGAATGGTGGGTGGACACTGGGGCCACTCGTCACATCTGTGTCAACAAGTGGATGTTCACATCTTACCACTCAGTGAACGGTGAACAACTCTACATGGGCAACTCGGCAACCTCAAAGGTTGAAGGTCAAGGGAAGATCGTTCTGAAAATGACTTCCGGCAAAGAACTTACTCTGAATGAGGTGTTCCATGTGCCAGACATTCGCAAGAATTTAGTCTCTGGTTCATTGTTGAGTAAGAAGGGCTTTAAGTTGGTTTTTGAGAGTGATAAGTTTGTACTTACTAAGGGGGGAATGTTTGTGGGAAAGGGATATCTGAGCGATGGGCTCTTCAAACTTAATGTAATGACTGTGGCTCCTAAGTCTTCTAGTAATAATACTGCATCTTCTATTTACTTGCTTCAGTCTTCAAATGTATGGCATGGTAGACTAGGTCATGTTAACTTTGATACCATGCGTAGATTAGTTAAATTAGAGTCTTTGCCTAAACTTGATTTTAATGCTACTGATAAATGTGCAACTTGCGTTGAGGCAAAGTTGACTAGAACTCAGTTTAAATCAATTGAAAGAAGTACGGAACCACTTGAACTAATTCATAGTGACGTTTGTGACTTGAAATATGTTCAAACTCGAGGTGGGAAAAAATACTTCATAACTTTCATTGATGATTGCACTCGCTATTGTCACGTCTACTTAATGAGAAGTAAAGATGAAGCAATAGACATGTTTATACAATACAAGAGTGAAGTTGAGAATCAACTTAGCAAAAAGATTAAGGTGTTAAGAAGTGATAGAGGTGGTGAGTATGAATCACCATTTGCACAACTATGTGTTGAACATGGTATCATACATCAAACCACTGCACCTTATTCACCTCAGCAAAATGGAGTTGCTGAGCGAAAGAATCGCACTCTAAAAGAGATGATGAATGCTATGTTGATAAGTTCTGAGGCACCCCAGAATTTGTGGGGGGAAGCGTTGCTATCCGCCAACTATGTTCTCAACAAGATACCCCACAAGAAACTTGGCAAAACCCCTTATGAGATGTGGAAAGGTCGAAAACCTTCCTATAAATACTTGAGAGTATGGGGTTGTTTAGCTAAGGTAGCTGTTCCTTTACCCAAGAAGGTAAAATTAGGACCACAAACAGTTGATTGTATATTTATTGGCTATGCCGAACATAGCAGTGCATATCGATTTCTGGTTCACAAGTCTGAAATATCAGATATTCATGTGAATACAATAATGGAGTCTAGGAATGTATCCTTCTTTGAGGAGGAGTTTCCGTATAAGTCTACACATGGATCAAGTTTGCTTAAACGAACTCATGATACCATTGTAGATAAAGACTATGGGTCAGTGGATAAAGAAAACGACGCTGAACCTAGAAGAGGTAAAAGGACAAAGGTTGCAAAATCATTCGGTCCTGATTTTCTAACATATTTGGTAGTAGAAAATGAACCTCAGAGTTACAAAGAAGCAATGTCTTCTCCGGAAGCACCTTTGTGGAAAGAGGCTATCCATAGTGAAGTTGAGTCAATTCTGCAAAATCATACATGGAAACTAGTGGATCTTCCACCTGGTAATAAACCCCTTGGATACAAGTGGATATTCAAGAGGAAGATGAAAGCAGATGGCTCAATTGACAAATACAAGGCCAGACTTGTAGTCAAAGGCTACAAGCAGACTGAGGGAGTGGATTATTTCGATACATATTCTCCTGTAACCAGAATAACGTCCATACGTATCTTGATAGCCTTTGCGGCTTTACATAATCTTGAGATTCATCAAATGGATGTTAAAACGGCATTCTTAAATGGAGATTTGAATGAGGAGATTTATATGGATCAACCTGAAGGATTCATTGTTCCTGGCAAAGAGAAAAAGGTATGCAAACTTGTTAAATCTTTATATGGACTAAAACAAGCCCCGAAACAATGGCATGAGAAGTTTGATAATGCTATGCTGTCAAACGGCTTCAAGATAAATGAATGCGATAAATGTGTTTATGTGAAGAACACTGCTCATGGTTATGTCCTTGTTTGTCTTTATGTAGATGATATGATTATCATTGGTAGCAATACTGAGGTTATTAAAGCTACTAAGAAAAATTGTTGAACAGTAAGTTTGACATGAAGGATCTAGGGATTGCAGATGTTATACTTGGTATTAAGATTACTAAAACATCTGAGGGATATGCGTTATCACAGACTCATTATGTCGAGAAGATACTCGATAAGTTTAGTAAGTCTGATAACGGTCTAGCAAACACACCCGTAGATTGTTTTCTACATTTATACAAGAACGATGATGAGGGCATATCTCAATTAGAATACTCACGGATAATTGGCAGTTTAATGTATCTCATGAATTGCACACGTCCGGATATTGCTTATACGGTAAGCAGATTGAGCAGATATACGAGTAACCCAGGGTTAAACCACTGGAAGGCCATAGTTAGGGTTCTCAGGTATCTCAGATACACCTTGAATTATGGGCTGCACTATACGAGATATCCAGCTGTTGTAGAAGGTTACACAGACGCAAATTGGATATCTGACACTAGAGACTCTAAATCCACAAGTGGATATGTGTTTACTCTAGGAGGTGCAGCAATATCTTGGAAATCCTCAAAACAAACTTGCATAGCTAGATCCACCATGGAATCTGAGTTTATCGCTTTAGATAAAGCAGGAGAGGAAGCAGAGTGGCTTCGTAACTTTCTGGAGGATATTCCCGTGTGGCCTAAACCAGTCTCTGCTATATGCATACATTGCGATAGTCAATCTGCAATAGCAAGAGCACAAAACCACATGTATAATGGGAAGTCACGACATATACGTCGACGACACAATACTGTGAGGCAAATGCTTTCTAATGGAATTATATCCATTGATTACATCAAGTCTAAGGACAACATTGCGGATCCGCTTACAAAAGGCTTGACGAAAGATCAAGTAGAGAATTCATCGAGGGGAATGGGCCTTAAGCCTATGACTTAAAAAGTCACCATAATGGCAACCCAACCTAGCTGACTGGAGATCCCAAGATCTAGGTTCAACGGGACAACAAAATTGTGCGTGACTTAGGACAAATCACTGAGGAACTCGTTCCGCTGTCCATTTCTATGATGAAATAGTGATAACCTGTAGACAGTGTTTAGGATGAGCTTAGCTCTTAATGATTCTTATACCTTGGAATTCCAAGTGGAGTATAGCAGGATACTCTTAATAAGAGATCACCTATATGAGTATGAAGGGGCCGCTTCTATGAGAAATTCTTAAGGCTAATTTCTCTAGAGTACTCATGAATCTACCAGGCATTGTTTAGGGCCAAAATGAACACAACCGAATGGATCACTAGATGATTTGAAAGGAACCGTGTGAGTACTATTGTCTTGGTTTATATAAACGGCTGAACAGTTCAAGACATCATGTTCACTGGTTAGCCAAATAAATCCGATGGTATTTCACTAGGGAAGGTTCAAAGCCAAAAGCCACCTTTCCCGATGCGGTAACTTTCTACCTGTCTCTCTCTCTCTCTCTCTCTGTGTCAAGTCAGTATTCTCATGTGCATTTTTCATTTCCAGCCAATCTCATTCATGTGGGGGATTGTTAGAATAAATGGGTGTAAACCCATTATTTTGTTGATCTTTGAGCCAATATAAATGTGGGACCCATGCATCCTTTGTGTCGGGTCATTGGTGCGTTGGATTCACCTCCGAGAGGAGATGAATCTAGACTATTTACTTGCTCAAATCCGTGTAGGATTGAATGAGTTATTGGCTTCCAAAGTCACCCCCTTGAATATGGGTTATGTAGTTGAAAATGGGTTATCCCACATTGATTTCTCATGGGAAATAAGTTGTCCATATATAACCCAAGTTTGGAGTAAGGTTTGAGCCCCAAGGGGCACCCCACTTTTGTGAAAGGGGGAGGACCTATGGAACCCATGGGTTGACCCAATACTCCACACGCGCGCGCGCCGCCACCGCCGCCCGCCCGTCCGGTCCGGTTCGGGACGGGACGTGGGCGTGGGTCGTGGGTTCGGTTCAAGTCTTTCCTTTTTGGGCTAGGGTCGGAATTAAATTAATTAATTATTTTATTAATTAATTTTATATTAATTAATTAATTAATTTCTGACGGTTTGACCGAACAGATGTGACCGTTGACCGAACAGGTGTGTCCCTCCGGTAAGGGACTGTTTGGCTGCTGGTACCTGTTCGAACTAGTGTTTCGAACAGGCACCTGGGCTCTATAAATAAAGCAGCATTCTAGCATTCATAATATTAGAAAAATTCCGATTGTTGCATACAACGAATTCCTTTTTCCTCCCGTATTTTCTTCCTGAGAGAGTTCAGATCATCTGGTGAAGCCGCCGAGCAGTTTTTATCGAAGTGCTGCCTAAAGACTGCTGAGATCGTTTTATCCTGGGAGTCAGACGCCCATCATCCCGTGAGCACCAACTGTGGGAGGTGAATCTGTCTTTAAGGAGAGAGTGTGAAACACTCGACTCGATCTATCTTTCGATTTCTACATTTTCTATTTTTGTGAACGACAACCGGGTAAGTCGTTACGATTTAGTTTGTTCTTATTCAGATTCTAATTGTCTTCTAGTTAAAATTGCTTCTAGTTGATAATTAGATAATTTGTGTTATTTTATTGTTTGTGATCACTAATTATACACATAGTGATTAAATAGGAATTATTTATCCAACTATTTAGGCAACAAAGTCAACAAATTAGGCTTTCTCTATCTTTAAACCTTCCCTAAAGAAGAATTAATTCATAACCTTTGGCAAATAAAATGACATTTTTAAAAGATATAAAGATGGTCTGACTTGTTTCCCGGTGAATTGGGTCATTATATGTTATAATCATATATATATATATATATAAAATTTGTGTTTGTCTTTATATTTTACCTCTCTCTTATGTGACGCTCTAAATGCTCTCATATTTTTAAAATACCGCGTCATAGGGCAATTGATTAGATAACTAAAAAATAATTAACATTAAAGGATTTTTATAGACTTATGATATAAATAACTATATCAGAGTATTAAATAATCCAATTGTTGGATATTAATCATAGTCATTATACATATAAAAAATCAAAAATAACAATTGGTTAGATAACTTATGATATAGATAACTATTGAATCTACACTATTATCAATTCACTATTTAATTCAATCTGATTCATATTGATAACTTATGTATATTTAATAACTTAATGATATAGATAACAACTTTACACAATGAGGTTACACGTATAGATATTTACTGAGTTCGCTAAGTGAAGAAATCATACTTTGTACAACTCTTATTTTAAAGAAAATATAATACACACACATATATATACGTAGAAATCATAACTTTATACAACTTTTATTATGCAGTCTATTTTTATCTAAAGAAGTCTCTATTTCCAGGTAAATATTACGGTAAATACTAAATATATTTTCATAATAACTTTTATTTTGTGATAGACTCTTTTACCAAATAACAAAAATGCAAAGAGTTTGAACTCAACAATTCTAATGAAAAACTTCTAAATACAAATATCACACAATCTACCAACTAAGAAGCAACACTTTAATCCTATACATCAGGTATGATCTTATGTTATTATTGTTACATAAAAACTATGTCATCATATTATCTAATGATTTGCTATAACCATACTTATGTTATTATTGTTACATAAAAACTATGTCATCATATTGAAGATGATACCTATGCAAAAGTCCATAGCCATTAGCTCATAAGAGGTTTTACAAGTTCTTTTATTTTTTTTTATAATTGTCAATAGTTTGTATGAAAGACAAAATTCTCTATAATGTTAGGATAAATTAGATTTGTCAATTTTGGTTAGTATTCTTAATTATTGTGAATTTAATGATTAAATTATTTATCACATTTTTATTATAAATTTAAAGAACTGTCTCATGCATTGCACGAGTTGACATCTAATGTTTTTTAATTTTTGAATTGAATTATCTAATCTTTTTTGTTGATTGCAACTTATGCTTAATATGACAATAGATTAACATTATCTGAATAAATCTTAGCACCGAACATTTTTCTTTTCAGCTGACCTGTAAAATTGTTTTTTCTTTTTTATTTGGGTTATAGTTATTTGAGTGGACGTCCCCAGAATCATGGTTGGACACAAAGTTTGTATCCTACGGTACTCCCGAAGAGCCCCAGACAGCAACAATTTTTGGCCCCATGTTTTTGGCGTCCAATCTCTACCAACTATGCCCCATCCAAGTAAGCCATCTCTCTCTCTCTCTCTCTCTCTCTCTCTCTCTCTCTCTCTCTCTCGTTAACAGACTACTCTTATGCGTGCATAAATGAAATTACATGTATAGGATTATGAGCTTGCAACAACGTTAGTAAGGCCGGGATCACTATTTCGAGAAGATTTAGCAAAGGCCAAGAAATTCTCAAATGAAGGTTATGGATCAGTAACGCGAGTTGTTGTCGTATGCAAAGAAGATAAGGCAATACCGGAGGAATTCCAGCACTGGATGATCGAAAACGCCGGAGTGAAAGAGGTGAAGGAAGTCGATGGTGCAGATCATATGTCAATGTTATCAAATCCTGAAGAAGTGTGTCATCGTCTCTTGGAGATTGCTAATCAGCAAGCTTAAAGTGCCTATTCTGATAGCAACTATGGCTCTGTTTGGTAGGTCTTAAATTCAATTTTTTTTTTTCATTTTGAAAAAAGTTAAAAACAAATTCTAGTTTTTATACTTATAAGTTAAAAAAGTCAAGTTTAAGAAATCGTACCAAACGGATTTTATATAGTGATTGTAAAATGATCGACCTCTTTCGATCTTATACAGCCTCTAGTGCTGTTAGTGATTATGATGATGCTATCCTTGTAGTTGCCACTGTTGGGGTTCTTCCCAACTTTCGTGTACTAATATTTGGGAGAGCTATCTTTATGCTTCCCTGTTTGTATTTGTAATGTGTGTTTGGGATTTATTAAATTCATTTATGGCGTATAATCCTAAAATTAAACTCGTAATTATTGGTTTCTTTCTCCCATATCATCCTAAAATTTGATGGTCTTCTCTTTTGTTTGTCATGCCACTCTAAAGAATAAGATGGCGATTAGAACTTTGAATTGTCCAACATCATGAATAGGCCGACAACTTTTTCTGTTTCATTTTTTTTTTTTTTTTGGATGATGTTGTCCAAATCTGAGTTTGAGATGAATTTTTGCACCTATAAAACATGTTAACAACACATTAATGTGTTGTGTTATATTAACTGCGATATAAAGATTTTGTCGTTTCCAACTACATATGATATTTTCTTTGAGGAGAATTTTTGTTTACTACGTGAGAAGAAGGAAAGTAAAATGGGATTTAGGAATTTTAATAACAGGATTCAATCATGTCACTCTGCAAGAAATTGGATCCAGTAATCCTCTCTAAATGTAACGGTCAGTGTCACTTATTAAGAACGTAACAAATTGTATTATTAAAAGTACTAAATTTGATAGTACATTTGGGAAGTGTGGCCAAATCTTATTTTCTACAACAATGACAATTACTAACTCACTGAATCCTTTCTTCTTAAAAAAACACATTGAGACTTTTGGGGCAGCCGCGGCTGCAACGCCATTTTCTTGTTCATTAGTGAATTTTTTTTTTAATTATTTTTGCCTATAAACGCACGCTTTAAATTGAATTACATAAAATTTGTTTATCTATTTCGTGTGAGTGTGTTTGAAACAATTTTCTATTTCATATTCACTCTCAAATATGTGAGTTTTTCATACCAAAAATAATGTAGTTTGAAGGATAAAGACTTCCTGCATACTTGACACAATGAGAAAACAAAAAAAATAAAAAATTAATAATAAAAATAAAAAATTTCTTGTTAATTAATTTTAAAGGTACATGGGATGAGATATTTCTTTATAAATACTTCTCTTGCTTTCACTTAATTAACAAAGAGATAATAATACTACCTTTGCTGGGATTACCAAATGTCCTTCAGAACTGAAAACCTAGTGTCTAATCAACCAGCCATAGCTCTCTTAACAAATTAGGACCAAAACATATTTTAATTTCCATTGAAAAATAAAATTATTCTTAGGTTGGATGGTTCTTTTCATGCACTATTAGGTGATGTTATATAGTCTAGTAAGTTCGTTTTCTTTGATTTTGTAATGCTCTCATGCAATGTTGGATTCTGATAATGATAATGTTAGGCTATGTTATTTAGTCTAGTAAGTTCGTTTTCTTTGATTTTGTAGTGCTCTCATGCAATGTTGGATTCTAATAATGATAATGAAATGGCGTTTGAAGAAGAAGAAGAAGAAGAAGAACCTCACATGCAAGTTGTGGTTTTGACACACTCAAAGTGATTACCCTATCCCTTCGATAACCATATAGCACTTAGGACCAAATTAAGGCAAGCACAAAATTAATAATATAATTGAAGTTCCTTTTTCATTTTCAAAACTGTGGGGGTAATTATAGTACCATAAAATTTTCAATTACAAATCGAAAGCATATTTGAAAAAATCAAATCTAGGCCAAGCAAGTCAATAATCGATTGCCTAGCCTAGTCGTACCGTGTAGATCGGGTTGTCTGGACTTGTAGTTTCTTTCATCGACCAGTCAAAATTGCTTGCATAGCATTTGACTCACTAGGAGACCTAGAATTTTCTTCTTTTTTTTTTTTTGTGTAACTAGTCAAGAATTTTCTTTGTTATTTCTATAAAATCTCTATGTAATAGAGAGAGAGAGAGAGAGAGAGAGAGAGAGAGAGAGAGAGAGAGAGAGAGAGTCACCTAGAAAAGATGGAAGTTTCCAAGCAGCAACAAAAGTATTTTTTCCTTCTTCTTGTTTTATTTTCATTTCTATTTTTGGTTGAAATCTCAAAAGAAGTAAGGCAGCCACGAGAGATCCAACTGGACCAAAAGCATTTTGTTCTAGTTCATGGCCTATGCCATGGAGCTTGGTGCTGGTACAAGCTTAAACCACTGCTCGAGTCCGCTGGCCACAGGGTCACAGTGCTCGACCTTGCGGCTTCCGGTGTTGACACGAAAACCATATACGAGCTGGTAATGGCATTCCTTCCGATCAGGTCAGGTCCCTTGCCCGCCTGATCGGGGTATTCTCCCGACCAGGTCAGGTGCCTCACCAGCTTGGTCGGCCCCCGATCAGACCACCAAGGTCCCGAACGTGCAACCATCAATGGGCCCCACGACTGACATCGGACACCCTGGCACACACTTAGGTCATGGGCGTGGAGTGTACAAGTGACAACCACCTTACCCCTGACACCGTTTTGACACACGCCACCATGGAGTGTGGGGATGACCCTCTCAAGTGTTCTGACACCTTTCTAATCCTTCAACTAGGGGCTGCCACGTGGAGGGGTCACCTACCACTCTCATGCAAACATACAAGGGGAAGACAGAACCCCTTGGACAAGTACGCAAACACACCAAAAAGAAATGAACCCTAAGACATTATTCTTCTCTCTATCAACTTGATTTCTTTGAATCTAACTTGAACACTGGAGGGCCTTTGGCTGCCGCCACACCGGTGGGCCTAGTGCAGGAAATCACCCACCAGCTAGAGAGGAGTTCATCTCGGACCAGGGGGCAAGCCACCATGAGTTCGTTGCATCATTAGCTGGCGCCGTTTGTGGGAAACAACTTCTCTTGTGGCATTTCATGGTTTTGACTAGGTCTGGGATTAGCACCCTCCCCAAAGGAAATTCGATAGCCGATTCCAGTGCAGAGAAGATAGCCGCCTTGGAGAAGACGGTGGCTGACAAGATGGCCAGCATGCAATAGCTGGTCCGTCAAAATGCAGAATTACTCTAACGAACCCCAGCTCCTCCGGTAGAGATTCTACCGCAGCCCAACCCGTCGGCGGAAGAATAAGAGGAGCAGGAGGTCGACAAGGATCCATCCATTCCCCCCAACGGCAACGAAACGGGCAATGGAGGATGGGTTGAGGACCCTCTCCTCCCCGTGAGCCCCCCATCGAAGAAGCACAAATGAGCCATGCCATACTGTTGAGGACGGAGATGGTAGGCGATAAGCCGGAGAGCTCCCATACTTGGGATGAACAACTGAGGGCCATGCAAGCTCAGATGGCAAGTGTTTTGGCTGCCGTGGAGGCCAAGGCTCCAAACACCGTAGACACCCTCACTGGCCGAATGGCTTCACCGTTCACTCAGAAGGTGATGGAATACCCACTCCCCCCGAAGTTTAAAATGCCGATTTTGGACGCGTTTGATGGATTTAAAGACCTGGTGGACCACTTGGAGACATTCAGGGCGCTCATGCACTTGCAGGCAGTGCCGGATGAGATCATGTGCAGGGCTTTCCCCATCACGTTTAAGGGTTCGGCACGAACCTGGTTCAACAAAATTAAGCCAGCGATGATCTCCACCTTCAAGGAACTTAGCAAGCTCTTTGTGAGTCATTACATCAGGGCACAGAGGCAGAGGAGGCATGCAGCGTATCTATTAACTATGAGGCAGAAAAAGGAAAAAACATTGCGGGAGTATGTGGGGAGGTTCAACAAGGAGACTTTGGTCGTGGACGACAAGGTGGCAGTCACGGCGTTCATGAGTGGCCTTAGAAGTGGGAAACTTCTCTTCTCCCTATCAAAGAGGCCACCCCAAGACATGGCTAAATTGGTGCTTTGCACCTAGAAGCACATGAATGCGGAAGATGCCATGAGTGTCAGGCGAGACAATGACGAAGGGAGCGGCTCACGCACGGAGAAAAAGAGGTCTAGCGGAAGCTCAAATGAGGAAAGGGAGACCAAAGTGAGCAGGACCAGTAACCGAGGTAGGAACCGGGGGGAAGAAAGACGTGAGCATTATCGCGATTTAGACCGCACATTCACCCTACTCACGACAAAATTGAAAGACGTGTTGATGGAGATCAGGGATGACTCAAACCTGAAATGGCCCGAACCCCTAAAGATGCCCTTGAGCATGAGGAGCAGAATGAGATACTGTCAGTTCCACCATGATTATGGCCATGACACAGAGGATTGTAGCGACCTAAAGCAACAAATCGAGGATCTAATCAAACGGGGAAGGCTCAGCCGCTACGTGGTTAGTCGTGATCGAACACGGGTAGAACGACGCAGCCCTGCATGGACAGAAACTACCACCCAGCCCATTGGAGAGACAAGGGTAATCGCAGGAGGATTCCCTGGGGGAGGGGAGTCCTCTTCAGCGAGGAAGAAGTATGTTTGGGACATCCGAACCGAAGCGAAAGTAATGCTGGTCGGGGCGGCCAACAAGAAGACGAAGACCGAAGGCCCCATGATCACCTTCACGGAGGAAGAAGCAGCCGAGCTGCACCAACCCCATGATGACCCTCTGGCTATCTCCGCGATGATCTTCAACTTCAAAACTTGGAGAATCTTGGTCGAGAGCGGAAGCTCGGCCGACATCCTGTTCCAAGGGGCCTTTGAGAAGATACAGATCGGCCAATAGAAGCTGAAGCTAGTTAACTCTCCCCTGGTTGGTTTTACGGGAGACCAGGTGGTTCCTCTCGGGTCCATCACCTTACCAGTCACCATTGGGGAGGAACCACACTGGACCACGAAAATGGTTCACTTCCTGGTCATAGACTGCCCATCTGCATACAACGCCATCATCAGCCGAACTGCTCTGAACCAGTTCAAAGCAGTCACTTCCATGTACCATCTTCGGATCAATTCCCAACCGACACTGGGGTCAAGTGCGCAAGGGGCGACCAGAAAGAAGCACGGGAGTGCTACATGGCCTCCCTCAAAGGAGAGTCTAACAGGGAGACCTTAGTCATCGAAGAGCTCGAGTCGAGGGATGAGGAGGAAGTCAGAAGGGGTGAGCCGACAGAAGAACTGGAAGATGTCCCGGTAAGGGCCAAAGAGCAGAACAGGACAGTGAAGATCGGGGCTACCGCACCTAAAGAGTTGAAGCAGCAGCTGCGAAAGTTCCTGGGAGACAACATTGATGTGTTTGCCTGGTCTCACTAGGACATGCCTGGTATTGACACATAAGTAGCAGCTCATTACTTGAACATTAACCCCGAGGCTAGGCCAGTCAAGCAAAAGAGAAGGAACTTTGTGCCAAACAGAAATGATGCAGTTGCTGAGGAAGCGGAGAAGCTGGTGCAGGCGAAGTTCATAAGAGAAGTGCACTACCCCACTTGGCTTTCCAACGTCGTCATGGTGAAGAAGTCCAATGGGAAGTGGCAGATGTGTGTTGACTTCACCGACTTGAACAAAGCGTGCCCAAAGGATAGTTTCCCCCTGCCGACCATCGACCTCCTTGTCAACTCTATCGCAGGGTATGAAATGCTAACTTTTATGGATGTTTTTTCAGGATATAACCAGATTCGGATGGCGAAGCTCGACCAGGAGCATACGGCCTTCATCACAGACCCAGGGCTCTATTGCTACAACATCATGCCATTCGGACTAAAGAATGCAGGGGCAACATATCAACGGCTGGTCAACCTCATGTTCAAATCACAGATTGGGTGTAATGTGGAAGTTTACGTAGATGACATGTTGGTGAAAAGCAAGGAAGCCACCAATCACCTACGGGATCTTGAAGAGACGTTCCAAACACTCTGCAATTACCAGATGAAGCTCAATCCCGCCAAGTGTGTCTTCAGCGTCGCCTCGGGGAAGTTCCTAGGCTTTATGGTCTCACAAAGGGGGTTTGAGGTGAACCCAGAAAAGATTCAGGCCATTATCAACATGCAAGCACCCTGGACGACGAAGGATGTTCAGCACCTGGCGAAACGTGTTGTAGCCCTGAACAGATTCATCTTCCGGTCCACCAACAAGTGTCTTCCGTTCTTTAAAATCCTACGCAAGGCGTTCGAGTGGAACGAGGAGTGTGAAGTAGCTTTCGATCAACTTAAACAATACCTTAGCTCAGTCTCATTGCTCAGCCGAACTATCCCAGGGGAGGAATTGTTTTTCTATTTGGCAATATCGGCGACAGTGGTGAGCTCAGCTCTTGTCCGAGAAGAAGGGGGATCTAAAACCCAGTGTATTACACCAGTCCAGCCTTGCGTGGAGCATAAGAATGATACCCGAAGATGGAACTCATGGCCCTCGCGCTGGTAACTGCAGCTTAGCACTTGAGGCCGTACTTCCAAGCCCACATGATTATGGTACTCACTGACTAGCCCTTGAAGAACATTCTACACAAGCCAGAGACGTTAGGGCGCCTAGTGAAATGGTTTGTTGAACTTAGTCAGTTCGACATCCACTACCGACCCTGACTGGCGATTAAAGGGCAGGCTGCTGCGAATTTCATCGCAGAATTTACTAACTCGTCCCCTGCCACCCCTGAAGCTGACCTACCTGACCACCACTGGATTCTGAATGTTGATGGATCTTCCACTCACGATTCTGGCGGTGCCGGAGTGGTCCTTGTCACCCCGGATGGCTACAAGATGGAATATGCCCTCCGCTTCCAATTCCCCGTCACCAATAACGTTGCAGAATACGAAGCACTCATTGCCGATCTTAGAATGGCTCAGCGAATGGGGGCAAAATAGATAGTGGTGCAAAGCGACTCTCAATTGGTGGTGGAGCAAGTCCAGAGAGAGTATGAAGCCAGAGAAGACAACATGAAGCAATACTACCAAGTGACGAAGAGCCTAGCTAGAAGATTTGCGAAATACTATTGGAGCGTGTCCCAAGACTGCAGAATGAAGAGGCAGACCGGCTAGCCAGGATTGCCTCATCCAACAAGCCTGACCCGAACGTTCCGATTGAGATTCTTGATTCACCGAGCATTCAGAGCCAGAAAGTCGACCAGATCGAGCCCGAATCCTCATGGATGAGCCAGATCAGGAATTTCTTGGAGAAAGGAACCCTACCTGAAGATAGGAATGAAACGAGGTGGATTCAGTATCGTTCTAGTAGGTATCTCATACAGAACGGGGTTCTTTACAAAAGGAGACACACCATGCCGCTGCTTCGTTGTGCTAGTGAGGAAGAGGCAGACTACATAATGCGGGAGGTCCACGAAGGGGTGTGTGGGAACCACTCTGGTGGCCGGTCCCTTGTTAAGAAGATACTACGAACGGCCTATTATTGGCCCGCCATGGAGAGAGATGCCCAGGAATTCGTCAAGAAATGTAACAAGTGTCAACGGTTCGCCAACATTCCAAGATTGCCCTCTTAGGAGCTAACCTTGATCCAGACCCCCTGGCCCTTCGCATAGTGGGGGATCAACATCGTAGGACCATTGCCGCTCAGCAAAGGATAGACAAAATTTGCAGTGGTTGCAATCAACTACTTTACAAAGTGGGCGGAGGTAGAGGCCCTACCGACGATCACTGAGGAGAAGATGAAGAAATTCTTATGGCAGAATATTGTGTGCAAGTTCAGAATCCCCAGGGTCGTCATCACGGACAACGGGAAGTAGTTCGACGGCAGACAGTTCAACCAACTGTGCACTGACCTGGGAATAAGCCACCATGCTTTGTCCCCTGAGCACCCTCAGGCAAACGGCCAAGTCGAAGTTACCAACAGGTCCCTCTTGAAGATCCTTAAGGCGAAGTTGGTGAAGGCCAAGGGTTTGTGGGCGAAGGAGCGCCCTAACATCCTTTAGGCCTACAGAACGACGGAGAGAGTGTCCACGGGGCAGACGTCATTCTCACTAACCTTTGGCACCGAAGCCGTCATCCCAATAAAGATCGGCCTTCCTAGTCCCAGAACGGTGCAGTTCGACCCCGTGACCAATGACGAAGCAATGAATGTGGACCTAGATATATTAGAGGAAAGGAGGCTACAGACAACTATAAGAGTGGCGTCCTACCAGCAGAAGATGCGCCAATACCACAACTCTAGAGTTCGACCAAAAGGTTTCACAACCGGGGACCTTGTTTTGAAAAGAGTCAATTAGTCCACCAAAGATCCCAAAGAGGGCAAGCTTGGGCCCAATTGGGAAGGACCTTACAAGGTAATCGGCAGTACAAGGAAGGGGACGTACAGGTTAAAGAACTCAGAAGGTAAAGAGCTCCCTCACCCGTGGCATGCAGAGCACCTAAGGAAGTACTACTCTTGAGGGACCCCTAACTGTAATCCTCTAGAATATCAATAAAAACGATTTTTCAGCAATTGTTTACTTGAATCGACATTGAATTTGTCTACTTGCGTGGAAACGACATAGAATCTGCTCAGCCCTCATGCCGAGTAGAGCCAAACGGCCTTAATGGCAATGGCATAGAATCTGCTTCGCCCTTGTGCCGAGCAAAGCCAGACAGCCTTAATGGTAATGGCATAGAATCTGCTCAGCCCTCACGCCGAGCAGAGCCAGACGGCCTTACTAGCCACGGCATTGAATTAGCAGCAATGTTGGACCTGTTCAGATATCGTTGCCGATCAGGTCCGCGTTAGCACTTACAAGCATTCTTTAAGCCATTCCAATCAAATGCTTAGAAAATACAGCTGACAGAGAGTATAAGAAGAAAATTTCATTTCATTGATGCAAGAAGGGGTACAAAGGCAAAATGCCCATTTTCAAAAAAAAAAAAAAAACTTTATTACAGAAGGAAAGACTACTTAGGTCTGGGTCTGCTCCACAGTAACCCCTCCGTCCTTTCCAGAAGCCTTCTGCTAAACCCCCTCAGTAAGAGGCCCAGAAGCCTTTTGCTGAGCCCCCTCAATATGAGGCACTTCCTGAGCACTGGGTTGAAGCTCTACACCCTTCTCAGCAGTCGAAACGAGAGCTTCTGTCCCAACCCCCTCACCACTTGGAGGAGCTTCTTTAGAAGGCTCAAGAATGGAGAAGTCCAGACTGGGGAACTTTCTCGAAGCTGGACCTTTGGCATGCTTGAAACCTTGGACGAAGGTTGGCGCCAACAGAGCCTAAAAATCGTCCCCCACCTTGAACTCCTCCACCACTCCACTCATGGCCTTCACGAGCTCCTCATCGAAAACTGTTGCCTTCTTCTCTAATTCATGCCGCTTAGCCTGTTCGGCTGAGAGATCCAGTACGAGCTTGCTGGCAGTGGCGTCGAGCTTTTTATACTCGTCTTGGGCCTTCTTTAGATCTGCCACTGCCGAGTCCCTCTCTACACGAACAATGGCCATCTCCTCCTTCATGGCACGAGCAGTCGTGATCTCCTCCTTCATTCCATTCAGCTCAGCTACAAGGGCCGCACAAGTACCCTTCTCTTGATTGAATGCCTTTTCCAGGCTTGCCAGACGGTGGCCTATCTTGACATTCCTGGCAACAGACTGGCAAAAGCGACATGTCAGAATGAACTAAAGGAACAGAAAAGAGAGAAGAACTGAGTAATAAATTCATACCCTGAGGAGATCGTGGTTCATGTCTTTCACCATACTGTTGTTGGTATACTTGTCGATCCTCTGCAAGTCGACATCCTTCACGGCAACCCCTGCCCTTGTCCACGCCTCCTCCGGGCTCTCGAAAACATTCCTAGAAGATGGAGAGGCTTCGGCCCTGGCTTGCTGCTCGACTGAGGTGATCGAACTACGTCTCCTCTCGGTCGATGGTGGAGGTGGCTGAGCCCGAGGCACCTCTATTGTTTTCAACTCACCCGCTCTAACCGAAGCTGCCTCCTTCCTGGTTGACTCTGAGGTATCGGCATTCCTCGGTCGCTTCGGCTCGGTGTCGGCCCCATCAGCCTTCCTCTTCTGTAGAAAAGCGACGTTGAAGCTCATCTCTTCAGCCGCCTGATCTGGAGTGGGGGCAACGGTCTGAGGGGCAATAACAGGAGCCGAACTGTCGACAATGACCGAACCAACTGTAAGCAAAGGAAATGTTAGTTGTGCAGCATTGAAGGGCTCTACAAACGACTAAATACTCACTTCTCTGACGTTCTGTAGCTAGGGCCTCTCTTGTGGGCTCAAGACCTAGTAAGTAATTCGACAAGCTCTTGACGGTGACCAGGTCTTTGTGACTATGGACATCATGCTGCTGGACCTTCCTTATGGCTGCCCTCAACTCCTTAGATATTCTGGGCTTGGTCTGACCTGACACCCAAGGCAACCTAGCTCAGGACACTGACACTTAAAAACAAAAAGGAAAGGAAACTGAGTTCGGTAAAGAAAGAACGTACCCTTCTTGCTCGGATAACCCCATTGCCTGGGGACCCGAGCAGAAAAGTCGGTCTCCCAGGGTTAAAACTCCCATCCGTTTCCACTGACAAAAAAGAACCGATCCTTTCAGTTCTTGATCGAGAAAGGAAGCTCGTCAATCAGATTGTACTCTTTCGACCTACCCGAGAAGTACCACTGGCCCGTGCCCCTCTCCGCTGGCCTGTAGTAGAACAGAAATTCCTCTGGCCTGACATCCCTTTTTTGGACGATCTGCTAGAGGACAACGCAACTGAGTAGGATCTTCCATCCGTTCGGCTGTATCTCCCCTGGCGAAAGGTGAAGCCATGTAGAATCCTCCTAACAGACTGAGGAAAGGGCATCCGAAGGCCACCAGCCAACACACCCTCATACACCGTGATCTTGCCCTCCCTGGCCGAGCACGCCCAGTCCTTTTTATTTGGGATCCTGAGCTTCAAACCCCGTGGGATTTGATATACGGCCCGCAGGTACCCAACCTTCTCCTTGGAAAGAACGGAGGACACCCCAACGGCCTCGTACCCATGATCCTCGTCATCTGACTCTCCCGACTCCCCTCCCTCTCTGGCACCGGAGTCAACAGCCTCTGCCTGACCCGACTCGAGAAGCTACATAGATTCCCTAGAGTCGCGAGCAGAGGCCTCATCTCCGGCCTTACGCCTAACTATCTCGTACTTATTCGAATCCGTTCTCTCAGAATCCGAGCTCACGTGCTCTGGATTCCCCATAGTGCCTAACCGTTTTTCGTTTTCGATCCTAAGTAATACGGGTTTGAACAATAAGGCTACTTCTTCAAATATCAACCTAACAAACTCCGGCCTATCGACAAACCCTAGAAGGTTGGAGATTTTTGCCCTCTTTTCGTAAACCCAGACACAGCGGGTTGCCAACCAATACATACAATTAGGAGGAAGGCCTTACCATGACTGTGAGCCGCAAATTGAATGCCCGGAAGGTGACCGACAACAATGGCTGGGAGCAATCAACCCCACTTGTTGCTCGTTGAACTGAATCGTAGGTCTTTTTTCTCTCACCTTCTCTCTGTGCTTTTTTTTTCTTGTTTTTGTGAAGAGGTTGCTAGAGGAAAGTGAAGGAGCAAAGGTGGTAACCGCCAAACAAATCCCCCCACTCTCTTTGAAACCAACGGCCCGAATGTGTTACCCTAACAAGACATCAACGGCCAGGATCTGACACGTCCCGTCACCCAACGGCTACCTATCGGTTTTCACCACGTGGCGGTTGTCGAAAAGACCCGCCAATTGGAACCATTATTGCGTCGGCCTTCCTAGAAATGCTTCGCGGCTTTCGCAGGCGCCCAACACTTGGAATTCTCCCAGCCCTGACCAAGGGGCCTGAGGAATTGGGGGCATTTGATAATGGCATTCCTTCCGATCAGGTTAGGTCCCTCGCCCGCCTGATCGGGGTATTCTCCCGACCAGGTCAGGTGCCTCGCCAGCCTTGTCGGCCCCCGATCAGACCACCAAGGTCCCGAACGTGCTACTATCAATGGGCCCCACGACTAACATCGAACACCCTGGCACACACTTAGGGCATGGGCGTGGAGTGTACAAGCAACAACCACCTTACCCCTGATACCGTTCTGACACACGTCACCATAAAGTGTGGGGACGACCCTCTTAAGTGTTCTGACACCTTTCTAATCCTCCAACTAGGGGCCGCCACGTGGAGGGGTCACCTACCACTCCCATGCAAACATACAAGGGGAAGACAGAACCCCTTGGACAGGTACGCAAACACACCAAAAAGAAATGAACCCTAAGACATTATTCTTCTCTCTATCAACTTGATTTCTTTGAATCTAACTTGAATATTGGAGGGCCTTTGGCTGCCACCACACCGGTGGACCTAGTGCAGGAGATCATCCACCAGCTAGAGAGGAGTTCATTTCGGACCAAGGGGTAAGCCACCACGAGTTCGCTGTATTATCACGAGCTTCGCACATTTTACGAATACAATGAGCCATTGTTGGAGCTCATGGCATCGATTCCTCGAGGCAAAAAGGTTATACTAGTGGGGCACAGCCTTGGGGGCATGAACATAGCTTTTGCCATGGATAAGTACCCGAAGAAGTTATCAGTTGCAGTCTTCCTGACCGCGCTGATGCCCGATACCGTTCACAAACCCTCTTATGTTGTGGAACTGGTAAGTGGTAACTAATGTATTCATTTGTAGATGGAGAATGCTATTCTTATAAATAAATAAATAATTTTATACAAAATTTATATATAAAATGATGCAACAATAACAGTGACAGTTTTATAATTAAAAGTTATTACGGCGAGTATTTTTTTTTTTAAGTGAAATGTTCTCATTAAAACACATCATTTTGTACAAAAATTTTGTATGAATTTTTTGTTTGTATAGCATTACCCATTATAGATTTACACATAAGTTTTGGGAATATTAAAACTCACACTCCGTTTAGAACTCGAATTTTTGGTAGAAAAAGAAAAATATGAAAAAAAATTGAACAAAATGAAAAAGTAATTTTGTTCTATTTTTCATCATGTTTTTCTTTTTTTTTATTTTTTCAACCGAAAATTCGAGTTCCAAACTTAGTATTAATGAAACAATATAAGAATTTTCATTGGACCATAGTTGAGAAGATAACTGGTTTGCAATTTAGGCAACATAAATTGAATTGCAAACTCTCTCCTATTCTTTTAAGAATTTTTTTTTTTTTTTGGTTAGCAAATATTTATTTTAACTGAAGTATAAAAGCAGGAATAATTCTTGTTAAATATCCGTAGTGGTTGTTGAAACAACTCATTCATTTGGAAGTCAACGAGGCTTTCTCTGCCGCAAAGCCAAGTAAAGGCAAATGAACTGACATTTTTTAAAGATGGGAAGAAGATGGTCGGAATTGTTCACCAGTGAATTGGATCATTGTAACATTATTTAATTTTGAATTGAATTAATTAATTTTTTTTGTTAATTTCAAAGGATGGTTAATGTAGAGGGAATTTTTGGTAAGTCTCAATCCGCTCCGAAAACCACCAAGATAGTGAGAATGCGTCGATTTCTTTGGGCCAACACTGATATAGAGAATGCTAAATCTTTATCCCATAATTAATAAGACAAGAGATTAACATTAACTGAATAAATCTATTATACATAGCATTTATTTTTTCAAACACCTTCTAGACCTCTCAAATAAAGTTAGGTTTTCGTTCTTCTTTCTTTTTTTGTCAAATTACGTTATTTCACAAAAAAATTTCTTTTACAAAATCTTTGAAGTGGAGAAAGTCAGTGTAATTGCTAATGTTGGTGGGCGTTTTGAAAGGGACCCTTAGCAAAGATCACTTCATAAACTTTGGCAAATAAATTGATATTTTTAAAAGATATAAAGATGGTCTAATTTGCTCACCGGTCAATTGGATCATTATAATGTTTTTATAATTTTAAATTAAATTATCTAATCTTTTTTGTTAATTTCAAATTACGCTTGCTATGACAAGAGACTAACATTATCTAAATAAATCCACCACGGAGCATTTTTCCAAGAAAGCTCTTATTAGTCTATTTGAGGTTTCTTTTTAGTTTGACCTGTAAATTTTTTTATTTTCTTTTCTTGAAGTTATTTGCGAGGACGAGCCCAAAATCATGGGTTGACACAAAGTTTGTACCTATGGTACTCCCGAAGAACCTCAGACATCAGTGACTATTGGTTTTGGCGTCCTATCTCTACTAGCAATACCCCATCGAAGTAAACTCTCTCTCTCTCTCTCTCTCCCACTCTCTCTTTCTCTCTCCCCGTCCCTCGCTCTCTCATAAGCACAAGTTAACACATTCTTACGCATGCACAATTGAAATTACATTATAGGATTTTGTGCTAGCATCAACGTTAATAAGGCCGCGATCATAGTTGCACGGAAATTTATTTTGAGGGCAAAAACGTGTTTTTAGGACGGGAACGAAACTTATTTAAAAAATTTAGAAAGAAGTTTCAGAAATGCAGGGGAAATGTTTTGGAAACGCAAGGAAAACGTTTGAAAAACTTGTAGAAAACTCTTTGGATACTTAATGGAAACTCTTGAAAAATGTTTGAGAAACTCTTGGAAAACACTTTAGAAATGTAAAATGTTAATTTTTATACATTTTTTTCTCTTAAGTTCTAACTAAGTATTTATAAAATTATTTGCATAGGTATGTCTCTACTACGTTTCTCCAAAATTTCTATTAAGTTTTTCAAAGGTCTTCACTAAATTTTTTAAAAGTTTTCTCTGAGTTTTGAAAAAGTTTCCTACTAAGTTTTTCAATCGTATCCTGCTTCCTGTTTTTCCTTATATTTTTTGGTCGCGCTTCCCGCTTCCGTTTCCCCTAACGTCTTCCGCTTCCGCTTCCCATTTCAACAACTATGGCCGGAATCAGTATTTGTAGAAGATTTGGCGAAGGCCAAGAACTTATCAAACGAAGGTTATGGATCAGTGAAGCGAGTTTATGTCGTTTGCAAGGATGACAATTTAGTGACACAGGATTTACAACGCTGGATGATCGAAAACAATGGAGCCCAAGAGGTGAAGGAAATCAAGGGAGCAGATCATATGGCAATGCTTTCTAAGCCCAAAACACTCTGTTATCGTCTCTTAGAGATTGCTAATGAGTACGCATAAAATGCTTTTCTGTGTTTCTTATCACAGCCTCCAGTCCAGCTGTGATAATGTTATTATTGTAGTTGCCTTTGTTCGGAGTTGTTTTCAACTTTGTACTAGTGTGCGTGGGATAACTTTCTTTTTGCTTGCCTATTTATTTGCAATGTGCGTCTGGGATCTCACTATGTATTCTATGGCTATATCTCTTTTTTGCTTCCCTTTTGCCTTTGCAATGTCTGTATTGGATTGGGGTAATTACAAAATTGTTCATTCAATTATAACTTAGTATTATTAAACTTTTTTAAACTTTAAAACGTAACATTGTGAGCTCTTGAACTATTAATTTATGTCAATTAACACTTTTTGTTAATAATCTATTAGAAAAATGAATAAAAAATTGTCACTTGATTTGCGGATATTTACAAAAGTGTAGCTTTATATATAAATGGGTTAATTACAAACACATTTCTTAAATTGACTCATTTTCACTTAGTCTCCTAAACTCTAAAACGTAACACATTAACTTCCTGAATAATCAATTTGTATCAATTAACACCTATTAGCAATTTATCAGGAAAATTGATGAAAAATTAATGAAAATTTTTTATATGACTTTTACATGTTCACAAAAGTATAGTTTTATACATAAATTGATCTTTTGTTGTTATAGTAATTGTTCAATAACTGAAATTTCCTCTGAAATAATATGTAAATATAATGGGCAATATAAGGGTTATCTTAGTCATTAGGTAATTATTACAAAAAGAGAAGGTAATTTAGGTATAAAATGAACTTTTATGAATATGTGCAAGTTATATGATATTTTTTTATCTATTCTTCTAATAAATTGTTAATAGAATGCCAACATAAGGGGTTGATTGATACAAATTGATAATTTAAGGGGCCAATGTGTTACATTTTAGAGTTTAGGAATGCTTAATGATACTGAGTCATTCAAATGGTATGGTGTGTTTGTAATTAGCCCTATGTAAATTAACTTGCTTTTATTATAATGATTGTCTAATGATTGAAATACCTTTTGAAATGATATAATACAATTACAATTCAAGGAGCATTTCGGTCTTTAGATAATTACTACAAAAGAGAATACCAATTTAAGTATAAAACTATAATTTTATGAACATGTATGCATCACATAACTATTTTTCATTCACTCTCTTAACATATTGCTATCATATTTCTAACAAAAGGGGGTGATTGATACCAATTAGTAGTTTAAATGGTCAACATACCATGTTTTAGAGTTTAGAAGAGTTACTGTTATTAAGGGTAGCTATGGCTCTGCAAGCCCGATAAGCCCGCCCAAGCCTGTCCATAAATTATGGGGCTTGAAAAATTTTTTTAGGCCCAATTAATTTAATAGACAGACTTAGAAATTGTCTTTGAAACCCAACTCGGCTTGAAATATATATAAAATAATATATTTTTTATATTTTAATATTATATATGTATATGTAATTAAATTTTATGCTATTCAATATTATTTATAGAGAAAAAATTTATATATTAAACAAATTTTATGTTAAATAAACAGGCTTAAAAATGTAATTTTTTTAATTAGGCAGGCTTAGAATTTTGTTTTGGGCCTGATGAAAAAAAAAATTTGTATAGACTAGGCCCGAGACCGGACCGGCCCGGCCCATCCAATGCCTATCTCTAATTGTTACTTGGCCATAGTTTGAGAGGTGTTTTAAAAATTACCCCAGTGGGTTGATTAAACAACTATAGAGTTCTTAATCAGTTCTTAGATTATATGTGTTAAACATCATTTTCGAACATGTGGGCTGCATCATTTGTGAAAATCCTGCAACGCATTAGGAAATTTGAAAATTCTACTAAATCCTTGAATCTTTTAGCTTTTAATTTTAAAATGCATTTTTTTTCTTGTTATTTTTATTTCTCCTTCATGCTCGAGTCAACCCAGATTAAGGGTGTACTGTGTAGTACCCCACTTTGCATTGGTCCCACAATATAGAGATAGCTAGGCATGAATACCTCCTCCTCACATTAGCTAACAAAATACGAGACATACAGAAGTAGCCCAGTGGTGATGGGTAAAATATATATTTAAACGAGACATAAAAAATGAAAGTAATATTTCACAAACTACAAAGAACATTATAGATGTAACAAAGAAACTTCCTGGGCTTTAAATACACTTGTGCTTCAACCTGTTTTGGTTTTCTTGGCAGGTAGGGGGGGTAATTTAGACAAACAGCTGCTACATAGAGTAGGTCTTCGTTTTTATGCCACCGTCACATGAAGCCTCTTCATTAGCAGCCTTCCTCATTCAAAAATGCGCCTCCACAACTAACCTCAGAAAAGCGCGCCAACTCCACGCCCTCATGCTGACCTCCATACCGGCCGGCCTGCAATCGCCATTTCTGAACAACAACATTCTCTCCATGTACGCACGATGCGGTTCCCTCGGCGACTCTCGACTCGTGTTCGACAAAATGCCTCACAGAAACATTGTTTCTTTCAATGCACTCGTTGCGGGCTATTCTCGAAGTTCACAGCATGCGCTTTCGGCCTTCAAACTGCTTGCACTTTTGGAAAACGTAGGCCTTAGACCAAATGGGTCGACATTCACGAGCCTATTACAAGCATCTTCTTTGCTTGAAGATTGCATGCTCGGCTCCACACTTCATACCCAAGTCGTAAGGTTCGGATTCTTGGGTGATATGTGTGTCCAAACCTCGTTACTTGGAATGTATTCAAATTGTGGGGATTTGGAATCTGCAAAAGAAGTTTTCAGTTCTACGGTTGACAAAGATTCCGTGGCTTGGAATTCAATAATTTTTGGGTACATGAAAAACGATATGATAGAGGGTAGCCTTCGTTTGTATGGCAGCATGGTGAGGAGTGGTGCGATTCCTACCCAATTTACATATTCCATGGTCTTGAATGCATGTGGTAGACAGAAAGATCATGCCTTTGGGCAACTTGTCCATGCCCAAGTGATCATATCTGGCGCACCAACTGATTTGCCTTTACAGAATTCACTGCTTGACATGTACTGCAGTTGCAGGGACATTCACACAGCATTTGAAGTCTTTAGCAGAATCGAGATCCCGGATTTAGTTTCATGGAACTCAATGATAGCCGGGTATTCTGAGAGTGGACATGGAGAGGAGGCCATGGAAATGCTTGTCCGATTGCAGCAAATGTCATTCGCTAAACCAGATGAATACACATTTGCAGCCATCATATCTGCTACGGGAGCATTCCTAGC
Organism: Euryodendron excelsum; assembly: GCA_033060915.1. Lineage (NCBI taxonomy): Eukaryota > Viridiplantae > Streptophyta > Magnoliopsida > Ericales > Pentaphylacaceae > Euryodendron > Euryodendron excelsum. The sequence goes on along the minus strand of CM065385.1, from coordinate 37,495,957 downwards.
TTCCGATTATGGAGAACCGATCCATGCCCAAGTTATGAAAACAGGATATGAGAGGAGTGTCTATGTAGGAAGCACACTGGTAACTATGTACTTCAACAATGGTGAAACTGATTCTGCTCAAAAAGTTTTTAGTTCAATTTCGGAGAAGGATGTCATTCTCTGGACTGAGATGATCACAGGTCATTGTAGAATGGCTGATGGAGAGAATGCCATTAAGTTCTTCCATGGAATGTCACAGGAAGGCCAAAAGATTGATAGTTTTGCTCTTAGTAGTGCTTTGAGTGCATGTGCTGACCTTGTAACTTTGAAACAAGGTGAGATGATTCATTGCCTGGCTGTAAAAACAGGATATGATATCGTAATATCCGTCTGTGGGAGTCTGATAGATATGTATGCCAAAACTGGGAACCTTCAAGCTGCTGAATCCATAATTTTCCAAGTTGGATTCCCTGATTTGAAGTGCTGGAATGCAATTCTTGGTGGATATAGTCACCATGGGAAGGCAGAAGAGGCACTGAAGGTTTTTGACGAGATTCTGAAGAACAAGCTCAGACCAGATCAAGTAACGTTCATTTCTCTCCTTGCTGCTTGTAGCCATTGTGGCTTGGTTGATGAAGGAAAGCTTCTATGGAATTTCATGATAGAAAATGGTTTGAGACCTGTGCCCAAGCATTACTCTTGCATGGTTAGTTTGTTAAGTCGCGCTGGACTGCTGGAGGAGGCAGAGGAAATGATTTTAGAGTCACCTTCCAGTGGATATTATCTGGACTTGTGGAGAACATTGTTGAGCTCATGCATCACTTACAAAAACTTAGAACTAGGGGTTCATGCTGCTGTGCAGGTTTTAAGCATAGATGCGGATGACAGCGCAACACATATACTGCTTACAAATCTTTATGCTGCTGCAGGGAAATGGGATGCTGTCACAAGGTTGAGGCGAAAGATGCGAGGACTGATGTTGGAAAAAGATCCCGGCCTAAGCTGGATTGAGGTTATGAATGATTTCCGCATATTCTCTTCTGGTGATCAATCACATCCAAAGACAGATGAAATGCGAGCTGAATTGCATAGCCTACAAGGAAACATGATAAGATCAGAAACATATGATATTTGATCAAATGGACTATTGTACAGAGGATTCAGGGACTAGACTGGGGACAAGCAAGAAGCTTGAAGACCATCAGGTTTCACTGCGGCAGCAGGATTGAAGTAAAACCTCTCTGTGATGCTAGGAAGATAATCATATTTAGTATTGCTCAACATTCACCATGGAAATTTCATTTCAGAGAAAATTTTCGTTGGAACTTCGGTTGAATCTCTTGCTAGGTCCTTTGTATTCAAGTGAATAGTTAAGCTAAACCAATGATCTCCTCTGGTAATTTGAAGTTATTTCTGGACTATATTACTCGCTGATTTATATTTTTTTATTTTGGTCTAAGGCTAAGTTCAACTCCATCTAAGCCCACTGTGAGTTCGATAAACAAACTGAGAGTTCATCTGATCAGATTTTCAGGTTTCAGAAAATGAGAGTTCATCTAATTTATCTGATCACGAGACTCCAAAATTCTTAAGAATCTACAGCCAAAGTAATTGGTAAAGTTTGTATTAAACATCGTTGAATATTTAAATTTTCCCTCGCTTGCGGGTTGAACCGTTGAACCATTTCCCACAGCATGATGACCCGTGGGGGCTAAGCAGAAGTTGTATCTTGGTCCGTCATGTTATTGGGCTCAGTGGGGCCCAATTCTGGCCCAAAATTGCTTCTTTATTTTATTTTAAGCCCAAGCTAGTGTTTTTTTTTCTCTCTCATTTCCCCTCATTTCATTGCCATTGTCCTGTTGTTTGCTACCAAATTCATTATCCATCGATTTTGATTTTATAGTAGTTTGGCAGTGGAGGATTAATTGTTTCAGAGAAATCTTCAACCTTTCTGGTAGGTTTGATAGCAGATAAAGGTAAGTGGGAAACAAAAACAAAAAAAAAAAAAAGAGAAAAATACAATAAAAATAGATTACTCTCTCATGATTGGTTGAGAGAAAGGAAAGTAAATAAAAATATCCAAGAATTGTTTAAAAATATAAAAACTTTTTCTACTCATGCCTTCTACACTTTTTTGTCATGTTAGAGAATAGAGTTAACTTATATGCACTTCGACTAATCTCCTCCTAACTTGATCGATGGTTGCTCATTCACGCTACAATTAAGAGATTCATCTCTTAGGGCCTCACACCCAAAAAATTGATTTCAAAGTTTTGAAACTCACGATGTCTGGGTTTTATAGCTCGTGTTTGTCTCCTCAACATCTTTTAGCTAAAACACTATTGATATCGCAGTAAGGGACAGCCCAAACTACAATGCCATGCCACCCGCAGGAAAATGAAATTTTGAAACATTGATTAACTAGAATCATGAATCATTCGTTGTAGACTCAAAAGCCATAGCTTTCATCTGATATTTCATTGCTAAATCAACACTCTTAACATGTACTGGTGAAACAGCAAAACCCATTACATTCATGTAAATAGGAGTAATACAAAAGCACCACCTCATTTCAGACCATTACCGGGGGTGGAAATAGCAAGATCGGGCAAAGGAAAGCAATCCCCACCGATGAACCCTCCTTCTCCACTCTCAAGCTGCCACGTGTTCCCAATCATACTTGCACCACCGCTACCGCCGCCTGCACCACCATCTCCAACCCCAGGAAAGGGCCATACAGCTCTTCCAAGCGTAAAGCCCATATCCTCAAACCCAGGCCCAACACCAAGGCCAAACCCACCCAGCGATGAGAACCCAGGTGCCTGATTGCTTAATAAGGAAGAAAAACTTCCGCACAAGTTCAGACCTGGCTTGGAGTCAACCACAAACGGTACGGACCCTCCGTGGTCAGCGGCGGAAAGAGGGACGAAAAGCGGGGAGGCGATGGGGAGGGACACGTGGTGGTGATCCTGAGTAGCGGCGGAGGAAGCAGATGAGGAGGTGGTAGTGGAAATGGTCGTGCGGGAGCGTTTGGCGTTCTTGCGGCTACCGCCACCGACGGGGATGTCGCGGAGGGTGCCACCGTGGGTCCAGTAGCGGCGGCAGGACTTGCAGAAGTGGCGGGGCTGAGAGAAGTTGTAGTTGTTGTAGTAGCAGAATTTGGTGTTGGTGGAGTCGCAGCGTGGGCACGGGAGGTGTTCCGGTTCCGGCGGTGGTGCACCCACTTGGTGCGATCTCGTTGGTCGTCGGTCGGCAGAATCTGACTGCATTTTTGTTGTTTGTACAGTGTCGGTGGTGTTTCCGGAGGGATGAATTTATGGAAGTGGAAAGTTACAGAGGTTGCTGGTGAGGAGTGGTGTTGATGAAGAATGAGAATGGAGGAAATGTTTGTCTCCTTTTGGTGTCATGGAGGTGGGGTTTTATGGGTGGTGTGGAGAGAGAGAGAGAGAGATTCTGTCTACTGATACAGCTTCTGAGTTCTGAGGCTTATATGCAAATAGTGAACAGCTTTAGCAGAGTTCTGTTGTCCGCGACATTTTCAGTCGGCTCGAAAAGAGGTCGGCTCCCAATCGGGGGCTCCTCATTGGCCTTTATTTTTATTTTTCTTTCTTCTTTTTTATTTTAGTTTTCTAATGTAGCTTTTCTTATTAAAATGTTGATTCTAGATTAATCTCTTAATATTATTTTCACGTATTAATATTTCAAATCTTGATTTTAAGTGCCTTCGGCATAATTGCATCTTGATTAACTAATAATTCATTACTAATAGTGTAATCATCGTAATTCCAAAATATTCTGATGGCTACGAGGAGGAACAATTCACAAAATTTGAAGAAACCATGTGTTTTGCGCAAGGGAGCAAGTCTAGTCTTTTTTCTTTTTTATTTTTATGTTTTGTGTTCTCTACTTTGAGACCTACTATGGCATTCAATCACCACTATATGTATACAATGTTTATGGTTTAAAAGAAAATGAGAGACCCTTGTTTTTTGGAAGGGGACAGGAAAGAAAAAAGGAACAATATTAGATAAAAGGAAAGATATATAGTAATAGGCTAATACCAAAGTTTGGGAAAGTTAATTACCCTAATGTTCCCTAACAAAATATTAGGGTATTACATATATACATATAATAATTGTTACAAAGTTGATGAGAAAGTCTCGAGATTCCTATCTCCAAGCAAGGATGAGGGTGAGATTATTACAAGTCTCCTATACAAACTTCACAACTATCGTTGGCGAACTACAATTTTGAACTACCTTGTTCATTGGACACACAGCTCCTAACCTTCGTCTTGTTATGCTCTGTCACTCTGGTATCCTACTCACTTTTTGCCAAAGTAAGGTACAACTTAATACACTTACTAGCAATTGTATCTTGATCTAGCAAAAACCAATTTTGTCCGAACATTTACAGTAATCTTCTTAACTTCTTTTTTTTTTTTTGCGTATTATTTCTTTAAAAGAAATACAGAATATGTTTTCATGCAGTTTATTTAAGTGTTTCAAAATTTACAGGTTGGTTGATTAGTCATGTTGTTATGACCTTATTTTTGGGATTGTAAGAACTACCAAGCCACAAGTTACATTTGACAACGAAAATGTCTTAGGCTCTTAGCTAATCAAAGGGACCTTGAGCAGAAGGTTGGGAATATACATACAGGAACATTAATTAGAAATAGGGTTAATTATATTTTACACCCTCATACTTTATAACAAATTTTATTTGAGGACTTTCATTTTTAATTATAACAATTATGTTTTTGTATTTTTAATTTGTTACAATGTCAACATTTTACTAACTTTTGTTTGAAAAATAGGTTAAAAAAAATCTCATATGACAAGCACATTACCAAAATCAAGAACAAAGATGTAGAATTTAACTTCTTTTCCTAATAATCTATCTCGAATCCCTCTTAAATTATTTCAAAATCATTTACGTAATCTACTATATGATGTATATAATGTAATTATAATTCATTTAAATCCTTAGCTAAAAAAATTAAATTTTATATTTTTACCCTTTAAAAAATATAATGTGTTTGTCACATAAATTTTTTTACAAAAAATAAATATTATAACAAATTAAAAACGTATAAACTTAATTGTTATAATTAAAAATAAAAATCATGAGTAAAATTTAATGATGTAAAATATAATTAAAAATATGAGTTGATTTGAAATATTTGCAAGGGGGACAAATGGGACGCATAAACACAAACTCGAATGTCCTGAGAGTTGGACAATACCGAAGATTGGGATTGAGATGGGATGGGTTGAAGGGATGATATAGATACATATATATGTAGAGAGAGAGAGAGAGAGAGAGAGGTGGTGTGGAGAAGAGGTTCGAGTGGCACAGAGACAGAATGATGATGAGTGTCGGGTTAGCGTGGGGGTGGGGGTGGAAACAATTATTGGGTTACTTTGTTGCTGCCCTGCGCACTCCAACTCCGTAGCTCCCCTCTGTCTGATTTCGGATGCGTCGTTTTCTTTCTTTTTGTTTTTTTTGGCTTGTTCAGATTCCTCCTATTCTCACACAGTACCACCCCAGTGTTCGTACTCTGTTTCCTTGCCGGATTTCTCGCTTCTTGCTCAGCAAAGACCATCAATCACGTTAACCCAAATGTTCTCTCCTCTCTTCCTCACCCCCTAATGTCCCATCTCACACCGTTCATCCTAATCTATTTCACATTTAATCTGACGGTTGAATTGGTCAAGGAAGACGTGCTCGTCGGAAAAAGTTGTCTCCGTGCAACACCTGTCAGTCAAAATTGGGGCCTGTCTGCTCATTGACCGGCACGCGCGGCCTTCAGTAGTAGCCATCCTCTCAGACTCTATAACCCACTTAGTGGACAGAGTATGTCCGTGCATTAGCCCCTCTTCCAAGATCTTTCATACTCCCATTCTCTGCCCAGATATGATTCTATCTCCCCATGTTTGATTGCGACCCCTATTATATAGTTAATATACAGCCAATACCTAAATACGAAGGGTATGTTTTGTACTATTCATTAATGCACTGTTTTGTTTTTGGCCACATAAATTATTTAAAGCATTGCTATAAAGAAAATTTGTGGTAGCCCACTCTAGGATAAATAATCGTAATTTATATGATTTGATTGTACATAAAATTTGAGAGAGCAACAGATAGAAGGTAAAAAAATTCACTGAAAATCCACTTTAACCACTTCTGTTTTTGTTTTGGTTTTTTTAGAAAGGCAATGTGGAAACTTAAATCCTTAACCTCAAGGCTGAAATTATTCAGGAGCATCACGTATTTTTTACTCCATTACTTATATAATGACGGGATCCCTCCTGTTAGATGGAGTCAAATATCTCACTTAATTCCTAATACTACAAAAGTTGAATTCTTGAAATGTTTATGTTTAATTTGGTTTCCTTATTGAAAAGGACAGTTAAAAATTCAACTGAATAATAAGAATTGAGCAAACATATTGTTTCCCATAATTCTTATAGAATATGCCATAAAAATTTAAGGTAAAAATTTCGGGACATATAATAAATATTGGAGAAGTATATATTTAGTGTGAGTAAGAAATCTATAACAATTAGGCTAGTTGAAAACGAAAAGAAATGATAAAAAAAAAAAATCTAGTAAGTGAGAGCATTCATTATTTATATATAGAAAAGAAAGCATGGAAACATTGTGCAAGCAACTAATAAAAAATGGCTACCTCTGAAGACCTATGATTTATTCTTTTAGTAAAAACGACCACTAAATCTCTACAGCTTGATTTAAAACTTAAAGATGTCATGATTCTAAATATGGCATGAAGAAGCTAGTCCAAGGTGGATCCAATTCGGTGGCTCACTGGATGGCTTCCAAAGTTTTTTCTGATTTAGCTAGTTTTAACCTCCATCTGATGTTCTTGCCCTACGACCTTCAGTGGTTGGTAGAGGAAGATGAGCTTTCTGGTAGTTAGTGTTCTTTTTCTTCTCTTCTGGTTATATTTCTCTGACTAAAAATAAAAAAAAAACAAAACAAAATTGGATCCAATTCCAAGAATACTTTGGTCTATGTATATTAAATTTTTATACACAATTTCTATAAGTTCAATTAGTTAAAAAAAAATATGAAAACTTTTAAGCATCTCTGAAAAATACCGAAGAACCAAACCTTGCACAAATAAGTCCAGTATTTTTTTAATAAGACCTGGGATTATTTCAAGAATTACTAACAATGTTACAAAAAAAAGTGAACATAGAATACATGTATTGAATGGGGCCCTTGAATGGAGACTTCATGATAGTTGGCCCATAGTTTTACCCTTGCACTCACAGAATTCGCCCTTCATGGACCCAAATCGGCAGGACATAGCCCACGGCTTCTATTGAGTTTGGAGAAAAACAGCCCAATTAATTATCCTCTCTCAATCAAGATTAATCAAATCCACATTGAATCCTTGATTTTTCATGTGAATTCGTCTAATTACATCCACTTTCATTTCGGTATTCAATTACAACATGGTACAGCCAACCATCAAAGAAGCAAAAAGACCCAAAAAAAGAAACATGTTACAAACATGAAAGACAAGAAAACAACATAAATTCTTCGAAGGGGAAGGGCCGAACAGGCATAGACATTCCAAGGAAATTACAATCAGAGATCTCGAAGCTGTCGAATATTCATCGGAGAAACGTATTTCGGGTCCCCTTGGATCAGTTGCTTGGCGATAATAACATTGGCAGCCTCACTTGGGTGGTAAGGATCCCAGAACACATGCTTGTCTCGGTCCGAGCACAAACTAGATGTAGGTCCGCATGGAATAATCCCAGCAAACTGGCCTCCGTTTCCACAACATGCTTTACTCGCTGTTGTAAATCCTGCAGTCTCAACAATATGGCTCATAGTTTGGTCATTTACTTCATGCAAGGGGCAACCATTAACGCAATATTGAAAAATGCTTTTTTGTAATCAAAAGCTATAAGCTTCTAATATATTTATGTGTGTGTACGTATATTTATAAATGGAGCGTCAATGTGTAATAACTATGTAAGGGCGAGATTTACAAATTTTAGGAAGACAAATTGGAAAATATTTTTAAAATTATATATAAAAATATAGTTTTTAAAATTTTGAGGGGGATAATTAGAAAAAATTTCTTAAACTATAGGTAAAAATAAAGTATTTAAAAATTTGAGGGGACAATTTATAAATTTTAGGGGCAAATTGAGAAATATTTTCAAAATTATAGGACAAAATAAAATTTTCAAAAATTTGATGATGGCCAGTTGTTACTACTGGGCCTACAGTAGCTCTGCCCCTGTTAAGTGTCATCGCTAATTCAACTTTAATATTTGTTAAGCTCTTTGAGTGCTATCTCATGTTGATAATGCACTCTAATTGCCGTGAATAATCAAAGGAAAAATTGATGATCGCTTCATTATGAATAGAGAATACAAGTGAAATTCCTTACACAGACGATTAATAAATCATATTAATAAAACTCACCATATTTGGCATAGTTTTTGATGAGTTCCAGTACTAGATCGTACACGTTTGCGTGAACAAATGTGGCCCCGGGAAGGCTTTTGCTTAGTTCAGTGAGTAGATCCTTCAATCGGGCATTGTACTGAAGGGCCAGCTTATTTGGCAATGCCACGCACTCGTCTTGGTTCACTCGATTGATTGTCTTCTGATAAGGAATGCAACCAATGGGTCCGATATTTCCTACCATAAACTTCCTTGCATCTAGTTGATAAAGTCTCTGTCATGAACCATTAAGGTGTCATTTACAATTTTACAGTCGAATAATCAGTTCTGAAAAACAAAAAATGTCTACAAAGGTACCGTAAGTTGGTTCCTCAGATGGTTGATGAGATCGTCGATGAAAGAGTCGGGACTTTGGGATATCCTTGCCCCGATTGAGAGGACTGGAAGTAGATAATTGTTGAGAAAATCGTTTGACCCGATTGTGATTGAGAAAATGGATTTCTTCATGATATATTCTTTTGCCTGTGATGCACCCAGCAGCTTGTCGATCTGTTTTCTAGTAATGGTGAAATAATCAACCTGGATGTCCATTGAAAGCCTATTAACCTGCAAAACAAAATGCATAACGCACGTGAAAAATATTCTCCAAACTGAACCTAGACATTAGATAAATATGGACATGTGAACATTTTAAAGTACATAAATTTGGGTCAATATGATTAATAATGGAGGTTAATTTAAGCACTAACAAATATTCTTCCAGTGGCGTTCAGAATTCCACCACCACCCGATGCATAATTCACTCCATGTAATATAGCTTTTCCGGTGGAATTTGGGGCCAGAAACGGCACTGCATAGTGTGGTTGTCCCAGTTCCTCTCCTGAGAAATAAAAGCGAAAAATTTCAAAAAAAATGAAGAACTTGTTTGGTCATGGCATTGCCAGAACATCCATACATGAGAGAGAGATATCTTACCAACAATGTCTCCGATGGTTCTCCCATTGGTGTAGCGGCCGGTGGGATTTCCTCCGGTAGGTTTAAAATCAATTCCATTTGGCGGGATATTAGCTCTGGACAAAGTTTGGAGGAAGTTGTTATTCCCTGCATCCACCAAAGAATCGCCAAAGATAAATGAAGCCCCCAAACCTGAATTATCATCACCCTTTCCAAATACGCTTAAGTTGATGTAGAAAAAGACCAAAGCCACAATAAAATGTTTCATGGCCATGGCTTCTAGGACTCCACTGGCTGATGACAAACTCGAACTGAAGTTCTATGTCTGGAAGGCAAGCTCAGTGATGTATATATAACTCTCTTTATTGCTAGAGTAGAAAAGAGAAGCCATGGGTGGAAACTTGTAGGCTAGTTTTCGTGGAGTTGCATTTGGTTTGACTCCATTTTGTAGGGGAGAGTCTCGGAAGATGAATTTCAAGAGGTAGTTCATCAACTTGAGTGTGAGTGGTCTCCGCGTGCATGGACTTGGAGTAGGTTGCTTCTGGAGTAAGCAAGGCCTCCATATCAAGTCAAAGGGACAGTGCCCTAATTTAAAATATGATAATGAATTTTAGGCCTCATGAATTAAAATATTCTACTAAGGACTTAGGTGTAGTTTGGTTTAGGGGTTGAGACGCTTTGATGGCCACAAATCTCAATTGGGTAGGAGCTCAAACCCTACTTTATTTACTTTATTTCTGAACAAAATACAGAATCATACCAACCTTGATAGCATAATCTGGTGTTGTAATGTCATAAGAAGATTAGGCTCCGCTAAACCAAAAAGTCTAAACACAAAACCTCGAGAACGCACACGATTGGCTCATGGCTGGTACAATTGCTAGTTCTCTTTGGAAAACCAATGAAAACATGAGAGAACTGTCCCATCTTTGCTGGAGGGTACTGTTAAATGTTAGCAAGTTCTATTTCAGTTGTCTAGGTGAGATGAGAACAAATAAAGAGTTTTTTTGCGAGTTGAGTCATCATATTGAAGTTCTTAATGGACCTTTTGTCTCACAACCATGGAACCACCAGACAAAGAGGCATGCTTAAGTACTGCGCGCTTTGGTTTGAAGACTTAGGGTCCGGAGCATCTGTCTATTTCAAGGGATCACTACGTCTTTGTGCTATCTTAAGGATTCATTTGGTGGAGTTTAAATTTAACTTTTTTTTATTTTGTTTTTTTGATTTATAGGCAAAAATTTTAGATTTTTTCAGCTTTTTTTTTTGCTTTTTTTGTTATTTTTTTTAACTTATCTTAGTTTATACAAATAAAAAACGAAAAAATTTTAATTTTTTTTCTTATAAGACAAAAAATTCAGGCCAGAAAAACTTGACACATGACACTCATGGAATTTTATCATGTACAATTTAAAAAGAGAGTGGTTATTTTCACAATAATTTTTATATTCTTTCTTAGCTTTCTCTCTCACATGATCTGAGAGGGTTGATAGCGGTAAAAATCGTAAAAATGACCATTTCCAGATAATCTTTGGATATGACAAGATAAGTAACATGTTATAGACTTCGTATGAAAAATCAGTTTTGATATGGCCGTTTTAGAACATCAACATATTGCAAGAAGTAAAACATTTCTAGTGTTAGAGATGGGAGTCTGAAATGCAAATTTTGGAGCTGGAAGACCATAAAGAAGCAAATTGCACTTAAGAAGTCATCATAACTAGCAAATATTTATATATTTACATTATATATATATATATATAGGAGCAGCCTTGAGCACTTAGCTCAAAAAGTTTCATTGTTAATTCATTACTTTCGGCACTTGACTGTGCGGCTGTGCCCATCCCCATCAATGTATTAAATTAAAGGGTGTCTATGTGGCGTTAACCTTAAACTAAGGAGGGATGCAATGCATGAAGCTTAGCTCTGAGAACTTATTTTATTAGAAGTTTGAACACCTGAAATAAGAAATAAATAAATATTACTTTTTTACAAAAAATTAATTATGATAATGTGATAATAACATTTTAAAGTGAATAAATCTTGTTTAACACATCATTTTGATATAAATAATGTATAAATTTTTCAAGTGTATAATGATGATGTCGTGAATTTTGTGTGATCTTCCTGAGCTCTGATATGGATAACTGGAAGAAAATTTCGAATGGGAACACCGGTGTGATGTTTGTCAAAGACACTCCAATGTCAAAGTTAAGCTAGAGATATACAAGTAAAGCAATAGAGCTTATGGGTTGATATTTTTTTGTACTTTATTTTGGAGATGGTGATTGTCATTTATATAGTGATGTTGGCAAGAAGTGTGCCTTGGATCGTTGGTTGTAGGCGTCAATTGTGCCCCCAGATTAAGTGTGGTGGATAGAAGGCATGGATTGTACTTCTAGTCATGGGAGTAACTGTTCCAATAATGGGGTTGTGGGAGCTGATATTCAAGTAAAAAATTCGGGATATATCTCTGATGGCGCCTAGTGTGTCGCGCTTGAGTAGCCTGTCCAGGTCTGTCCAGTGTAACTGGTCAAAGAGGTACCCAAGAATGATCTCAGTCTGAACATCTCTGAACTATCCATGAAGGACTGACCGACTACTCAGTTTTACTCATATCATATAACATTTAATAAAAAAACTTGTGAGTGGTGATATATATAATTTTAATTTTTTTAATCTAATTTTCACTCTAGACACAAGCCATAGATATACACATTAATAAAAACACATTAACATGCTGTGTAAGTTAAAATTATGTGGAATATTTTCCGAGACGAGTATGAAATTCCAAAGCGAATTCCCTGTGATTGAGTTCCAAATGGCGATAGGTAAATGAAATTGTGGTCCAATGGGGCACTACTGTCATTTGAATGGAACCGAACTCGAATTTCCCTCGCTTTGGACCCTTTTCACAGTACAAATCACAAAATCCAAGCTGGACTCCACAATCGACCGTTGGAGAGTGCACGGAGAGAGAGAGAGAGAGAGAGCAATGGTGACTGCGAGAACGAGTGCTCAAACCCTAGAAACTCCTGCAAACCCTAACAACCACCAAATCGACGAAAATGGCCGAACCCAAATCAAAACCAAAGAGATCCAAAAGGTTTCAGGGTACGAGCAGTTCAGAGAGGAGAGGATCAAGGAGAACCTTGAGAGAATGCAAAAGCTTGGCATTCTCAACCTTTCCCTCAGACTCAAGTCCATCAAGTCCACCCGCAAAAACTTCTCCTCCAATAGCAAAACCCCTCCGTGTCTCTCTCCGTCGCCGCCACCTGGGCCCATTCGCCGCTCTTCCAGGTACTCTATTACCTTGTTTCAGCTCATTTCCTTATTCTGTTGATCGGTTCCTTATGCTGCTTAACCGCATATTTTCCTTATGATATTGATGTGTGTTAAGTTGTTTCCAGACCCTAATGTTTTCATTGGTTTATTGTTTTTTTTTATCTGATTGGTTGATCGGCTTCTTTTATTTTTTTCTTGGGCTAAGAATCGTGATTTCAAAAATTAATGGTCTTCTGTTGATATGTTTTTGTAAGACTAGATGAGATTTTTGGGAGTTTGACGAGTATTGAGCTGCTTTTGGTTCATAATACCCATTTGATTTCTTGTATTTGTGTTACTAAGAATAGGATTTTTGAGTTTTGATATGATTTACATGAATTGATTGGAATTATGTATTATTTCCCGCCCCTCCCCCATTTTGGTATGGGTATAGGTTGCAGAATGTGACACCAGTTAGCTACTCCGAGGTGAATCTCACCAAAAAGGATGCACCTTTGGAAGATGAGCATCATTTGCTAAGAGAGGGTTCAAAACCAGAGGTATACACAGAAGAACATGAAAAACTGTTGGGTAACACTGAAATGAGTTGGACTCTTTTTGTGGATGGTTACGGACAGGATGGGAGGAGAATTTATGATCCAGTCAAGGGAAAGACTTGTCATCAATGCAGGTCTGGTCTTTCTCACAATTCCATAATGATCTAGAACAAAAGAAAGTACATTTCTTTCGTATAGTTACATATGCGGTCATTAAAATACCTTGCTTAAACACATACATGTTGACTTTGGTGGATTTTATGGTTGGGTAATGCTATGCAACATCAAATTTTATACATAATTTCTATACAAGATGTAATTGAATGAGAATCTTTTACTTTAAAACAAGACATTCATCATGATGACTCTTAACTACAACAATGCATAATTTATGTACAAATTTTTTTGAAAGAATAGCATTTTCCTTTATGCTTTAATGTTCCATTATATTGCATGGGCAAGTACCACTCTAGAGCATTTACTAAAAACTATCCTTTATAGAATTGAATGAATATCGTTTAAGCTTCATTATTTTTTTTTTTCTTTATGTGTTTTACCCTTCTTTGAGCTCTCTTTGCTTATTTCTTTCTGAAAATTTGGACAAATAAACAATAAAACAAGGAAGATGCTATGTTACCTAGACTCGGTTACAAGTGCGGGTGAGAGTATGTGTCTAAATATCAAATTCATCTAATTCTCATGTCCAAGAACACCCGGACAAGACTAGATTTGATATTTTTTAAATCCTTCTTTTATTTTAAATCTAAAGTGGTGTTTACAAACTAGAATATAGCATTTTATGCATACAATGGAAGTCTTATGTAGAGTTTTATAATAAAATCAATTGTTTATCCATACTTGTTAGATGCATGCCCATTTAGCCTTATTGGACACATATCTCATACCCATTTTCAATTATCGCGTGTCTGACACGGGTATTTCACAAATTTAGAAGAATTCAGGTAACATAGATCTTACCTTACTCGGTGAAGAGGTTTTCCAATTCTCGTTTAAGGTCTTAGCTTAATATATTTAGTTTAAGATCATGTTGACCAATTAGTCAGAGGTAAGTTTTGTTGGCTGCAAGTTCATTCTTGTGTTTACACTCTATATTCCCCATTTTGATATATCTCAATTGGTGCACATTTATGCTGAGCAATTAATTTTCCTCAAGTAGTAGTCAGTTAAAAGTTATTCATAGTGTCTTTATGTCAAATTTATTTAGGATACGTGTCTTGATAATTCTTATTCTCTTCTTTAATTATATAGATTCTGATATTAGGAGTTAGATATCAAAGAAACAAAGATAAATCCCTTCCCTTCTTTATTTATTTATTTTTGTCGTATTTTTTTTGTTACTCTGTGACTGAATCATCCGGCTGCATAGCTTTTCCATTCATCTTAAATACTTGTTTTGTATTTCTTTGCTTTTTGCCTTGGACCAGAAACCATTATTACTTTTTGGACATTCATTAAACGACCATGCTGTTTTGCAGGCAGAAAACCCTTGGTCATCGTACACACTGCAGCAAATGTGGCATGGTCCAAGGACAGTTTTGTGGAGACTGTCTGTATATGAGGTAGGTATTGCAAGAATGACCTTAATCCCCCTATCATTAAATTCAATGAAACTTTTCTTTATACTTCTATTTCATCAAAGTTTGTAAAGCACTTGGCATTTAGATGATGGATCATTTACCATAAGATCCATAATGCCCTACCTCCACTATTTGATGTCAGCAACATAAAACCTGGTTAGCTTTGTGATACATCAAAATGCAATCTTTTCAGTCAAATTGGAACATTAACTCCTAGTTACTAATTATATACATCCTTCATGGTCTTCCCTCTTCATGGCACATTCAATCCATTCTAAGGCCTCAATGTCGGCAGTTATCTGGTGGTCACTTTTGAATGACCGAGCCATGTCAAATTGTCAGTAGACCCTGTGGGATTAATTATTTTCTTAAGCAGACTATAACTATACTCTCAACTCTCTCCCCAATCTATCTTGATAATTTTTCTCAGATCCATCCAGCTAAACTTGTGAACATATTTACCTGTTCTACCCCACTTTTAGGATGCATAATAGTCCAAGCCAAGCTGAGATGAGATCAAGGTTGACCCGGAATGAGTTTCTTAGCTCTCCAATGTTTCTTATGTCTTTGATGTTTTTTCTTTTTCCTTTTTCATATTGCAAATCCAAATCTTTGCTACTCCCACAAAGTTGAATATCAGTTAAAAGTTTTAGGGGAATGCTTTATTTTTTTAACAAAGGCAGTCTATAGTATATAGATGTTGCACAATGCACAGTATCCACGAGCCTAATCAATTCAGTAAGCTTTGTTCAGGCAATTGACACCTAGTGCTATGTTAATTCTTCTTAGGTTTGAGTTACTGTTTATTCCTCTTATACAGGCAAACAATAGGAGTATTCTGCTTAAGGCGTGCTTCATTTGAAGCCCTTATACGATGCACCTACTTGTTTGGTATGCCTTGAGGAATAGATCCGTTTGATTCTTATATTATAAAGCATGATGCTGTTTGAATTGTAATGTTCCCAGCTCTAGTTTTTTTGTAACCTGGGATGGGTAGGTGTCTGCATAAAATTCCGTGTCTGCTGCTACATTCATTTTGTAATGCCATGTTGGTACTTTCTAATTTGGAAAGGTTTTGGTAGGCAAGAAAATCTTATTTGAGTATTCTAGGCAACTGCCACTAAACTAGGATCTGCTTCCTCTCGTACTTTGTTAAAGGTGCCTGTAATTGTCTGTCTTTTCCCTGTTAGGCTAGCTGATAACTGCTGATATAATCCTGTAAATTTTGTAGTCTGACGATTGTACTCTATGTGATGATTGCAGATATGGGGAGCATGTTCTTGAAGCAAAACAGAATCCAAACTGGATTTGCCCCGCCTGTCGTGGAATTTGCAACTGCAGTTTGTGCCGGCAAGCAAAAGGATGGCCTCCCACTGGCCTTCTTTATAGGAAGGTACCTTCACTAACTATTACGAATAGGATTTAACATATTTTTCATGGTTCAAATGGAGCTAAGGCTGCTAAGTTTAATTCCAGATTTCTCAACTGGGCTTCAAATCGGTTGCACATTATCTCATCCAAACCCGACGATCACAGACTGATTCAGATAAAAATCCTGGTACTAAAATTCCAGCTTCTGCAAAAAGATCACTGCCCTTTTCAGATATGGAAGCAAAATCAGATCGGAAGGAATCTCCTATTTCCAACAATGACTGTCACAGATTGATAATCCCCAAATATGAAAACAATAAGACAGATGATGAGTCCAAAGTTGGGAAAATGGAGGAACTGAGAGTTTTGGAGAATGAGCATGGTGCTAGCACTAATGCATCTGGAAGTTGCCAAGAATTATCAAAGCCTGAATCTGAAGAAAACAAAACAGATGATAAGTTCAAAGTCAAGAATGTTGCCCTGGACAGCATCCCAAAGTCAAAAAGGAAGACTCCTCGTACCCCTGAACCAACCCCAGATAGCATTGGTGGGAGGCTAAGGCAGAGGCGTCGTAGAAGCAATGGTGATGGTGAGGAGTTGATCTCAACAAATGAGGAGAGTTCGGATGATAAGCAGGCTGTAAAAGATGTACAATCAGAAAGTGAAGCAAAGGCTAACATGAGCCAATGTAGTTTCGCCAATTCTAGTGTGGATAGTATTGCTGGAAGATTGAGGCTTTGGCACAAAAGAACATAATACACTGCAATTGGTTTCGATCAGCATGAACTCTGGCCGAGCATTTTATTGCCTGTCTAGCAGAACTGCTAAATGTTGCAAGACAATGTTTTGTAGGTTTGAATGTACTTTGCAACATTTGGGTTCTGTCCAAGTAGTTTCTTTTGTAATTCCTTCAATGCAAGGACATGCATGTTATGACTTTGTTTAATCCAAAGCATTATGCAGTATGTGCTCTAAGTAACCTTTCTTTATTAGCTTGTTTAATGCATTAATTCATCTGTTTATAAATCAGCTGACTTTAGATTTTCACATATTGGCTCTATGCACGAGTAAATGTTCAGAAGAGAGAAAAAAATTTCTCAAGTTATGGATGCAGTTAATGCTGGAGAAAACAATATATCTATTGAAGATTGTTAAACTCTTGACTCTTGCCCCAGGCTTCAGTTCACTCTTTTACCGTAATGATTTCTTTGAGGAACTTCTAATTATTCTTCCCCAATATGCACAAGAGACAAGGGGCTTAAAGAAAAATATCATTTCAGTCAGACCGATCCAAAGCCTACAGTTTTTCCCTTTTTTTCTCGCGTTTGGCACTATAATTTATTCTTTGGATTTGGAATTAGAGACCATTTTAGTTAAAATTGTGAACGAAAATGAACGTAAATTCCATAGTGCCAAATTCTAAATGAGTAATACACTTGCGAAATCACGTAACTCATTATCCAAAACTGAACATATAAACCGAAATTGTTAAAATTGATAGTGATTGTATCATAAAGGATATTTTTATCATTTTATCTCTTTAAAATTAACCATCAAAAAGACAATTTTATCTTTTTATGTAAAAATAAAAAGATGACTTTTATAAGAATATTTTTATCATTTCACCTAATCTGTTAATATCCCAAATCACAAGGAGTATATTTATCTACTTTTGAATCACAGACGAGTCAGCTAATTCTAAAAGTCAATCAACAAGCTAACAATTCTACACTTTCTGGTTATTTGGTGAGTCTTCAGCGAAAGTTTTGGCAACTCCATTCTCACCTTTTACCATTTCAAAACAACAACGATACCATATAAATCTCACTGATTGTAACATGCCCCTAGCACGTGAGCCAGTGAGGGTATCCAAGGTAGACTATTCAATTGTTAAGGCTAGTATATTGTTTCCGTAACATGTGTATGTCTATGTATAGTTGGAAATTAAAATAGCCTCTTTGATACTCTCGCTTGGCTGCTCAATCTTGCCATGTGCAATGCTCACTCAGCTTTCATCTCCAAAACAAGTGACTTTGGCATTGGTGCCCCACTCTCTACTCCTTGGACGGAAAAGGATTTCCACTGCGAGGATAAGATCTGGAATTGAATTGACATCATTAATTAAAAAAGTGAAAGTGGAAAAAAAAGAAATGAAATCCCTCCAAAGCAAAAGGCATACTTCCAAAAAGCATAGTTTGGATAATCCCAACTTTAGCAAAGCAAATATCTTCACCCTTCAAAGTACATCTTTAATTACTTGCATCTACATTGACAACT
>CM065385.1:37470000-37472500 GCA_033060915.1 Euryodendron excelsum | reverse complement strand
GCAAAATTGAAAAGAAATTAAAGAAATCATAGTTGAACTTTCAAGAAGTTTGGCCATTTGAATTGTTTTCTATTCACGACTACTAATGAAGCAGTTAGGATGATATGGGACAGGGTGTTCTAGATTAATTTTTCGTGACCAAGATTTCAAAATACATACATATATATATATATATATATAAAGACATACATAAATTAAATGTTTGAAGAGAATATATCCGTAAAACATGATTCTGTGATGCTGTTTAGAAACAAGCCATTTGGAAACCCCTGTTTAGAAATATGATTCCACTTTTTAGGTTGATGATATATATAAAAGATATGCAGCAGCAATGACAAATATCTTTTGAAGTACGTCCTCTGCCTGTTCGGGGATTATAGTGTTAAAACTTTATACCTCATCAAACTTACCTCTCAAGGCAAAACGGTTTTTACAGTGATTTTTGGTGATTGTACAATAATTTGGTTTACAAAAGGTGCAATTGTAGATTCACAAAATGGAATACGACTGCTTTCTTGGATTGAAGTTTTTAGAGGCACCAAATTCGACAATGCTCCTAAATAATTTTGGGAGAAAGGAAAAAACTTTTTGGAAGAAAGGAAAAAACTGGTGATAAAAATGATGCTTGCTCTTGTTGAACATGTAAAACAAGACAGTTTTTTTTTTTTTTTTTTTCAAAAACCCGAGCAGTTAGAAAATTTATTTCAACTTCTAAATCTGATCTTCAAGTCTGTTAAAAGATGCCACTGAGTCAATTATATGTTCCGACCACCGCGTACTTATAATCAAATCATGAAGTCAATTTATGAGAGGGAAACCTCAAATTTTTACAGTTAATACCATATATTAATATGCTCCCAATTCAATCCAAAACAAAGTTAAAATTGTATGGTCAATTTGGCCTTTTACTTTTAAGGGCAAATTCTAGGGTCTTGTGGGTCAACCTGGCCATCCAGGAAAAGGGAATCCGAAGAGAGAGAGAGAGAGAGAGAGAGAGAGAGAGAGAGAGAGAATTAAAAGGATTTTGCTCAGCGAAGAGGTGCTATAACATGAGCATTAAATCAACCGCTCACTTAATCAAATCCATAAAATATATTACAGTTGGGACCAATATCACTGTCTCATGATGTTCCTCAGTTTTTTTTTCCTGTTTAGGAATTGATGCACTGATAATGTCATAAAGAGAAATGATCCACAATCACTGTTAAAGATCTTATTAAGAATCTCTCTCCAAAATACTATTCATTTGACTCAAAATATATAACAAGTATTGAGAAGAAAATCTCCTACATATATGTATATATCTGTACACTTCTTCTTCTTTACCCCATGGCCTCTTTCAAAAGTAATTATACTTTTCTATGATGCAAGCATTGTGCAGAATTGTTTACTATATAACTGGGCATAATTAGAGGTGCTAAGAGTTCCACAGCAAGGATAAAATGCCACAGGATGAGGTAGGGTCATCTACCATACAAAAATTTCAGAAAAATATAATAAGTCAAAAAAAAAAAACTACAAACAAATCTAGGGCATATCCAAAATAATGTATATACAATGTCCTTTAGTTATTATATATATATACACTGTCATGCTTGCATCTTTGTGAGTAGTTTAACCATAGAAGCCTAAACACTGATGGAGGGTTGACTAAAATGTTATTTGTCATGATGATAATTAAAAAAAGAAACAGTTGATCATCAAACTTCCTGTACTCACTTCTAAGATATTCAATTTCTTTGTTTGGTTTTATTAGGTGCTTTTATTGTTAAAAGATAATTTTTTTTTACATCAGAAACTCTTGTTAAAAGATAAATCACACTCATCTTAAGTCTAAAGCTAGAGTAATTTATTCAGATTGCCTGCATTTTCTTTTGCTTCAAGCCAATGTAAAAATAAATTAAAGGAAAAATATTCATATAATAGTATTTAAAGAACCCAGAGGGGTAAAAGTTTCAAGGCATATTAGTGATGATACCACATGCTAGTATTTAAATCTCCCAAAGAGTACGGTATAGTCTTCACTTCATTCCTCCTTTAACAATTTCAAACAAGAAGAAAGAAAACATAAAGTAATTTATTAGTTGACTATAGTTCAACCCACAAAATGAAAATTACAACAAAAATATAGAAAGAAGTTATCAAAAAAGATGAAAAAGACAAAAATGGTGGAAGTGTAATCGTGTTTTATTTTTTCAAAGGAGATAAAATTAATAATTTATAATCAAGAACAAAAATACTAAGTTCACAATCTTACAATTGTATCCATAATTCACAAGAGGTGAATATTACCATAATACTATTTAGTTGGTTTTTTTTTTTGCTAAGGAAAAAGGGTAGAGGTGGCCAATGTTGCTACCTGTCTAGGTGTGATAAAAAAAGTCTTTATCCCGCTGGG
The DNA here is from genome assembly GCA_033060915.1 of Euryodendron excelsum. Lineage (NCBI taxonomy): Eukaryota > Viridiplantae > Streptophyta > Magnoliopsida > Ericales > Pentaphylacaceae > Euryodendron > Euryodendron excelsum. Next base: position 37,470,102 of record CM065385.1, on the reverse strand, counting down.
CTCTTCGGGATTAAGTAAGCCATAACTAAATCAAATCCCATTAAGGTGTAAGCTGACAGAGGTCCTCCGTCGCAACATTTGATTCACGAGGACTACTATCAC
>CM065385.1:37462500-37465000 GCA_033060915.1 Euryodendron excelsum | reverse complement strand
GGTATATATTGAGCCAATTGTGACTCTTTCAAGCCTGAGAGAAAATGCAGGAATCTAGATCATCATCAACATTTGGAACTGGAAACTTGAAAGAAAGGACAAAACAAGGAGTGGACAAAGGTAAATTAGAGTTTGTTTTTCTTAGTTGTTTTTGTTTTGTTTCTCTGTTTCTTTTCTTTCCCTGCTTTCTGGCTGTATTTGACTCAGCAAAACAAAAGAAAAGAATTGAGATTTCTCTTCAAAAATCAATCCATTTTTAGCAGGAAATTGTTCACTGTAAGAGATTTTCTTTAAAATCCTTCCTCTTTCTTTCCAATATTTCCACTTTAATCTGCAGAAGGCCAAGAAGAAATTTGATTGAACTAGGGGAATTTCCCATCAAATCCAGGACCAAGCTAGGGTCTTCATCTTTCATTTTGCCCTAGTTGATTAGGATAAGATTTGGATGAAACTGATTTCGGAAACATGATAGATGATAATTTTAAGGTGCTATTCATACAAGGTTCACAAATCATATTCTAGGTCAGGTGACCTTTCATGCATGAACCAAAATAATTAACAATGCTCTGGGCCCCATCAATTTGTTGTCTCTATTAATTTCAAGTTGAAGAATTTAGGTTTAGTGAGGTTCTCAATCCCTTTCAGAAAATAGCTCCATTTTTTCAGTCGTTGCAATGAGTCCATTTATATTGCTGGACTTTGTCAACTCCACCAGCTTAGTCAGTTTTCTTTAATTTCTAATGATCAACCGCACGTCAACTACCTCATACCTGATCAAATAGAAAAATGCCATTGAATTCCTAATAAATGCAATGAATTAAATTGGGCAAAAATCAAGTACCAAGCAACAGTGAACTATGATTTTAACAGAAAATTATATATATTGTTGCAGTATGGGACCTCTTTCTTCTCCCATTAGTAATTATTATTTGGCCATACCCATTGAGCTTTGTTTGCCATGGAGATCATGGTAAAAGCTCGAATCATTCTTTTTTGTTTTGTTTTTGATGTGGGAGAATCCATTCAATACAGGGTTTTTGGACTCTCTTTTAGTAAGTAAAACATGAATCACCTAGACAAGCAACTGTCCTCAAAGTCACCAATATCAACGCAGTTGTATCCTCTAAAAAATACTTCATACGACGCAGTGTACTTAGTATCATTCTATTATTCTCTTTCTTCTTGTGTTTTGTGGTTTCTGCCATGTAGGAAAACTTTGGGTTCCTTTCCATACAGCTTGTAGAGAATGGAGATAGCACTACACTATTCTTTTTAGGACACGATTCTGTTGCTGTTGCTGATAATGATGTTGAAAACAAAACCCGAGACCTACCCATTTCATATGCAAAATCTTTCTATCTCAAAAAGATAGCATAAAGCAACAAAAAAGCAAGGGTGGAGCTACGCTTTGACAATCCGATTGTGAACCTTTGTGGGGAAGCTGTCTTCTAAAGGGGTGGTTGGTAACTGTGATCCGTTGACAAACTGGAACAGATTGACGACATGGGTAGCAAGTAGACGAATGGATTTCTATGTCTCCCCTTCATGATTATCATATATAGTTCCAAATTCGAAATAATTCATCAAGAAAAAACAGAGGAATAGAATAGGATCATGAAGCTTCTTAATAAATAAAAAAAGGTAGCTGTATTGATATGTACAGATAACGAACTCTGCATCTCAACAGAAGAAAGAAAGCAACTCATAGCGATGAACTGAAAAGTCTCCTTCATGCACCATATTAAAACTCTCTCTCGATACATATACTGCTAAACAAAGGCCAGATCATTCATGCCCCAACAAAGAAGATTCCTCATGTAGACGAGACCACAACACCCAAATGGAGCAAGATAATTGAAAACTGATCCATGTATATCTGGCTCCTGACTGTGTAAATGGTTTGGACTTATAGGCTGATTCAAATTTAAACTCTGTTCTGATTAACTCTGGTAAACTCAATGCAAGCAATTTTTGAGTGGTTTGTGCAGACATATATGTGTGTGTATATATATATAAAGATTAGTCTTGACTTAGGAATGAGTCCCATACATTAAGATAATTAAAAAGAAAAATGATAAAAGCTCAAAAATTAAGGCAACAGCATTAATGGCAAAAGAGGTTAAAAAAAATGTCATAATTCATCATCCTTGGAATAATGTTAATGGTGATAGAGGCTGAGTGTTCGGAAAAAATGTCCTTCATGAAGCCTTGCATAAACAAGTCCTTCTAGATATGGTGTTTCACGTTTGAATTATGTTTTATTGTTGTTAGTCTAGCGGGTGTTCGGTACAGTTTTTTTTTTTGTTTTTGAGTTTATAAGTAAAAAGTATTAAGTGTTTTTGACTTTTTAACTTTTTTGTTTTTATTTTTTTACTTATTTTTAACTAAAGTAAAAATAAAAAAGTTTAAAAATTAATAAAAATTATTATTTTTATTTATAAACTTAAAAATAATTTTATAAAAAAATTATACTAAACCGGGCCTAGGTACTTCACCCATA
>CM065385.1:37402500-37460000 GCA_033060915.1 Euryodendron excelsum | reverse complement strand
ATCATCCCTACAAATATTTTTTGAAAAAATACATAAGATGTTGAGAATTCAGTTCGGAATATTAAGAAGTCGTTCAAGAGATCTCTCAACATTCCACATCATCAACATTTACATGATGATATTTTCAGTCAAATAAGGTATCAAATTTCATTAGAGGCAATGGAGTTGATTTTTGGTCAACTGAAATGCGCTGAAGAAGCATCTCATTAGCTAGTCGGCAGATGGAACTGTTCAATTAAAATAATATACGAATTGTCATGCGAGCACGATCTTGTATATTACCATTACTTTTCAATTCCAATTCTGCTGCAGAGTATCGACGCTCATTGGAGAACGTTATCTATGCACGTACATTGGTTTAATGACGAGGAAGCATGACCCAACAAGACATCACACGTTGTTGAGATATTAGATGTGATAGATCCACTTATGCGAGAGCATATGATCGACAAGTTTTTCGATATAGCAGATCGATCTCAAAGTACAATTGAAGCCCCTTCGAACAACACAGAACATAGAGGTCGACCTACAAGCAGAGATGAGCAAAGCAGACGTCGCATACCTTTTTTTTGTAGATGCATCCATTTCAAAATTTAGGGTTACTCAACCGACTGCAATTTCTCGAGGGAAAGGGAGATGTGAGAAGGGGTTGGGGGTTCGCAATATTCAAATGACCCATGATCACTATCCAGTTTTACCCATCCATGATACCTACATTGAGAAATTACCTGTGACTTTTGTAGCGGTATATTTCTCACATTGTTGACGTTCAACCTAACGGTCATTATGGATTCAAGGCGATAGTCGCACTAATTGGATATGGTGAAGAAGGGTGGTCTCAAGTACAATTCGAGCTTATACAAGATATTCAACAAAATAAGGATCTATATGATCAGCTTTATTCAAATCAAAATTTGATAGCCAATCTATTATTCTCACTGAATTGGTTCGAGCCGTGGTCACCAGAGATGTGTTAGATGTACTCTATGCCTTTGAAAATTGTCATCGCAGTAAGGTTGTACTCTAGTTCCAAATCAAGAGAGTCGAGAAATAGCTATTGCCTATATTGGCAATCACTTCTTGCAAGTTTTCTTACACCCTCATTACTCTGTATCACCCATTCCAACATGGTGGTGATAATATTCATCGTGCGAAACTAAAGAATGGGCCGCTCGTTATAGGACACATGTTCATTTGTGGTACGAAGTTCTAGGTACAGCACCAAGCATGCCGGGAGCAGAATTTGGAGGCAATATTGAATAGAATTTGTATTTTTATATATTTTAGTGTATCTCTTTTTTGTGTATTATTACATGTACTCTTTTCTGAATATGGTTAAATCAATATTGGCCTAAGAGACTTTTTATTTAAAAAAAAATATTTGTTCATAAGCTGTTAGTGTGTTTTCTTATTAATTGTTAGTATTTTTGTTATTTTTATATATATACTTTTTATTTTGATCCATATTTTTATATTTTTTAAAATTTTTACAAATAATGACTCTCAAAATCTACAAACATATAATAAAAAAATTTTTATCCAAAAAAAAAAATAAAACTAATAAAAAAAGAAACAAAATTAATGAAAAAAAACAAACAAAACTAAAAAAATAAAACAACACAAAACTGGAAAAAAAAGAAAATCAGGTTGGGGGGAGCAGAGGGGAACATAATAATAATTGTTGGGGGCGGAAAATAAGCTCTCCTGCCAAAAACATATCGAGCGGTGGTACATACCCCACGGATTTATTTACCGCAATAACTCAACGCCTGACGTGGTGGCCTATGTGGCATGCCAATTCACTTATGGGAGGGAATGTTATTATGGAAATGCCAGTAAAAACAACATATAATAGATATACATCACAAGAAAATATCGTAACAAATAGATCATCTCCGATTTTTCTTCGCAAGTTTCTCTCCTTCTATTTTGCTTCTTTCTTCCCATCGTTTTCTCTGCAAGGTGTTTAGAAAAATAAAATCCAATCCCTAATTTGTAACTCCATTAGAACTCTGAACAATAAAGCATAAAATAACATATACGTACAAACATCTATATATATACATACGAATAGATACATCGATGAGATGAGATGAAGGATGGCAATGGTGGTTTTCGGTATACCTGAGCTTTAGCTTGGTACCATCTCACGCATCGTTTGCTGTTGCATCTCTCTCCCCTCCAATCCGGTTCCCGTTCAATGGATTGTCCTTGTAAGGAACTTAATCACCGGCATAAATGACTTATATAATAGAGAGGTCAAGGAGAGAAGTTCACAATCGCCGATTACCAGTAGAGGTTTTCCGGCGACGGAGTCAAAGGACTTTTTGTTTTTGTTTCATTTTTACTTTAACGGAGAAAAAAATAAAAACACTATTTTTGTTGGTTTTTTGTGTCTTCTTTGTATTTTTTTTCTTCACTGATTTTTTGGGTGGATGAACCACGTGTAGTACCAACTCAGCCGGTATATGAAACCGGTAGGTTTAGGCGGTATACTTAGCATTTCTCAAAATTAGACTGTTTCTTTCTAGTTTCAGTCACAAAATGAATAGAATCAAAGCATAAAGCTTTGGGATGTGAAATAACGAAAATGGCCCTCAACGTTTAAAGCTTTGGGATTTGTGTCTTTTCAAACACTTTTGTGTTTTGTATTTGTTTTCGCACTTATGCAATTGCGCACTCACCACTCTCTCTCTCTCTCTCTCTCTCTCTTGATCTTTTTATAACCACATCGATCGGTTGCAGAGTACTAAATTCAGACAGCACCAAATGGGTAGAAAGCAAAAACACTGTCCTTCCTTCTTCAAGGTTCTGATCGGGGATTTTGCCAATAAACTCGTGAGTCTCTCTCTCTCTCTCTCTCTCTCTCTGTCTCTCTCTCTCTATTTTTGTGAGTGTGTGCGTTTGATAAATGAACTGACAGTCATAAATGAAGCTCGTTCATGGGTTTATACTTCGACTACGATAGAATGTGTTTGTTCGATTGGGTTGTTGTTACAATGCTTTATATTCAATATATGTGTTGTATGTTTGAATTTATTGGCAGAGAATACCGCCAGCTTTCGTGGCGAATTTCGAAGGTAAATTTCCTGCAACTGCTCATATAATTAAAGCTTACACTAGGGAATCATGGCCTGTGGAAATAGAAGTAATCGGGGAAAACCACTGCTTCACAAATCATGGGTGGCAAAAGTTCGCGGAGGATAACCAATTAAAAGTTGGGGACTTCGTAGTTTTCAGCCTAATTTCTAACTTGCTGTTCGAAATTGTGGCATTTGGTCCAAATGGCTGTGAGAAGAAGCTGAACCTAGCAGTTAAGGTCGAACCCACTATCTCCAAACAGTACAAAGAAAACCCATTCATGGCACGTACTACCCGATCTCGAAAGTCCAAGGATTCACCAGCTCGTAGGCTCTCTCTTTCTTGTTCGCTCTTTCTCTCTCTCTCTCATGATTTGATGATAATGTCTTACTGTACATTATGCATGTGCAGGTCCGTATATTAGACGATCGGGAGGAGTTGCTGAAGCAGCTGGTTCTGCTATACCAATGCATCCTTGTTTTCTTGTGGCTTTAAAGAAATACCACAGATATTACATAGTGAATCAATCATCACTTTTGGCTTCTCCTCAAATCTTTTTTTCTTTCATACTGATCATGCATATACAACCTTCTGTCCCTCTCTCTCATATACATATAAATTACAAGTTAAAATAACTGCCATTATTTCCATGAATTTCAGACTCTTCCAAAGGCTTTCGTAATGGAGACTGGAATAGCGAGGAAGAAGAGTGTGATGCTGAGGAATGAGGAAGGGAAGGTGTGGCCAGTTGAGGTATGCCTGAGGTCGTATGGTAGGTTTGATTTTACTGTTGGGTGGTCTGGTTTCAGGCTAGCGAACGAGATAGCAATTGGGGACACCTGTTGGTTCAATTTCATTCAAGATTCTGGGAATGTAATTCATGTTGAGGTGCATAAGAGTCCACCAGGTAGGAAGGAGACACTACGCAGCAGCAACAGCTATCGTCGGAGGAGATCGTAGTTGAAAGCTGAACCATAGGTGGTTCAGTTCATGTAAATTGCTGGTGTGTGTTTTTTGTTTCAATGAATCTTCTCTTTTGAGCAATACTATTGCCAGGTCAAAAATTGCTGCTCTGCTAAGGGTAAAATTTGAAAATTTCAATTTCAAGCAGGCCTGGCAGCCGTTGTCCTAGCCCTGTCAATGGGGGCCTCCTCTTTTCTTAGGCAAATTGCTGCCCTGTTTGATTCTCTCTGTTTTTGTAGCACAGCTCTTTGCCATGGTGGTATTGCACGGAATGTAATAATCTTTTGGTCTGGAGTTCGTCGTGAAGTATTATTGAATGCCTTTCTTTTCTTTTCTTTTTTTTCATTCTTTTTAACGTTTTGTTTGGTTTTATAATTTGTCAAGGAATGGTAAAAAAAAAAAAAGAAGAAGAAAATCGAAGGTGAAGTTGAATTCTCTACCTTTTTTATTGAGCTAAAAAAGAGGAGAAAAAAGAAGGGTTGTGTTTGTCAAAAAAATTATTTAGAATTGCTTTCATTCTCTTTTCGTTTCTCTCTTGACACATCCTAACCTTGAACAGAACAGTAGAAAAAGGAAAATGTTATTTAATAAAAAATTTATACAGTGATAGTTTTATAATTAGAATTGTGAAGTGAAAATTTTTATTTAAACACATCAATATATATGAAAATATAACATTTATTAATGACGTTTTCTTTCTTCAAAGCTCAATTTCCTGTGGGCCGCGAAGTCTGTTAAGCATTTGTATTTGTAAATTTTCTTTTGATGGATACAATGATATGACTATGTATAGGCATCCCTCTATGTTTGAAAATATTTTGTTATAATTGTTGTATCACATAATCATATTTACGTGGTATAACCAATAAAAGACAGTTATATAATTAAAGTGATACTTTGATAAATAATATTTTTATAATAACTAATACTAATAATTCTGTTAGGTCACATTTTAAAAATGTTTTTGCTTAGTTCTATAAAATTTTAAAAATTGTGAAAGCATAATTTTCGTCACATTTGTACAATCATCAATACTTTGTTTTTTTTTAAATGATATGGTTAAAAATTATATATATTTAAAATGTGCCATAAAAATAAATACTACTAACATCCCTTGTAATGTAATTGTATAGCTCTAGTTTATTGAACCATTATACATTATTAATGTGATACGATGGTGGCAACATCAAGTCACAATAATAAGTGAGTACATACTGGGGGTGTGCCCATCAAAGTGGTTCGCTGCTGTAAGGCTTCAATCATAACTGTTATGCGTAGAGCCCTGCGGTTGTGATCAATCAAACGTAATATTAGGTGAGCATCCAACATCTTGCAGATGTTTTGGTGTACAAAGTATTATTTAAAGGAAAATTTTATTTTTTGGAAAAATATATATAAAATTTTATTAGCATGATATCATAGTGACATTTTTATAAATAAAATTACCATGATAGATATTTATTTTTAAGTAAGTGACTTTTATTTAATCACATTCTTACGATGATAAATTATGTATTAATTTTTTGTTTGTTTAACATTATTCTTATTTAAATTATTTTTTAACACTTAAATGTTTTTAACGGATTGAGATAGTTTTGGCGTTATAAAAAAATTCAATTTCTTTTGCCTGCTATCATCTCCTCCGGTTTTTGGGCCGCAAGCGAGGGTCTGGGGCGGAGTATACAAGAGTTTCGAGTTGAGCTGGCATCCCACTAGGAGATGTTTGGATGTGAGTATTACTTAAAATCTCTTCTAACATTTTTTGAATTTGGCAAAAATAATTCAATGACCAAGGAATACTCAGTACTCAACAGTAATTTTTATAAAACAGTGACACATAATGTATAAATATATCAGTAATTTGAGTTTATAGAGTAATGAAAATACTTTAAAAAAAATATTTAATAAGATTTTATCATGTGATATTTTTTTTAAAATTCTCTCTATTACTATATAAACTTAGATTATTAATATATTCACACATTACATATCACAAATTAATAGAAATTGTCGTTGAATACTCAATATCACGTGACTACTAAACTTTGTTTCTCATTTTTGTGTTATAAAAAAGACCTAATGTTAGGTGCGCTGTACATAATGACATCCATTATTTTCCACCAAACTTCTCTCGGCCATCTTAAATTTGAAGCTTAAACCGAGGGGATTAACTATGATGGTGAATGGTAGCCGCCGCGGGCGAGGTGTCTTCAGGTCAAGCCGGTCGAGTTCTCCGGCGAAGGCACCGCACTTTTACAAGATAATAAACTATGCAGTTGTTCAAAACGGAAAGCTGGTAAGGATCCATTGAACCTCTCTCACCTTACAGGGTTACATATTTACATTCAAGCAAATGACTGGTTCAAGTACACACATGAATACTTACAACATTGTGTATATATATGTAATCTTGAATAATTGGCCAATATAAGCTTGTTAAGCAAAGCCCTAATCTTGCCAAGTTTCATTGAATGTTCCTGGCAGAGTATTCCAAGAAAATTTGTGAGACAATATGGGGAGAAACTATCAAACCATGTGTTCCTCAAGGTCCCCACTGGAGCAGTATGGCAAGTAAAGTTGACAAATTCTGAAGGCCATGTTTGGCTACACAATGGTTGGAAAGAATTTACAGAGTATTACTCCTTACGGTACGGCCACTTTTTGGTATTCAGATACGATGGGAATTCCCATTTCCGTGTCCTTATATTTGATATGAGTGCCTCGGAGATAGAATATCCAATCACTGCCAGTCATGGTGGACAAACCAACCTCAATGGGGATTGCCAAATGCCTGAAACAGAAGGCATTGAGACAGGTGTTCCTGTTCAAATTAAAAGTAAGAACTTTTAATTGTATTCTTCTTTTTTTTATTTATATATACCATTAGTTGTTCATCAGTATATCACAAAACAGAGAATAAATTATCTTGTTTTGCTGCAGAAGAAGGTGATAGGGGCATGCCCACTGCCCAGGCACACTTGCAATCTCAGATTCCTGACAGAAGGCAAAAAGCGACTGCTGATAAAAAAAATACAGCCCTTCAAAGAGCCAAGGTTTTTGAATCTAAAAATCCATTCTTCGTGGTTTATATCCAACCATCTTATATCTGTGCCAAACGGAATTTGGTAAGCCATCAATTAAAGTTCACTTGGGCCATATTAGATTAGCTTCATTCCATTCTAATGAGAAGGGGCAAGTTGAAAGATGATACTTTCATTTTAGAGTAGAGTTTTGAGCTATTGACACTTCACTTTTGGTTGAATCCTTTTCTACTGAGACAAGTTGTTTAATTCTTGCAGCATATACCATTAGACTTTGCAAAGAAATATTTCAATGGGAAGCAGGTGAGTAATGTCACCCTAAGGGTGTCGGATGGGAGAACATGGCCGGCAAAGTGCTATTGCTGGACAAGTAATGCCTCGTGCAAACTTCATTGGTTTTCGTTCGTGCAGGACAACAATATAGAAGTGGGTGATGTTTGTCTCTTTGAGCTGATCAAGAGCATTGAACCTTCCCTCAATGTTGTAATATTTAGAGCAGCAGAATATTAGAATGCTTGCCGCTAGAGGTTTGGAAAATCTGTCGATTTCAAAGACTAGAACTTGTGTGATTGTAGGCAAGACTGACTAACAGCAGAAAATCCATTGAGCTTGGCAAATATGGGAATGATCAAGCTGAAAGACTAATTATTTTGAATGACCCTCTTGAAGAGCTTAAACCTCTTCTGGCCGGAGACATGTTAAGTTTTGTGACTGCTAGGTCTTAGTTTTCTTCCTATCTTTTTACTTTCGAAGCATTAAAAAAAGAAAAGAAAAAGAAAAGCTAGAAATGCTATTATACAATGTGTGTGTGTGTGTTTGTTTATACATGTTTTACTAGTGCTTTGATGAACATAATTATTCTTCTCCTCATGTTTCAATTTCAACCCTTTTAACTCACTTATTGAAGTTGTATTACCTCTTACATATTTTGCTGTGGTGCGTTAAGTTTGGCCATGTCTTGCCATTAAACATGTTTTATCGGATTCTACAATGTATAGAAATTATGAGATTCACAAACTTCATACATTAGACAAAACGGTATAATATGTGCCGTAGGATCCTGTATTCTTTAACATGTGATTAGTCTATTGGATGATGTTGTCCTTTTATATTTTTCACAAAAGTAAGCATAAATGAATCCAACTTCCAACATTAATTTTCCCAGTTAAATCTTTATTTTATTCCATCTCTGCTGTTCCTCCGGTTCTTACTCCACGTTTAATTTGGTACACTTTTTTCTCGTTTTTTTTAAAAATTTTTTTGTTTATAAGCGAAACTATAGATTTTTATTTTTTGTTTTTTTGTTTTTGTAAGTTAAAAAAAGTAAAAAGGTTAAAAAAAAAAAACAAAAAATTAAAAAAATTTAACTTTTTGATTAATACACAAAAAAAATTAAAAAAAAATATAGCAAACGGATCTTAAGAAAGCATCCACGGTTATACGATCGTCAAACGAGTTCAAGCATATCTTCGCAAATTACGAAATCAATGTATTCAATGCACTGTCAGGTGCACTGTACCTAATAATAATCACATACATTACTGGTTCAACCAAACGTTACTCAATCATCTTAAATGTGAAGTTAAACCAAGCGGGTAAGTTAAAAGCCTAACAGGGATATTTGGAAATTGGGAAAGGAAAAGAGAAAGGAAGGGAGAAGAAAGTGATTGGTGGTGGCAACGAAAATACTGTACGCACTAATACCTTTCATTGCTCTCAGAGAGATTAACCTATACATATGGTTAATAGAAGCCGCCGCCGGCGAAGCGACGTGGGTTCAAGCAGGTCGAGCTCTCCGGTGAAGGCACCTCAGTTTTTCAAGATAATAACCTCTTCAGAAGTTCGGCATCGGAAGCTGGTAAGGATCATCCATGGAGCCTCTCAAAGTCTTACTCTGTTACGTTTTTCTTTTATTCATTATTTATGTAGATATGCTAGTAGTCCATGCATGTATATATGGATAAAGTCTTAGTGCAACATATAGTTATCTGTATGTATATATGTGTGTGTATATAACGCAGCTGTAGTTTAGGTTAGTTTAGAGCGTTCAATGATCATGAAATGTTCAAAATATTCATATGCGTAGTTAGACGTGATTGCAGTGAAATTTTTTTGTACTATTGGTGGATATAAGCTTGTTGAGCACAAAGCATAGATGATACACATACATAGTTTTGATTATATATATGTATATCTTAAGCGCATTTTGAAATATCATAACGTAAGCTTGTTGAACAAAAGCTATAAAATTCTTTCTTCTTAATGCTTCTGCCTACATGTTCAATTATGTGACAAGTTTAATTTGGTGTTGCTGGCAGAGGATTCCAAGAAAGTTTGTGAGTAAATATGGGAAGGATCTCGCAAACCTTGTGTTTCTAAAGGTTCCAAGTGGTGCTGTATGGCAAGTAGAATTGACAAATTCTGATAGGGATGTTTGGTTATGCAATGGTTGGAAAGAATTCACAGAGTATTATGCCATTCGCTTCGGGCACTTTTTGGTGTTTAGATACGATGGGAATTCCAATTTCCATGTACTTATATTTGATATGAGTGCTTCAGAGATACAATACCCATTCAGCGCCACCCACGGTGGACAAAGCAACATGAACCTTACTGGGAATTCGCAAGTGCCTGAAACAGAAGACATTGAAATAGACGATTCTATTGGAATTTTTGAAGAGGAAGTCCCCGAAAAAGAAGAAATTGAGAAGGATGTTTCCAATGAAATTTCTGATGGTGGTCCAAGTTATTGGACAAGAAGGAAGACAGCCTCCTATACGGCTGATACACAGAAAGATGTTTCTGTTGAAATCTTGGATGATCCTCCCACTTGCCGGAGGAGGAAGGAGAGTATACCTATACCAGATTTTTCATCTTGTGAAATGATGAGAACAAATCTAACATGTAAAAAGAACACTTCTAATCGGAAGGTATTTTCTCCGGAAATTCAACGTAGGGGCATTCAAACTAATGGGTTAAAGCTTCCAAATCTAAAAAAGGATGTGAAGCCACATTGTTTGACACGAGAAATTAAAAGTAAGTTCTTTTGGATTTTTTTTTGTTGTTTATTTGTTTACTTGTTTATTTTACCTTTGGAGCGAATTGAGAATATGCCTGTGGTGTTTGACCTTATTGATCATTTGCACCACATTACTGGTAGATCTGTCTTTTGATTTTCCTGCAGAAGAATGTAGTCGAGGCACGTCCATTCTCCATAGACACCGACAATCTCAGATTTCTGAGACAAAGAAATCAGCCACAGCCATTGGGAAATTTAGTGCTCTTCAAAGAGCCAGAGCTTTTAAATCAGAAAATCCTTTCTTCACGGTTTATATGCAACGCTCTTACGTTTGCAACAGATGTAGTTTGGTAAGCTATCAATTAAAATTATTTTCGATCTTATTGATCACTTGCACGGTTGCACCATCTTAATGTTTCTCCTGGATTTGTGTGATTGCGTAATCTTGACTCCTTGCATGACCCACGAGAGTCGAATTTTCTACTCTTATCACCTCAGTTTTAGTTGAAATCCTTCTGTATTGGGATAAGAAAAATCTTTGTTGAATTTTTGCAGAATATACCAACAGACTTCACAAGGAAATATTTTAGCCGGAAACAGGACAACGTCATATTAAGGGGTTCAGATGGTAGAGCATGGTCTGTAAAGTGCTATTGGGGAACAAGCAGTGGCAAGGGCATTCTTAGTTTCATTTCATTTGTGCGGGACAACAATATAAAAGTTGGTGATGTTTGTGTCTTTGAGTTGATTAAGGTCGCTGAACTTTGGCTGAATGTCATAATATTCCGAGCAGGAGATAATCAGAGTGCTCTGCCATTGTAGGATATAAAAATCTATTGATTTGGAAGAATAGAACTCATGCGGTTAGCACAAGATGGTATTGGTGACTGCGCAGAGCTTAATAGTAAATCTTCATGAAGTGTTATGTTGCAATGTATATTTATACATGCATATGTATATACATGTTTTGCTTTCTTGCTTTCAGATCAAAGGTGGCTCTGGCTCTCTCTGGGGCAAAGCCAAGCTCTTTGATTGACATCACCAAAATCATTGGATGAAGATTGTTAATTCAGAAGTTGATGCTACAACACTTGATTGGTTTCTTCTTACTGATAAGGAATGATACTACTTAATTTCATCTTTACACTATCTTTGGTTTACATCATTTTTTTTTCTTTTGTTTCACCATTTTCCATTAGCTTTTAATCTTCAAACTTTTGGGTATAATAACAGCTTAAAAGGAATTCATACAATTTTCTTGTGTTTGAATGGTTGAAAATTAGGCAGAATATGTTTGTTGCTTCTCAAAAAACTATTTCTGTTTGAAATTTTGTTAGCTGCTTGGCACTGGAAAGTGGCTAATCAATGTTATCACATGTTATAACACTTTATACAATTAGGCAAAATTAGTATATTGGATGATGTTGTCCTTTTTCTATTTTTCACAAAAGTAAGCATAAATCAATCCAACTTCCAACATTAATTTTCCAAGTCAACTTAAACATTTACCTTGTTCGTCTCTGCGGTTGCTCCAGTTCTCACTCCATGCCAAGACAGCGTCCACAGCTATCGAATCCACGATCTTCAAACCAGTTCAAGGCATATCTTCGCCAATTACAAAATCAATGTAATCAATGTACTGTCAGGTGCACTGTACGTAATAATAATCACATAGATACATGACTGGTTCAACGAAACGTTTCTCACCCATCTTAAATGTGACGTTAAACCGAGAGGGTAAGCTAAAAGCTGATGGGATGTTTGAAATTTGTGAAAGGAAAACAGAAAGGACGGGGAAAAAAAAGGTAGTGTACGCACTAATCCATTTCATTGCTCTCAGAGAGATTAACCTATACATATGGTTAATAGAAGCCGCCGCCGGCGAAGCGACGTCGGTTCAAGCTGGTCGAGCTCTCCGGCGAAGGCACCTCAGTTTTTCAAGATAAAAAACTCTTCAGTTGTTCAGCATCGGAAGGTGGTAAGGATCATCCATGGAGCCTCTCAAAGTTTTACTCTCTTACATTTTTCTTTTGTTCATTATCTATGTAGATATATATATTTTTTTGTTGCATCAGAAATACTTATCTATCTATTTAGATATGCCGGTAGTCCATGGTATATATGGAATAATGGATGAAGTCTTAATGCGACATATAGTTTATCTGTATGTATATATGTGTGTGCATTTAATGCACAGCTGCAGTTTAGGTTAGTTTAGAGCATTCAATGATCATGAAATGTTCAGAATATTCATATGCATAGCACTTTTTCAAAATATTCTGTTATCAATTTACCCTTCTTGACTTTGGTTGGTAAATTCCAAATTGTCAAAAGAAATGAAGTAAAGATAGATAGACATGCGATTGCATTGATATTAACTTGTTTGTTCTACTGGTTGATATAAGCTTGTTGAGCACAAAGCATAGATGATATACATACATAGTTTTTGATTATATATATATTTATATCATAAGTGCACTTTGAAACCTCATAACATAAGCTTGTTGAGCAAAAGCTATGAACTTTCTTTCGTCTTAGTGCTTCTGCCTATTATGTTACCAGTTTAATTTGGTGTTACTGGCAGAGGATTCCAAGAAAGTTTGAGAGTGCATATGGGAAGGATCTGGCAAACCTTGTATTTCTGAAGGTTCCAAGTGGTGCGGTATGGCAAGTAGAATTGATAAATTCTGATGGGGACGTTTGGTTGTGCAATGGTTGGAAAGAATTCACAGAGTATAATTCCATTCACTTTGGGCACTTTTTGGTATTTAGATATGAGGGGAATTCCAATTTCCATGTACTTTTATTTGACATGAGTGCTTCAGAGATACAGTATCCATTCAGCGCCACCCAGGCTGGACAAAGCAACATGAACCAGAGGAAATTGAAATACATGATTCTGTTGAAATCTTGGAAGAGGAAATCCCCGAAAAAGATGAAATTGAGAAGGATGTTTCCAATGAAATTTCGGATGGTGGTCCAAGATATCAGACAAGAAGGAAGACAGCCTCCTACAGGGCTGATACACAGAAAGATGTTTCTGTTGAAATCTTGGATGATCCTCCAATTTGCCGGAGGAAGCAGGGGACTATACCGGCATCAGATTTTCCATCTTGTGGAATGATGAGATCCAAGCTAACATGTAAAATGGAGAACACTTCTAATCTGAAGGTATTTCTCCGGAAATTCAATTTAGGGGCATTCAAACTAATGGGTTAAAGTTTCCAAGTCCAAAAAAGGATGTGAAGCCACATGCTTTGATACGAGAAATTAAAAGTAAGTACTTTTGGTTTTTGTTAGTGGTGGTATAGTTCATTACCTAATTTTTCCATTGGAGTGAATTGAGAATATCAATTGTGCTGAAAATTAGAAAATACTTCGACCTTAATGATCACTTGCACCACACAACTGGTTGATATGTGTTTTGATTCTTCTGCAGAAGAATTTAGTGGAGGCAAGTCCGTTGTCCGGAGACACCAGCACTCTCAAATTTCTAACACAAAGAAATCAGCAAGGGCCATTGGAAAATTTAGTGCTCTTGAAAGAACTAAGGTTTTTAAATCTGAAAATCCTTTCTTCGTGGTATATATGCAACAATCTTATGTTTGCACCAAATATAGCTTGGTAAGTTATCCATCAAAATTTGTTGGACCCTTATTGTTCACTTGCCCCATCTTATTTCTCTACCAGATGTGTGTGATACTCTTATCTTAACTCATTGAAAAATATTTGTTTAATTCTTGCAGAATATACCAAGAGACTTCGCAAAGAAATATTACAGCGGGAAACAGGACAATACCATATTAAGGGGTTCAGATGGGAGAACATGGTCTGTAAAATGCTTTTGGGGAACAAGCAGTGACAAACGCAGTCTCTATTGGACTTCATTTGTGAGGGACAACAATATAAAAGTTGGTGATGTTTGTGCCTTTGAGTTGATTAATGTAGCTGAACTTTGGCTGAATGTCATTATATTCCGAGCAGGAGAAAATCAGAGTGCGCTCTGCCACTGGAGGATATGAAAATCACTTGATTTGGAAGACTAGAACTCGTGCGGTTAGCGCGGAGCTTAATAGTAAATCTTCATGAAGTGCTATATATGTATATATGTATGTTTTGCTAGTGTTTTGATCAACTTATTCTTGGCCTTTAGTTCTATATTGTTGTTGAAGTGAAGAGCAGCCGAGATCGTTCGTAGGCAAAACTCTTAACTGAGTCGATAGAGTTCATGTAGTATGCAACAGCTGCAATCCTGGCTTTCAGATCAAAGATGGCTCTGTCTTGGGCAGAGCCAAGCTCTTTTATCAACATCATCAAAATCAATGGATGTAGTTTGTTAATCTTTGAACAGCTTAAAAGGAATTGACATAATTTTTTCGTGTTTGGATGGTGGAAAATTAGGCAGAATATGTTTGTTGTAGCTCAAAAAACTGCTACTGTTGGGGATTTTGTTAGCGGTTGATTACCTGTTTGCTTGTGTACGAACCCTGTCATAATAGGTTCATCATCTAAGAGAGGCATATGCTATATGGGTCTAGTATAACGGAATTCCAAAGATGAGCAGTTAAAATTAAAGATTAGAATTGTAACCCTTAAACAAAGAAGTGGGCAGCCTTTGATTTCCATCGGTTGGGAACTTTGGAGGTCAATCCATCAGCGTCCCTTCAAATCCCCGACTTTCCCACTTAACTGAGTAAGGCTTTTTGGTGCTTTAAGCATGTAAAGATGGTAAAAGGGTATAATATGGGACCCACCGCCATCAATCTGCTCATTTCAGCAACTGATCCAAATGGCAAGAAAGCCATTTTCTCTTCCCGGAAGAATACCTTCCTTTTTCAAGGTCTTGATCCGTGACTTCTCTAAGCAGTCGGTATCTCTCTCTCTCGTTAGCAATACATACATATATATGTATATATATATCTACACACACTTGGCTTTAATTGATTAACAAAGAAAATCATTTGTTGAAGTTTTCTTTTTCATGGCTTTGGTTGTAGCGAATCCCACCAGCGTTCATGAAGCATTTTGATGGAATTGTGCCTCAAAAGTGCGTGTTTTCGAGTTCTGCATAGAAATCATGGAATCTCAATTTGAAAAAAAGGTTATGATCAATTCCTTTTCCAAAAGGGTTTGACTGCATTTGTGCAAGATAATTCCATAGAAACTGGTGACTTCCTACTTTTCCGATATACTGAAAATGTTGGGAGAACGAACCTAAAAACAATTTGGGAAACCCAAATTCACCACAAGTTTATAGAAATTGTGTCTCTCCCTCTTTGCATGAATTTGTTAGGAAGCAATTAAATAGAGCACAAACAATATTCTAGCAAGTTAAATAACACAAGCAATTTAACGTGGAAAAAGTTTCTTGATGTGGGAAACAAAAAGCATACCGCTCCTCCCAAATCTTCCCTATTAGCAAATAATGGGTATACAAAGGTTCTCTCTAAAAAACAACAAACTCAAGAAAAACAACTTTCTCTCCATGAGATGGGAGCTCAACAAACTAAATGCTATCATATGGTTGCTTTACCCTCTTGCCCCCCCTCCCGATAAAGTAAAAATAAAGTTTTGGGTCATCCACCATATAGGATGGAAACCCAGCCCAACAAATCTCCCCCTTCTCGACTAGGTGGGGGGATTCTCCATCCCAGCAATCAAGCGACACGTCTCAAGCTTGTCCCTTATTAGAGCCTTCGTAAACATGTCAGAACCATTATCATCAGTATGAATTTTCTCAAGTTTTAACAACTTATCATTAAGAGTTTCTCGTATCCAATGGTACCTTACTTCAATGTGATTCGATCTTGAATGAAATGTAGAGTTCGTAGCCTGGTGAATAGCACTTTGACTATCACAAAACAACACATATTGCTGCTGTTTGAAACCAAGCTCGCTCAAAAACTTTTTCGTCCATAACATCTCTTTATAAGCTTTTGTTGCTGTAATAAACTTTGCTTCAGTTGTAGAAAGTGCAACCTATTTTTTGTAACTTTGACTGCCAAGAAACAACTCCACCTGAGAAACAGTTCAAATTACCCAAAGTAGACATACGAGTATCCACCTCTCCTGCCATATCTGCATCTGTATAGCCAACTAATAGTGGTTTGCCACTCCCAAAACTGAGTCTCAACTTGGAAGTGCCTCGAAGATATCTCATAATCCACTTTACTGCATTCCAATAATCTTTTCTTGGATTTGAAAGAAATCGGCTAACAACACCAGCTGCATGGGCTATATTTGGTCTTGTGCAAACCATTGTCTACATCAAAATTCCTACTATTGAGGCATATGAAACTCTTTCCATGTCTTCCTTCCCTTTATCTATAGACGGGCTTTGATTAGTGCTTAACTTAAAGTGAGCAGCAAGAAGAGAGTTAACCACTTTAGCCTTATGCATGTTGAACAAGCACTTTTTCAATGTATTGCTCCTGTGACATATATAACTTTTTCTCTTTTCTGTTTCAAAAAATTCGAATACCAAAAATTTGCTTTGCTGGGCCTAAGTCCTTCGTAGCAAATGACTGACTTAACTACTTTTTCAATTTGTCAATTCTTGAAGAATTCCTACCAACAATCAACATGTCATCAACATAGAGCAACAAAATAATGAAATCATCATTAGAAAATTTCTGCACAAATACACAATGATCATCTATAAAGGTCACAAAGTAACGACAGCCACCAAGTATTCTTGTATTCATAGGGCCACAAACATCTGAATATACTAAATCAAGTACATTTGGCTTTCTTGAAGGAGGGGAACGCTTGAAAGAAACTCGATTCTGCTTTCTTGCTAAACAATGAGTACACTTTTTTAATGATGCACTCTTCATTCGAGACAAAAAATTCCTTTTAGCTAATACTGTCAAGCCTTTCTCACTCATATGGGCAAGCCTCTTATGCCATAATTCTAATGTAAACTTATCTTTTATTGTATTAATGACACCTTTAGGGATTCTTGCTTGTAATACATACAAAGTGGAAAACTTCTTACCTCGAGCCACAACCATAGCACTTCTAGTGAGCTTCTCCTAACCATCTCTAAAAGTGTTGCAATACCCTTCATCATCAAGTTTGCCTGCAGAAATTAAGTTCATGTATATGGTCAGAATATGCTTCACATCTCTAAGAACCACTCTCGTGCCGTTATTCATCTCCAAGCACACATCACCAATACCAATGACCTTGGCCAAGCCATCATTGCCCATCCTTATTGTCCCAAAGTCACCTGGTGTATATGAAGTGAAGAAATCCTCTCAAGGTTTAGCATGAATGGAGACTCTAGAATCAATCACCTAGCTGGTTTTATGACATGCAATATTAATAACATCATCATCATAAACAATGAGGAAGTCTTCGAAAATAGTGGTGGCAACTTGATCATTGTCCTTTCCATCATCATTCTTTTTCTCCTTCCCTTTCTTCTTGTTTTCTCGCTTTAACTTTTTGCAATGTTTTTTGACGTGCCCCTTCAAGCCACAATGATAGCACTCAACATTAGCAAACTTGTTAGACTTACTTCTATCTTTATTTTTGTGTTTCAGATCTCTACTGTAACTTCTCCCCCTAGTTTCTGTAACCAAAATCTCTAACTGTGAAGAGGATCCTTGTGAGTTTCTTCTTATCTCTTCATTCAAAATACTGCTCTTTGCCAAATCCATATTGACTACACCATCTGGGGCTGAGTTGGATAATGACATTCTAAACGTCTTCCACGAGTCTAGCAATGTACCAAGTGACCACAACCCCTGTATCTCATCATCAAACTTGATACCCATTCTAGCTAACTGATTAGTTACTCCTTGGAATGAATTCAAGAGATCTGTTGATAGAGTTCCATCTTGGTATCTCAATGTAATTAATTGCTTTATCAGAAACATTTTACTATTTTCAGTATTTTGAGTATACAATGAATCAAGTTTTTCCCAGAGTGTGCATGCATGTATCTCTCCACTGATATGGTTCAAAACATTATCATCCACCCACTCCCTAATGTATTCACATGCTTGTCGATGTAGCAAAGTCCATTCTCCTTCAGATTTATTGTTTGGCTTCTAGTAGCTAACACCGGTAAATGAAATTGCTTCACATAAAGAAGGTCTTTCATTTTTCCTTTCCAAGTGTGATAATTAGAGCCATTCAAAGTGACCATTTTGCTCAAGTTAGCTTCCATCATTCAACACAAGATATTCAATAACAATAACCTTGCTCTGATACCACTTGTTGGGAGAATAAACCTAAAAACAATTTGAGAAACCCAAATTCACCACAAGTTTATAGAAATTGTGTCTCTCCCTCTTTGCATGAATCTGTTAGGAAACAAATAAATAGAGCACAAATAATATTCTAGCAAGTTAAAGAACACAAGCAATTTAACGAGGAAAAAGTTTCCCGATGTGGGAAACAAAAAACCACAATACCGCTCCTCCCAAATCTCCACTATTAGCAAATAATGGGTATACAAAGGTTCTTTCTAGTTAGCACTAGAGGTGTACAATTAACAACAAACTCAAGAAAAACAACTTTCTTGGAAATCAAAGAACTATTAGGAGAGATCTCACCAAAACAAAGGTACTGGTCATGAGCTCAAAACCAGCAACTGAATGCTGCATATCTGATCCCCACAGTTCAGATTTCAAAGTCTTGAGTTGTGAACTTGCCTACCAAATTTTGGCTCAATCGAACCACAAACAGCTGTCGATCGGGGCCATTTAACAAAACTGGATAGCATCGCCTCACTCTCTATTTTGTTGCAGAAAATTCTCTTCCCCTAATCTATCTCCCGATGTTAGACATATGTTTATTTCAATTTATCCACAAACCTAGTTTCTCTCCATGCGGGCTTGAGAAACTCACTTGGGCTTTACCTAAACAAAGGTAAACTTGGGCCATCCTTCACATAGGAGGGAAACCCAACCCAACAAATCTCCCCTTTCCCAACTAGGTGGGGGGATTCTCCATCCCAGAAAATTCACAATTTTATGTTGAGATGTATAATAAAAATTGCTGTGAAAAGGCTACTACATAGGTTGCCAAGCAAAATCATAAACCCAATAAGTGATGTTTGAAATAAGTGATTTTTCCAATGTTCCTTTAAAAGAACTCTCATTCTTCTTATGATTAATTTGATGCAAGTAGAGGCAAATCAAGAAGACACAGCTTTTGAAATGACCAACAAATTCATGTCCAACTCAAAATATCCCTCATTCAACCGTGTTATGCGCCCAGCTTATTTGCAACATGGGTATATGGTAAGGTCATGATTAACCATCCATTGCAATACATAGATATATCCAGCTAAAAGCTCACACTCTCTGATTTGATTCGATACTTTGTGTAGAGTATAGCAATGAGTTTTGTGAAGAAACATTTGAAAAAGGGTGGCATAAATTTGCTAGAGACCATTCTCTACGAGTAGGAGATGTTTGTGTCTTTGAGCTGATCAATAAATATGATGTTGAGCTGAAGGTTTCCATTTTCAGAAACATCAACTAGTTGTTGCTTATATCTTCTGGTGAGAGTTTTCTGTGATCCCCTAGAAACAATTGCCTATGGAGACTCTTGTTCTTGATTATTCTTGAAGATCCCTGTAAAAAGAATTGTGGTGTTAGCAAATTTCAACTATCTATTAACAAATGTGGTCCTTCTTATTTCAACAAGCTAGAATTGTGGTATATTTTAGATTGCTTTCAAACTAAACTTATATTAAGAGATAGTAAGAATCATAACACTATTAGAAAAATCAAAATTAGAACATAACCACTAGCTCATTAGGCAATAAAGTAAAAAGAAAAATATAGGCTATATGACAAAATTAGAAATTTTAAGGGTTATAAATAAATAGAGAAATAGAATTCAAAAATAAAGTGACCCCATGTCATGTTATTCTCCCTTTAATCAACGGAGATATAAGCTATAGGAGGTGTATGTAGCATAACTCAGGACTCCGTAATTTATTAGATTCACTCATTATAGTTTAAAATTTATAGGATATACTAGTTAAAATTTATAGGATATACGAAGGAGGCGTGGGAATTTCTTTTGAGGAGGTGGGTATTCATATGTATATATTTTTTGATCGGTAAATAAGCATTTATGGATCAAAGGCATATACAAATCTTAGGGCATACCCATGAGAAAACAAAGAAGGCCTAAGCCAAGAACATCTTGCCAAGCTCAAAGACCTAAACAAAAATCACAAGAGACTAAGCAAAAGATTCACAGCCAACTATTATAAGAATCTGCTTACAATCCAACTCGGTTTGGAAATAAATAATTTAGGATCTGAAATACTTGGATCTGAATCTTTTGAACTACTGTTGTTAGGGACTGAATGCTGCCTTCAAAAATTCTCTGATTCTTGGCTTCCCACAGGATGTAAACGGTGTTGGCCAACCCTATTCCTTTGGCTTTCGTTGGAATGCCTGTCCCTCTAACTTCTTTAAGAATCCATTTGGTGGCTACCTTCAAGGTAGTAAGAGATCGAGAAAGCCCCAACCAATTCTTGATGTTGTCCCATACATGTCTAGCAAAAGAACACTGGAAGAAAATGTGATTTACTGTCTCCACGGAGGCCCTGCAAAGGGGAAACGTTAAATCTTCCATTTGATTCTGTAGCTTGTCCATGGTCCGTAAGCTATCTCTCATTCCCAGCCAGAAGATAAATGCGTGCTTAGGCATAAGGCTGCTATTCCACACCAGCTTCGGCCACTTGAGTGCCTAGCCCTTAGGCCTGAAGTACTCATATGCAAATCTAGAATTACACTTATCGGCCACTTGAGGAGGTGGGTATTCATTTACTTCCATGGAGGAACGATCAAGGTGATATGCCTCTAGAAAAGCCAAACAGATGGTGGATTCAATCAGATAGTGAGAGGGAAGATGTGGGGAGTTCTGAAGTTGGTTCTTCAGGGTACAAAAGGAATTTGATGGATTTAGTCCAAGAAGTGACAAGCAACCGTGATTTACTTACAGCAGCTGATGTTGACAACTTGGGGGACCTCGGTCCTAACAATTGCCAACCTCTGGCGACGATGTGTTTGGATGAGCTGGGCTTTCAACAAGTAGGGGTTTTGCTTTTGTAGAATGGGAATAAAGAGTGGTCGGAATGGGAAGAGGATAGACTTCTAAGCTTTAGTTCTTTTCCGAAAATCTCCTGTGAAGTCTTTGAGGAAGAAGTTGTGAATTTTCTTCAAGTAGTAGAATCAAGATGGAGGGATCAGATGAGATAGCAAGAGTCAAAGAGGAAAGGAGGATTAGTTTCGAGAAGGGAGAGGGAGCTGAAGAAGGGATTACAAGGAGGGCTGAAGCCGGGAAGGGGATCTAGGGAGAGAGGAGTTCGAACTCCTAACATCCTTAATGGAGACGAGGAACTCTGGCCAACTGGGCTGGTCCCAGTTGGTTACTATGTTTTGTGAACTATGATGGAAGAAAAGATAAGCTGGAGGGGGACATCAGCAGTAGCATAGTGCGAAGGGGTGGAGGCATTTTTTCTATTTCCTTATGAAGTTAAAAATTTTAAGCTAGAATGTGAGAAGGCTTAATGACCTGGAAAAACGAAAAATCATTAGATCTTTGTTGATTCGTTAGAAAGTGGATTTGGTTTGTTTCCAAGAAACGAATATGGAATCTGTTGCTTTAGACATTGTGAAAAGCCTTTGGAAGAATCGGTTTGTTGACTAGTGTTGGTTGGGTTCTAGAAGGGCTGCAGGAGGCATTCTTATAGTCTGGGATAATAGAGTTCTAACGAAGAAAGATACAGTATTTGGGACTCATTCTATCTCCTACCTTTTTGAAGA
Source organism: Euryodendron excelsum (assembly GCA_033060915.1). NCBI lineage: Eukaryota > Viridiplantae > Streptophyta > Magnoliopsida > Ericales > Pentaphylacaceae > Euryodendron > Euryodendron excelsum. The sequence goes on along the minus strand of CM065385.1, from coordinate 37,438,095 downwards.
TATTAAAAATGGTTTTATTTGGTCCTTTTAAGGAGTTTATGGACCTATTCTGGACTTTTCCATGAGGGATTTATGGGAGGATCTATTAGTGGTAAAAAACAAATGGGAGAAACCTTGGTGTATTGGAGGGGTTTTTAATGTTGTCAGGTATCCTTTTAAAGGCGGGCCTGCTCTAGCATCAACTTTGCCATGCGAGAGTTCTCTAACATCATGATACAAATGAACTCATGGATTTGCCTCTAGAAGGAGCAAGATATACCTTATGTAACAACAGGGAATCTCCAACTCTGTCGAAGATTGATCATTTTTTTATATCTGCAGATTGGGAGGAACACTTCTCTTCTGCTATTCAAAGCACCTTTCCTCGACCTGTTTCAAATCATATCCCAATTGGTTTGGATTGTGGGGGTGTTTTCCTTGGGAAAAGTCCTTTTCGGTTTGAAATATGTGGCTGAAGGTGGATGGCTTTGTGGATAGAATCGAGGGATGGTGGAGGGGCTACTTTGTTTAAAGGCTTCCAAGTTTTGTAGCGGCAAGAAAATTAAAGCTTTTGAAGGATGACATAAAGAAGTGGAACAAAGAAGAGTTTGGTAATGTGAATGCCCGAAAGGCTAGGGTTTTGCAGGTTATCAAGGATCTTGACACAAAGGAGGGTGATAGGAGTCTTTCTTCAGAGGAAATGCTACAAAGGGAGGAAGCTAAAGGGGAATTTGGTAGTCTTGTTTTACTGAATAAGATCAGTTAGAGGCGCAAGGCTAGGTCGTTATGGCTAAAAGAAGGTGATAGGAACATAAAATTTTTTCACAGAATTGCTAATGCTCACAATAGAACAAACCATATTGGCTGCTCGATGGTTAGTGAAAAGGAATTAAAGCAAGAAGGTGACATCAAGGGCTCATCGATTCACTTTTATGAACAATTATTTATAGACTCAGGTAATAAAAGACCTCTATTTGATGGTTTGGAGTTTGCAATGATCTCAAGGGAGGATAAAGAGTCTTTGGAGGCCCCTTTCACAGAGGAGGAAGTTGTGGCAACCTTGAGAGATTACAATGGTGACAAAGTCCCAGGTCCCGATGGGTTCTCAATAGCCCTTCTCCGAGAGGGATGGTATATTTTTAGAGAAGATGTTATGGCTATGATGCACTATTTCTACCACCAAGGCAAATTTGAGAAGAGTTTGAATGCTACCTTCATTGTCTTCATAACTAAGAAGGGTGGTGCTAAAGAGCTAAAGGATTTTTGCCCCATTAGCCTTATGGGTTGTCTTTACAAGTTGGTTGCTAAAGTTTTGGCTTCTAGATTGAAGAAGGTGGTCAGTAGTGTTATCTCATATGCTTAGAATGCCTCATTAGGGGGAGGCAAATCCTTGACCCGATTTTAATAGCTAATGAAGCAATTGACTCGAGAATAAGGAGTGGAGTCCCGAGTTTGGTGTGCAAGCTGGATATTGAAAAAGCGTATGACCATGTGAGTTGGGATTTCCTACTTTATTTGATGGAAAAGATGGGGTTTGGTATTAGATGGATGAACTGGATTAGATTTTGCATTTCTCTAGTAAGTTTTTTTGTGTTAATCAACGGATCTTCTTCAGGTTTCTTTGGCAGCTCAAGGGGGCTTAGGCAGGGAGACCCTTTTTCTCTATATTTATTCATCATTGTCATGGAATCTTTCAGTAAACTGATGGGGAGAGCAGTTGATGGGGGATTCATAGGGTCTTTTGTAGTTGGTAGGCACCAAGATGATAAGGTTAGGATCTCACATTTACTTTTTGTGGATGATACTATTCTTTTTTGTGATGCAAGTAAGGAGCAATTGAGATACTTGAGATGTGTCTTTATTTGCTTTGAGGCGGTTTCGGGACTAAAAGTTAATGTGGGGAAAAGTGAGATTATCCCAATTGGTGAGGTAGGGGATGTAAGGGTGCTGGCAGATTCTTTGGGTTTTAAAGTCAAATCTTTCCCATCCACTTATTCAAGTCTCCCCCTTGGTGCCTCTTTCAAAGCCACTTCTATATGGGTAGAAAAAAGGCTAGCAGCTTGGAAAAGACAGTATCTTTCCAAAGGAGATAAACTAACTCTTATAAAGAGTACTCTATCTAGTTTGCCTACTTATTTTATGTTTATTCTCAAGATCCCAGTTTCGGTGGTGAATAGGTTGAAAAGTTAATAAGGAACTTCTTATAGGGAGGGATGGGGGATGAGTTCAAATTTCATCTAGTGGCATGGGATAAAATCTGCTCTTCTTTAAAGGAAAGGGATTTGGGGATAAGGCATCTCAGTTTATTTAACTAAGCTTTGATGGGGAAGTGGCTTTGGAGATTTGTTAAGGAAGAGGGCAGGCTATGGAGAGAGGTGATGCGATAAGGCATCTCAGTTTATGGTTTGCTAGATGGTAGGTGGTCTTCTAAGGAGCTCAAGAGTTCATATGGTGTCAGCCTATGGAAAGGCATCAAGAGTGTATGGCAAGTTTTTTTCAGCAATGTTTACCTCTCCATTAAAGATGGAAAAAAAATCAAATTTTGGCACGATCGATGGTGTGAAGAGTTATTGCTCTTAGAGGCTTTTCTGAATCTATTTTCTATTGCTCGGGATAAGCAGGCTTTGGTGGCTGATTATTTAAGGCTTTCTAATGGGATCACAATGTGGGAGCCTATTTTCCTAAGACTGATTCAGGATTGGGAAATGGAGGAAGTCGGTGTCTTTTTTGAGGCATTGTATAAAGTGAAAATTAATCTAGGGGAAATAGACAATATAACGTGGAGCAAGAATAAGTGAGTTTTCAGTTAAATCTTTTTACACCTTACTTTGCAATGGTAATTCATCTCTTTTTCCTTAGAGAAAGGTATGGAAAGTGGGGGCCTTATCTAAAGTGGCTTTTTTTGTATGGATAGCAGCGCTGGACTCTATCCTTACCATCGACAACTTGGGGAAGCGTGGGAAAATGCTTCCAAATTGGTGCATGTGTCATCAAGCAAAAGAATCAGTAGATCACCTTTTTATTCACTGTAATGTTGCGTGGCATCTTTGGAGCCTGTCATTCTCTATTTTTGGAATCTAGTGGGTTATGCCTCGCTCAATCATTTCCTTGTTTGATACTTGACCGAAAGGGGTAGGGAGATCGTTTTCACAAGAGGGCTTGGAAGATTGTTCCTTTATGCATTATGTGGAGCATATGGAAGGAGTGTGTTGGCTCAAGCAATGTCTCAAGAGAGGGGGTGAATTGGGTTTTATAAAAATTAATGTGAAACCTCAAAATAATCAAATATAAATTCTTGCATAGAAGATAGAAGCAAAACACGTAATGCAGATGAAACTAAAGACTGTTGGCAAATATGGATAGCACTCACAGATATGCATCAGTTAATACATACACATTCGACGCATACACATTCAGTAATAAGTAGAGAATAAGAGATTTACAGAGGTTCGGCCTAATCTTGCCTACGTCCTCTCTTCCTCGATCCCTTTGAAGGTATTCCACTACGTAATCTCTTTCTTACACAGCTGCTGGTTTTTCTCCAAGTGCTCAGCTTACTATTACATTCAAGGATTCACAAAAATCCTTTCTACCGAGAAACTTTAATCCGAGCTCTCGAATTTCAAAGTGTATTACACAAGTTACACTCAAGCTCTAGAGGTTTACAATAACTTTTTCGGGAGTATAGAGGTTGCAAAGTAATGACTGTCACTCTTGGAAGTGAAGATAATAAATGTTATAGTTTAGTGATTTTTCTCGGTTAATAGCAGTTGCAGTGCAATGAAGAAGATTTAGGGCTTTTAAATTTTTGTACTTTAAGATCCTTGTCTTTTACCCATAAATGAGTTTGAACTCATATATTTATAGTCTCTCTGAAGAAATAGCCGTTAGAGCCGTTGAAGATGCATTAAATGTACGAGTGGTAAAAATCTGACCGTTGGAGCAAAATCCCATCTCTTGTCGAGATTATTAGCAATCTTCATCTGGTGTTGCCAATCGGGCTTCCTCAATTTTGTCTCTATGATTCTTGACCAAAATTGTCAGCAATCTTATTTAAGTGTCAGCAATCTGTTTCTCTGGTATCACTAACCTTGGCTTCGTCACTTCTTTTGACATTGCTTCTCAACAAGATTGTCAGCAATCTTTCACTTGTGCTGTCACTCCATCTTTTTGCTTCTTTTGCATTTGTTCTTCCACAAGAATGTCAACAATCTTGGTTAGTGTCAGTACTTTGCTGTTGCTATCCTCAAACCGTCTTGTATACCTTTTGTAAATCACCCTTCCATGGTGTGAATATGTCTAAGTTCTTCCAATCTTCTTGATAGCTTTCTGAACTTCTCAACTATCTTTATCCTTTAGTAGCTCTTTGTTCATCAAACCATTTGGAAGTTAACGAATTGCTTATGCTGGTGAAGACTTTTATTCTGTCAAATTATTAAGTCCTGCCAATCTTCTGCATTGTCAACAATCTTTAATATACTCTTTTTATGAGCTCTTTCCACAATGCTTTAAGAACAACTTTCTCAAGCTTTATGATGCCTTCAATGAATTGATGTGAAAATGGGGATTAAGGGTCTTCACTGGTCATGGATGTTATTAATCATATGCATATCCAAGCCAAACTCTTTCTTCTGCAGGTATCATCACTTTGATTACGGTGCTACAGATATAGTTTTTGTCACAGTCTTCACATCTATCATTATAGTGTTGGCACTTTTATGAGGTGATGACAAGATCTTTTATGAAACTCCATAGTTCATGATTACCCATAAATTTGAACAGGTTTTATCATACTAAGCTGCACACTCAAGTTAAACATATTAGTTTATAATGACTAGGTTTTGTTATCATCAAAACCATCTAACAACTATGAAGATTAACCCTTGAGTCAACAGAGCAAAACCAGAGAACGTTCGAGGAAGTTGTTTTGCCTATTCATAGTCTTAAAAACTCTTTATTACATACTCTTCATGTTTGGTTGGCAGGGAATTTTTGTGAATCTTCATTGATATTACTAGACTTCATAAGTGACCTTAACTTTAGTGGGGGTTAGTAGTTTGTTTGGTTTTTACAGTGTATAGGGGTGACCCCCCTTTTGGCGTCTTTTTGTGATTAATATATACTTTCTTTACCTATCAAAAAAATTTTATTTATTAGATTCTTTCATTATAGTTTCTTCTACTTTATATTGTATATGAAATTAAAAAGGAAAATTAATTTCTTTTATACTTAAGTGTTTCTTTTCCCTGCAAGTTTTACTCTCTTTTTGTATAAATATATGCTGCATATTTTTTTAGATTTTATTAACATATGTCCTTATGGAAAAAAATTGCTTAATGCTTTTAGAGTGTTACATTATTCTTGTTTTATCTCTCACAAATGCAATGGATCTCTCTACTAGGTGGATATCAAAACACACCCACTACACCCATATTAGAATTCATATAGCAAGAGAGACTCGTTGTATTAGTGGGATATGAAGCAAGAAGACATGACACGAAGAGCACTCAACAATTTCTCACTTATGACTCATCTTAAACATGCTTTGTCTGATTATACAAAATGACAGACAAAGCATCTTAAGACGTGAACATTGTACAACCAAACAAATTATACTTAAGATGTGTCCACATGTTATTTTTTGATATCTACTTTCCAAAACATAGATATTAGTTATCCTTTTAAATTAGAGAAACTTGGATTTTGTTTGGTATCAGTCTTGGTTCCAATTTTGTTTCTGTTTTTCATGTTTTCGGAACCAAAAAAATTTGAGAACTACTCGTTTTTCTTGTTCTCCAAAATAAAAAAATGGGACCATTTAAAATACCATCATTTTCATATTGTTTTCATTTTCATTTTCGTATGAAAACAGTTCCAGAAACTTAGAAAATACCTTTTTAGTGGTTCCCAAAACTAGGGTGTATTTTGAAAAAAATTTCGAAAACAATTTTTGGAACCAGCTTACAAAATAGTTACGTCAAACTGGCTTACTAAAGTTTTCAAAACTAATCTGTCAAATACAGTTACGTCGAATTTTAAAAAACTAAAACTAAAAATAAAAACTAAAACTATAACCAAACGAAGCCTTGCTTTCTCTGAAAACTTGTTTTGAGGAACTTTAATGAACTAATTTTATATTACTTACCATTCTTATTTTCGTAATATTTTTAAATTGCGTTTCAATTTTTTGTGTTTTTCTCTATGTTTGCCATGGCTGCTACCCTTTCTAAGATTGACAAGTATGCAACGTTAAAGATTTCTGTCAAGAGATTTCAAACTAGGTTATTGTGAAATGCTTGGCTGTGGGTTAGCTGTCACCTGATGTGTGATACATCAGATGGGTCTCACCATCTGATGGTGGGTCCCACCTGATATGGCACACATCAGGTAGAGAATGACCCAGAGCTGATGTGTGGAGAATAATCGATAGCTGTAGCTGTGGGTAGCACTCCTCTAGGTTATTTGTTTTTGTAACACTAATCTCGAGGCTCCTTTGAGGGACAATTTGAAAAAAAAGTTTAATGGCTAGGTATTATTGAGTACTCAATGGTAATCTCTATTAAATAGTGATACGTAATGTGTGAATACATCAGCAACCTGAGTTAGTGGAATAGTAGAGATATTTTAAAGGAAAAATACCACTTGTTGAAAATCTGATATAATGTTTCTTTAAAAGTCTCTCAACTATTTCAAAACTCAGGTTGCTGATATATTCACACGACACTTGTTACAATTTAATAAGAATTATCACAAAGTACTCGGTACTATCTGACCACTAGACTATTTTTCATCCATTTGAGAACGGCTTTTTTAAGTAAAAATAAACTATTTAGAAAAAAGCATAAAGAATAAATTGGCTTAAAAAATGCTTGGCTAGGGTGCTTGGTACTAGTTAAAGTTTTTTTTTTATTTTTTATACATAAATAATCAAAGAATCCTCAAAGTAAATTATATTGCATATTTGTGATGTTTTGTAAGATTAAAAATAATTTCAAGATTAATTATTGTAGTATACTAATTTATTTTTAAAATCATTTTTTTTCAAAATTTTCACTACAGTAGAATTAGCAGAAAAAACTTTAAAATTTTTACTTTTTGACTTATTAGCCTAGAAAAGTTTAAAAAAAAAAAAAACTAGCTTATTATAAGCTAAAAGAGCTTGTTACCAAACACCAAGTACTTATTTTAAGCAAAAAAAAAAAAAAACTAAAAAAACACTTGAAATCACCTATTCCCAAACAGATTTCAGTCCCTCCCCTATGTGTTAAGGTTTGTTGTGTTTTGTTTTGTTACTAGGAGTAATTGTGACTATGACACTCTCATATGCATAAGAATAGAAAATATTATTTTTTAAAAATTTGTATAAAGAAATTTACCAGAATGATGTAACAGTGACATTTTTGTTATTAAGACTTATCATGAGGAGTATTTTGTTTTTAAAGAAAATAACTCTTGTTCAAAAAAAATTTTCTCGGTGCATAACATTACCCACAAGAATATAAGGAAAAAAAAAAATCACTCCAACCATAAGTGTAAGGTTATGTAATTAACTAAATTCCGTGACAAGTCATACTTGATGTAATTTGGGATATAGAGATATCAATCACAAGCTTTCAGAATGGATTTGTAGCTTATTCATGTAAGCTTGTGCTAAGAGAGACTTATATGACACATCTTGGCTGATAAAGGGAACTTCGAAAGATGTAGATGAACTTCGAGGGATCTTGAGGGCAAAAATAGTGTGTTGGATGTAGAACAAGACCTCACAAGTTTCTCGTAGGATATCAAGAGCAAAAACAGTGTGCATACAAAATAGGCATGATTTTGCGGGATCCTTGTGAAATGTCACGAGATGTCGATGGAAAAAACAGTGAACATGCAAAATTTGGGAATTGAGCTCACGGGATCAAGCCACTAGAAATCTGAATTCTCAAGATTCGTGCTATTAAGGTTTTTGTGCCTATTTAAGGGCCAACACACTTTTCCAGACCTAATCTGAGCGGCCACACTTAAAACGCTTTAAGAAAAGATTTTTCAATCATCTAAAAAGCTCAGAAACGTGTCTTAGCAAGAATATTTTTCAACTCAATTAAAGAGATCGAAAGTCTTGAAAGAGTTCAAGGCGCGAAATCCTTTTTAAGGGAATCTAAATGGTGGCCAAGCATAGTGATGGTGAATCGTGGATACGAGAAAGATCCAGACAATCATTAGATCAAGGAGCTGATAGGTTTTGATTGTAAAGAGTCTTGTAACCGTTTGAGCTATAAGTTTTAGTGCATGATCTTTGTCTAGCAAAGAGAACACGTGATTTTTCTCCCATTTAGGGTTTCCACGGCAAAAGCGTATGTGTTCTTGATTGAATGGTTTGTTCTATCTTTTATATTGGATTGTTAAATATTGCTCATAGCCATTACACCTTGACCTAATATTGTAGTGATTAGTCTCTTAGACAAAACATAGATAAAGGCTAGGTTTTTCAATTAGTATCAGAGCAGGACACTTAAAATCTTTTTTATTTTTTTTAAAGAGTAATGTCCTGATTGTCTATGTTTGGATTGGCCAAAGGAAGGTAGTTCAACTTCTCAACCTCCATTGCTTGATGGGACTAACTATTCTTATTGGAAAGCTAAAATGAGGGCTTTTCTTAAATCTATTGATGAACATGTATGGTTGGCAATTATAATGGCTTGACTCCACCTATAGTCACAATCGGTGAAGTTACTACTTCAAAAGTTGTTACAGCATGGGATAGAGTCGATTATGAGGCTTCTGAATGGAACAGTAAAGTTATAAATGCCATCTATAATGGGGTTACAGCAGAAGAGTTTCATAAAATCTCAAACTGTGAACTCGTCAAAAAGGCATGGGATATTTTACAGATCCCCCATGAGGGTACTACTACTGTAAAAATCGCAAAGCTTTAGCAATTAACAACTACTTTTAAAACTTTGAGAATAGAAGACGATGAAATATTTGATCAATTTTATTTTAAAATAAGTGGTCAATCGAGTTTCAACTTTGGTGAACAAATCTCTACTTCAAAAGTAGTTCAAAAAATCTAGAGATCTTTACTTGATAGATTTCAAGCCAAGGTTACAGCCATAAAGGAAAGTAGGGATGTTGATACCTTGAAAGTAGAAGACTTAGTGGGATCCTTACAAACATTTGAAGCAAATTTTCGTCAACCTAGAAAGAATAAAGGTGTTGCCTTAAATTCTATTAAGGAAAGCACAAATGAAGTTGATGATAGTGAATTTGATATGGTTATCGAGGAAATGGCTTTGTTTGTCAAAAAGTTTGAAAGGTTTTTCATAAACGACAACAAGATCAGTCTTCATTTTTTGATAAAACTAAAGGAAAACCTTTTGACAAAATGAAGTTTGTAAGGAAGTCTTCTGATAAGTTTGGTAAAAAACAATGCTTCAAATGTCATGGCTTCAGGCATATTGCTACAGATTGTCCAAACAAAAAGAAGAACAAGGAAAGTAGAGTTTTGACTATCACATGGAGTGATTCCGAAAAGGAAAAGGAATATGACAGAGATGATGAGTTTGAGAATTTTACTGCATTCATGGCCTTTGCTTCTAATGTAACTGAAGCTACATCCAAGGTCCCTGAAATAGAAAAATCTGATGAATCAGATGGTATAGTAGGATCTCTCAAGGAAGATGAGGAAGAATCAGATGATAAAGATAAAAGTGAACTGCAGTGAGCCTATTATCAATTGTACAAGCAATTGTACAAACTTACCAATATGAATGTCAAACTAGATAAGAAGTTGAAAAAGGCTGTAGAGGAAGTTAACTCCTTAGAAAGGGTAAATGTCGATGCTCAAGCAGAAATCAGTCAGTTAAAAAAACATCGAACATCATTGACTGACAAACTGAAGTTTCTTGAGAAAGATGCATTTGATAAAGATGGTTTTAGAAAGGCATTTGAAGAAAAAATCCTAAAATTTGAAGCTAATCTCTCTAAGTCTAATATGACCTTTAAGAAGTACAAAGTAAGTACATCCATGGTAAAGAAAGTGTGCTTGGATCAGAAGCATTCTTGGGATACATGTGGTATTGGGTATGATGCCAAACCATCCAAGTTTAAGCAACACCAATATAATAAGCTCATCAAATTTATTCAAGAAGAAATGTATAATGCTCCTCAGAATTAAGGTAATCCTTCTCATTTTGTACCTATCTGTCATTACTGTGGTATAAGAGGTCACATTAGACAATAATTTCATAAGTTGTATGGCTTACCAGCTAACTATGTTCATGCTAAGAAGTATTACAGTCAGGGTAAATCATAAAACCATAAGTTGTCTAATAGATTCTATGCTCTAGCTAAAACAACTCTAGTTGTGAACTCTAGATTTAAGAGGTTTATTTAGCTTAGAAACAATGAGAACTATATGGCAAGACCTAGGGCTTATGCTAGACCTAGAACTACTCAAAATTTCCAACAACAGTCTTTAAAGAAAGTTAAAAATTTTAAACCAAATACTGTTTAGATTAGAAAAGCTGAGCTTAGAGGATATGTTATGCATATAGTCTTAAAAGCTCATAGTACCAATATATGGTATTTGAATAGTGGGTGCTCGAGGCATATCTACGAAAACAAGTCCTACTTTGACACTGTGACCAAATGCGATGGTGGGTTGGTAACTTTTGGTGATGGTAGCACTTGAGAGTTGTTGGAAAAGGTAACAATAAAACTCAAGGTCTACCAAACTTGGATGATGTGTTACTTGTTGATGGATTAAAAGCTAATGTCACGCTCGATCTTAATCAAGCGTCATTAACGCCGTCTTAGGATGAACATGATCGCACATGTCACCTACCTGTAAGTGAAACCTCAACATAATTCCAAAGATAGAAATCTTACAGGAATAAATAATAACATATTAAATAAGTAAAAACCATCTCATAATCCTCCAACATATATCATTAAGAAAACTTTTAATACACACTTATGAATATTACAAAATCACAAAATAAACAAACTCCAACAAGACTTTAATACAATGTACAACAATATACATGACTAATAACTCAACTACAGAGCTTCTCGAAGCTCCCCAACTCATCACCAACAGTGGACTGGACATTCCCCCATTTTCCTGCAAAATAACCTGTGTGGGTGTGAGTTATATATCAACGTGCTCACAAGATAATCAAACTTGTAAAGACGGAATGATAAACATCCACTGAATTAATCATCAATAGATAATACACCATCAACAATAAACAAAATGCCTCTTGTGATGCAATGTATGATACACTACATATGTGTGCGCTATTTTGATAACATTCGCCCAATATATCGATGGCTTATTATCAAGGATGTCCCACATCGACACCCCTTTAGGTTAGCCCCATATCGGCTAAACCTTAGGTTAGCCCCCGCTCGGCTAAACCTCCTCTATGCAATGTAATGCAAAGTATGCACACAATGAATGAATTGTATGCAATTATCACCTCATAATCAAGCAATCGCTACCATTCATAACAAAGCATTCGGTTCAATATGAATAAGAACATCAATATCCCCACCTGATACCGCTTACTCTCAAATTGAGCTACTCTTTCGGTTGAACCGAAATAATATGATCCGCTTCCGAATCTACTAAACACCACCACATCAAACATGATGAAATAAATACTATAATTCATAACCAATGAATAATTATAGCTTATACTCTTTAAATATATGATTGAGAACATCATAATGCATTAGAACCCAGTAGGATGTTAAACCCTTCCCTAATGCAACCAAAGACAGGAAATCACTTTCACCATCCCAACATCACAACAAGTATCAATATATAGTTCTCACCTCAAAGAATAAACACAAAAACTTTCTCTCTTGAATTCTTCTTCTTCCACTTATTTTCTCTCTTTTCTTTTTCTCTCTTCTTCTTTATCTCCCAACAATCGTAGAACCAAGCTCCTCTCTCTCTTGCTTTGCAAGACACAAAATAGATACAATGTATATCTATTATCCACACATGTCACACACACACCCTTGATAGCAAAATTAGTGAAACACACACCTCTCACACATGAAGCACATACCAAGGTGTCTTAGGGTTAAACCCCCCACCTAGTACCTCCTTGCTTCCTTAATCCACCGCTAATCCACATAATTAACATAATTAATGACACCCATGATAATTAATCATGATTAACATAAGCTAAGCCTGAAGATTAATTAAGTTAATTAATCATGAATTAAGCTCACCAATCATGCTTAAAAAATATGATAATCTCCCAAATGTAAATCCTCATTAAACCATGTCAACCAAGCTCCTTGATTAAGGATAATCATGCACCATAAGCATGCTATTAAGCTAAGTATGATGCTAAGCAAGTTAGGGTTTCACAGATCTGATAAAGACTGATCAGGACCCCCAACAATGAACAAACCATGGCTGACCAAACCATGGCCAATCATGACTGAGTAGACCATGGCTAATCATGACTGAGTAGACCATGGCCACCCACGACCGAGCAGACCATGGCCAAGCAAGACCACGGCCGACCAGACCATGGCCGATCACGAGCTACCGAGTTGCATGTTATTAAGCTAATTATGATGTTATGCAATTTAGGGTCTCACAGCTAATCTCATAAGTATTAGTTAGTCATGTGATGCACAATATCAAGTACATTTTTTCAAAATTGAATGTTCTATCTTTGATAAAAAGAGTACTTATGTAATGAAAGGAGTGCACACCACTGACAATTGCTATGGGATTACATCTGAGAATGGTATTACTTGCAATGTTGCTAAACTTGATGAGATTGAACTATGGCATCAAAGACTCGAACATGTGAACTTTAATAATTTGTCTAGACTTTCTAGTTCAGAACTTATCCATGGGATTCAAAAACTTGAAAAACTCACAAATTATGTCTGTGGACCATGTCAATTGGGAAAACAAATTAAATTCACACATAAGAAAGTCAAGTAGATATCCACTTCTAAACCTCTCAAACTTGTTCATATGGAGCTTATGGGTCCTACTCAAATATAGAGTATAAGAGGTAAAAAGTATATTTTTGTGACAGTTGATGATTTTTCTAGGTTTACATGAATTAATTTTATTAGAGAAAAATCTGACACATTCTCTGTGTTCAAAGCCTTATGTCTGAAATTGCAGGTGAAGAAGGGCACAAAAATTGGTTGCATTTGCAGAATTTGAATTGATCATGGTAGAGAGTTCGAAAACTTAGAATTTGCTAACTTTTGTGATGAACAGGGTATAAGACATGAGTTTTCAGCCCCAAAGACTCCACAGCAGAATGAAGTAGTAGAGAGGAAGAATAGAGTCATTCGAGAGATGGCCAAAGTTATGTTTTATGGCAAAAAGATTCCTAAAAAATTATGGGCTGAAGCAGTAAACATTGCATGTTATACTATCAATCGAGTCTACTTGAGAGTTGGTACCAAGCAGACTCCCTATGAGTTGTGAAAAGGTAAAAAGTCCAATGTTAAGTACTTTTAAGTATTTGGGAGTAAATGCTATAGCCTAACGGATAGAGAGCAGTTGGGTAAGTTTAACTCCCAAAGCGATGAAAAAGTATTTCTTAAGTATTCCATCAATAGTAGAGTTTATCGTGTTTTTAATTTGGGCACATTAACTGTGATGGAATCTATTAATGTTGTCATTGATGATTTGAAGACTCCTATTGATTTTTCTCTTAATAAAGAGTGTGATGCAGGTAGTAAGCCTATAGTGGAGGAATCTGGGAACTCAGAAAAGGTGATCATAATGGAAGAGACCGAAACTAATTAATCCTTAACTGAGCAAGAAGTGAAACTAGAACCCTCATTTAGAGTGAAAGCTAAATCATCTAATGGATCAAGTAATTGGAAATGTAACTAAGCTTATGAAAACAAGGTGTCAGGTGAGAAATTAGGTAAACTACACGTGTTATACTTCTACTTTTGAGCCCAAAAATGTGAAAGAAGCATTGAAGGATGAACATTGGATAATTGTTGTGCATGATGAGTTAAGTTTATTTGTGCAGAATGATGTGTGGATCCTTATGCCTAGACCAAAGCATGTTAATGTGATAGGAACTAAATGGATCTTTAAGAATAAATCTGATGAACATGGTATTATCACAAGAAATAAATCTAGGTTGGTAGCCCAAGATTACACTCAAATTGAGGGCATTAACTTTGATGAAACCTTTGCCCTTATTGCAAAGTTAGAGTTAGTTCGTATCCTTCTTGCCATTGCATATCATTTAGGATTTAAGTTGCAACAAATGAATATGAAGAGTGTCTTTCTGAATGGTATTCTTCAAGAAGAGGCCTATGTGGAACAACTTAAAGGGTTTGAGGATCCACACCATCTTGAGCATGTCTATAAACTGAAAAAGGCTCTGTATGATTTGAAGTAAGCTCCCAGAGCATGGTATGAGAGACTCACCACCTTCTTGGTAAAGTTCGGCTTTTCTCGAGAGGGAGCCGATAAGATTCTATTCATTAGAAAGGAATCCAAGCACATTCTTGTTGCTCAGATCTATGTGGATAATATTATGTTTAGGTCTACTTCTGATATGCTTACTCATAAATTTTCTAAACATATGAAGAGTCAATTTGAAATGAGCATGATGGGTGAGTTAAATTATTTCTTAGGCTTTCAGGTTAAACAAATGGATAAAGAGATTTTTATCTTTCAGTCCAAATATATTAAAGACCTCGTGAAGAAATTTGGTTAGAAACTGCTAAGCATGCTAGAACCCCTATGAGTATTAGTCTTAAGCTTAGTAAAAATATGTCAGAAAAAGATGTTGAACAAACCCTGTACAAGAGTATAATTGAGAGTCTTTTATATTTAACTGCCAGTAGACTTGACATACTCTTTAGTGTTGGTGTTTGTACCAGATTCCAGGCAAGCCCTAAAGAGTCACATTTATTTGCTGTTAAAAGGATCATTAAATATGTGAATGGAACTCTTGACTATGGCATTTGGTTTACTTTCAACACTAATTCTCATATTGTTGGTTATACTGATGTAGATTGGGAAGGTTCCACAGATGATTGCAAAAGCACCTCTAGTGGGTGTTTTTATGTTGATAACAATCTTGTTGCTTGGCATAGTAAAAAGCAAAATGCAATCTCTCTGTCCATTTTTGAAGTCGAGTATATAGATGCTAGTAGTTGTTGTACTCAACTTATTGGATGAAGCAGATGTTAAGTTATTATAGTTTAAAGCAGAATGTTATGACTATCTTTTGTGATAACACTAGTGCAATTAGTATTTTTAAGAACCTTGTTCAACATTCTCATACTAAACATATTGACATTCGATATCATATCATCCGTGAATTAGTAGAAGAGAAGGTTATTTCACTAGATCACATTTTCACTGAAAATCAATTTGTTGATCTCTTCACTAAACCCCTTGATACTCTTAGGTTTGAATTTTTGCAAAAATCCTTAGAAAGTGTGCTCCTACGAGTAGTATGTTTTATTGGGGTCTTGGCTTGAGTGCTTTTATTGCATCATCTTATCTTAAGCCTTGTTTCGTGTGTGTGTTGTTTAGTTTTTGTGGTGTTTGTTTTTTGGTTTACACTTGGCTTACTTTTCACCAGTTTAAAGCAATTCCTATGAAATGTTAGAAATTTAAGCATGTTCTAAATTGAATTTTGTGTGCATTCTTGATTGTTTATTAATGATTCAAGTGACATTGATGATTCTAATCATGCGCATGCTCCATGTTTATTTGGTGCTCACCTCATAAGATCTCTTAGAATATAAAATCTAATTTTTATGATCTTTTTGTAACACTCATCATGGATGAATTCCCTTATACTTAAAATGTCTAGATTGACCTAGTTCATATGTATACCCTCTTTTATAAATATTATTGTGTTGGGTGGAAAGGGCTATCCGTGAGTGTGTGAGAAACTACTCTTGTTATGTGATAAGAGGAGATGGTTACCTGCTCATGTGTGTGAAAGCTACCATCCATGTGCTTAATTCTTGTTTCAAATTTGGAAAGATAGGGTTGGAACTTCAAAAGATGAACAGAAAAGTATGTCCTGAAGGAAAAAAGAATACTTGAAATATTAAGATTGGGATGACATAGGGATTTGACTTCTACAACATACTTGTCTAAAAGGAGGTTTCCATGATGAGCTTTATCTTAATCTTGTTCTAGGGTCTATATTCTCATTGACCTAATTGACGGACTTGCATCTCATTCACAATGTTGTTAGTATGACTCAAATCATCATCTCGTCTATTGAATTACTTTGATGGCATCTTTAAACATACTTAATGTTGGTTTATTCATGCTTAAGGCATCTTAAATTTTATTGGTTGTACTTTGAATATGTATTGATCCTTATGGCCAGTGCAAGTTTTTTGTTGTTCTTTTTGGTTTTTAGTGTTTTCTTGTGTTTCAAACGGCTTCGCGGGATCCCGAGGCCGTGACATCATGCAACTTCTGTCGCTGGATTTCGAAGGTTGTAGTCTCATCTGGCTCGCTTCATAGGTAAATGTCTCAGCCCTCTCCTCTTCTCCTTTCTGCATTTCTGCTTCTATTTGTAGAATTCTAGGATTTAGGTGTTTTGGGGCTTTTCTCTTGACAGCCCTTTGTGTGTTGATTGGCTGGTGTGTGCACCTATGTGGGGTGTCAAATCATTATTGATGGGCTTTCTTGCCCTTATTTTAGGTCGATTGAGTTCCCAGACTAGTGTTTGGGTCTCGGTTGCGTCTGTGTTTGTTTTTGGTCTTTTGTCTTGGACCAGTCATTGTTGGACTGGTGCAATTGATTGTGATTGTCGTTGATTTGAGCTTCTCCTTGCATTATGATTCCTACTCCTAGGAAATGGAAGGGGTCTCAAACCTCACCGTCTCGCCGTTCTTCGGGGTCACCGAACAAACGGTAGGGCAAGAGTTCACCAAGTAAGCGCCCCTGTTCTGGCACACCTAGAGCTACGGGTTCTCGTCGCAGGGGCAATTCTTCTCTCTTAAGGTTTCTCGGTTTAGACCTAGCTCTGATGCCGAGTCTCGGTTTAATAGGTCTTTTAATTCTAGACCTATTTTTTGTGTCTCGAGGGATCATTCCTGATCAATGCAATAAGACCTTTATTTTTGCTTATTTTACCAAGTAGGGTTGGGGTAAACTCGCTCTCTGTTCTGCTTTGCTTGCTAAGAACTTGTTAGAGAGTTTTATATTAATATTCATCCCTTTAACAAGGAGGTTGGGATTCTGAAGCCTTTTGTTCATGGGGTGTCTCTTGATTTTTTTATCTTTGACATCTACACTTTTCATAACATCACTCGTCCCATTCTTTCTGAGTATCCTTATCCTCCTACTCAGACTGGACCCTCTTTGAATTCTCTAGCTCAACTCTTGTTGATTACTAGAGGTGATTGGCCCTTAGGTCCTTCTAGTCACTTGAAGCACAAAGGACTGAAGGATGTTTTTCGAGTGCTCAATCATGTGGTGTGTGATTTATTTTTATACACTTCTCATGTGAGCGAGGTTGATGAGTCTCGTACCCAGCTCATGCATGCCATTGCCACGGATATGTCTATGGATGTGGGTCATCTTATGTTCAATCTTATTCTTGAGGCCTCTATTGACAACTCCTCTCAAGCCTATCTTTCTTTTGGGATCATGATTCAGATTTCCTAACCCGTCAACAGATTATGGTTGAGCCCCAATAGACTCGTATCCATGTTGGTAAACCTATTTCTAGTCATACTCTTAAGATGAGCAATACACATTTAGGGGTTGCTCCTCCTCCTCCAAAGTTACAGCATCATGTAGTGGACGTTTTTTATAATGAGGGTACTCTCGGAGGCATACTGAGTTCATCACTGACGTGAATGACTTCATTCGGAGCATTCATCGTCGTTAGGTGTTTTGATAGTTGATGGTTCTCTTGTGGATCTTTCTCTTTTATATGTTGAACTTATGGTTTTTTTTTTGGTTACTAGTTAGTTGCATCCTTTTGGCTTGTTGAGGCTTTCGTTTGTGGATATTGGCCATATTTCTCTCTCTCTCTCTCTCTGTGTATATATATCTTTGTGTTCCCATGGTTTTTGTCCCTCGTGCTTAGTTTGTCAATTTGTTCCAAAAAAGGGAGAGACCCTATTTATGCTACTGCTATGTCTCTCTTGCATTTGATTGGTTATTAGTTTGTTAGTGGTTCATGTGCAGGGATGATATGCTTGTGATTGGGGTTTTGATTGTATTTTTATTTCTTTCCCAATAATGTATCTTGTAGCATAGGGTTTTTGGTCACGAAATTGCCAAAGGAAGAGATTGTAAGGTTATGTAATTGACTAAATTTCATGACAAGTCATGTTTGATGTAATTTGGGATATTAGGATATCAATCACAAGCATTCAGAATGGATTTAAAACTTATTCATGTAAGCTCGTGCTAAGAGAGACTTGTATGATACATATTGACTGATAAAGGGGACTTCGAGAGATATCGATGGACTGCGAGGGATTTTGAGGGCAAAAACAGTGTGCTGGATGCAGAACAAGATCTTGCAAGTTCCTTATGGGATGTCGAGGGCAAAAACAGTGAGCATGCAAAATAGGCATGACTTTGCAGGATGTCGATGACAGAAACAGTGAGCATGCAAAATCTGATGATTGAGCTTGCGGGATCCTTGTAGGATCTCGTGGGACCAAGCTGCGCGAAATTTGGATTCTTGGGATTTGTGCCGTTAGGATTTTTACATCTATTTAAAGACCAACACACTTTCTCAGATCCAATCTGAGCCACCACACTTAAAACGTTTTGAGAGAATATTTTTCCATCATCTAAAAAGCTCAGAAACCTGTCTTAGCAAGAATCTTTTTCAACTCAATTGAAGAGAACAAAAATCTTAAAGGGGTTTAAGGCGCGAAATCCATTCTAAGGAGATCTGAACGGTGGTCAAGCACAGTGATGGTGAATTGTGGATACGAGCAAGATCTAAACAATCATTTGTAAGCACCCCATTTTTGACCGCTCGGCAGTCTACACTCCATCCAGACTTGTGTTTAAGTCATTGTGGGCATATTCCAACCGAAACCAACTTTCTAAATCCAAATCCTATTTGTCCATCGCTTCGCTGGCCCGCCAGGCCCAAATAGAGGCAAAATGACCAAACTGCCCTTAGGGGCATTGTCTTTTCCAATTCCAACTCCGATCCCTCTCTCGAGACAGTTGATTTCTCGAGATGGTAAATCTACTCCAATCAGGCATGTCTTTTTGAAGACGGTAAGTCTCCTTTCCAATCCCTCTCTCGAGACAGTTTATTTCTCGAGACGGTTCCAAATCAAGCACATCTTTTCGAAGACGGTAAGTCCCCTTTCCAATCCTTCTCTCGAGATAGTTTATTCCTTGAGACGGTTCTAAACCAGGCACGTCTTTTCGAAAACGGTAAGTCTCCTTTCCAATCCCTCTCTCAAGACAGTTTACTCCTCGAGACGGTTCCAAATCAGGCACGTTTTTCCGAAGACAATAAGTCCCCTTTCCAATTCCAACCCTTCTCTAGAGACAGTTTATTCCTCGAGACGGTTCCAAATTAGGCACGCCTTTCTAAAGACGATAAGTCCCCTTTTCAATCCCTCTCTCGAGACAGTTTATTCCTCGAGACGGTTCCAAATTAGGCACGTCTTTTCGAAGACGGTAAGTCCCCTTTCCAATCCCTCTCTCAAGACAGTTTATTCCTCGAGACGATTCCAAATTAGGCACGTCTTTCGGAAGATGATAAGTCCCCTTTCCAATTCCAACCCCTCTCTCGAGATAGTTTATTCCTCGAGACGGTTCCAAATCAGGCACGCCTTTCTGAAGACGGTAAGTCCCCTTTCCAATCCCTATCTCGAGACAGTTTATTTCTCGAGACGATCCCAAATCAGGCACGTCTTTTCGGAGATGATAAGACCCCTTTCCAATCCTTCTCTCGAGACAGTTTATTCCTCGAGACGGTCCCAAATCAGGCACGTCTTTTCGAAGACAATAAGACCCCTTTCCAATCCCTCTCTTAAGACAGTTTATTCCTGTAAACGGTCCCAAATCAGGCACGTCTTTTCAAAGACGATAAGACCCCTTTCCAATCCCTCTCTCGAGATAGTTTATACCTCGATACGGTCCGAGTAGCAGAAATACTTGCAAACAGGTCGACATAGGGAATTGCCAACAAACCCCTGTGTCACGACGACCGCCATCAAAGTGGCAGAAACACTCAAAACCCAGGTCAACACCAGTGCCTGCTAGCCACTTCAGTGAAAAATGACCAAACTGCCCCTTGGGCCTTTTCTGAGACTTTCCGGTCAAGATAACCATTTTGCCCCTAGGCATTCGAACGCCTCGGGAACCACATCGGCTCTAGGTATCAAACCGGTAACCTCTTGAGATTGCTTCTTATAGTATTCTCAACCTTCTTCTATCTTCCCGGATCATTCCGAGTCAGTTCCGGCCAACCCGGTACAAAATGACCATTTTGCCCCTAGTAGGCCGGTCTCCTTTTTCGACCACACCGGCTCTGGGTATCAAACCGGTAACCTCTCGAGAATGCTTTTTATAGTACTCTCAACCTTTCTTTAGCTTTTCGGATCATTCCAAGTCAGTTTCGGTAAATCCGGTGCGAAATGACCGTTTTGCCCCTGAAGGGCCGGTCGCCTTTTCTGACCACACCGGCTCTGGGTATCAAACCGGAAACCTTTGGGAACATTCTGAATAATGTTTCCAAATCTTGAGTCTTCTTCCGGGATAGTCCGAGTTCGTCCCGGCAGCTTTCCAACCCGATTGACCATTTTGCCCCTAATGGCCTGGTCAACTCTTCCGACACATCTTGTCCTCATTTTTTAAGTCAAATACCTCCGGGACACTATTCTAAGTGTTCCTGTTCTTTTTCGGCCTTCCGGGTCATTCTCGGCCTCTTCAAATCATTCCCGAACTTTCCAGAGTCACTCCTAGTGAAGCCAGGCTAAAAATTGCATGGTAGTCACTAGTACAGGCGCCCAAATCTAGTCAAAGATACGTTACTTGCCGCTCTTAAACATTTTCTAAATGGCTGGCGTCACTAGTGGTGGCGCCAAGCCAAAAAATGGCCTGGCTCCACACCTGGTGGTGCCAATGTAATGTTTGGCCTGGCGCCACTGCAACAGGCGCCAGGTTTGTCCAACCTCTATAAATACAGAGCCTCTTCCAGCGTGAAAAGGGTCCGCAAACTCAATCTAAAAATCGTATATTTCGATATACAGAGCTCGTGCACTTCCTAAACCCTAGCCTCCCTAGGTTTTCCAAATCCTAGCCACCATACACTAAACCCTAGCCTCATATACACTCATACACACCCCCATACACTTATACACTAGCCTCCAACTCTCCTTGAAGACTTGAAGAGCTGCGATATGAAGTTTGAAGATTGAAGACAACTCTTGAAGATTGAAGACGAAGATCAAGACGAAGACCGAAGAAAGCAAGGCGCGCAAAATAAACAAGATACAAGGTATGTTTTCTATTTAAATTTCTGCACTCCCCCTCTCTCTTCTCTCTCCTAACCCACTTGGATTTTCTCTATTTTAATCCCCCATCTCTTTCCCCCCATTTCTTTGCATGCTTGAAACAAGGGGACTTCCGGTTCATGTGTAGGATTAGACTATCGGAGGGTCACCATGTCGGGGGCTTTCCTTTAGGCTAACCGGAGACCACGTGGGTTCGGCACCCTTGATTATGTGGTGAAGCCTAAACCTTGTATGTTCACAACCCCAAAATTGCATTGTGCATATCATGATCTTGCATCTTCTAAAAGTCGTTTTCAAAATTGTTTTCAAAATCGTTTTTAAACTTGTTTTCAAAATTGCATCAAAATCTCTTTTTTAAAACATGTTTTCAAAATCATAATCCTAGGGTGATTTTAGCCTTTCCATGGCTAGGATTGCTTTAGGAAAATGCTACATTTAAAGTGACCAATATAATCCATATTTTTAAAATATTTGTTGTTTTCAAAACCACTTTCTTAAAGTGGTTCTAGCCTTCTTATGATTAGAATCGCTTTAGGAAAGTGAGACATTTTTATACTTCCTAAAAACTCTTTTTTCAAAAATCTCTTCCTAAAAATCTTTTTTTCAACATACTTCCCTAAAACTCTTCTTTCCAAAATTGTTTTTAAAAACTTCCTCCAAAAATCTATTTTTTCCAAACTCCCCTTTTCAACTGCTTTCCAAAACGCTCTCTTTAAAGTCCACTTTCCAAAAATGTTCCCTAGGTCTCTTTCCTAGAAAAACTCTCTCCAAAAATCTTTCCAAAATCTCCTTTCTAGAAACTCCCCTCTAGGATTTTCTCTTTTAAAATCTTCATTTCTAAAAACGCACTTTCCAAAAACTCTTTCCTTAGAACCCAAGTCAAGCCCTAGAACCCACAATTAGGAAACCCTAATTTTCTTTCAAAAAACGTAGTTTTTAAACTTGTCTTAAAACCTAGGTTTTCAAAAACTCTCGTTTTCTACGTTAAAATTAGGTTTCCAAAAACCTCCTATTTTCTACGTCAAAACCATAGTTTTCCAAATCTAGGGTTTCTAGAAATTTTTCTTTCTAAATCTTTGTTAAATCTTACCTTCCCTTTAGGAAACCAAATCCAATCTCCCGTTTAGGAAATCTAAATCCAATCCTCCGTTTTTGGAAACAAAATCAAAACCTCTTTTTTAGAAACAAAATCCAATCCCTTCTTGATCTAAATCTTTCCTAATTCAACTTCTTCCTAATCTTCCATTTTTCTAAATCTTAAGTTTCCAAAACTTGAACATAACAATCTTTCCTAAATTTTAAAACTCAAAATCTAAATCTTTCCTAATTCAAATCTTTCCTAATTTCTTACATTCTTAAACCATAAGTTTCCTAAAACTTTCAACTTCCACATCTTTCCTAATTCTACCCCTTTCCAAATCTTAACTTTCCAAATCTAAGTTTTCAAACATTTCCTAATCTCAAGATTTTCTAAAATTCAAACTCTAAAACTTTCTAAATCTTATACTTTCTAACCTTCAAATCTTTTCAAATCTAAAACTTTCTTATTTTCAAAACTTCCTTGTTTTCTAAACTTTCCGAAGCTCAAAACTTTCCTAAGTTAAAACTTTCCTAATTCAAACCTTTACTAAATCTAATCTGTCTTAAACTCTCGAGTCTTTCCTAAGTTTCATCTTTCTTAAGTCTAGGTTTCCTAAACCTCCATCTTTCCAAAACAAATCTAAATCTTTCCAAGTTCTACTTTTCCAAATCCAAATCCAATCTTTTCAATTCCAAAATTCTAATTTCAAATCTTCCAATCAAAGTTCAATCTCTCAATCTTTCGATCCAATTTCTAATTCAATCACTTTCTTCCAATCAACTCTTCTACTTTCTATCGAAAACTTGTCCAAACTACGACTGACCTAATTCCTCCAAAAGGATACGTAGGCAACCCTCATGGGTGCGGTCACAACATTTTTCAAATTTTCAATTCCATAACATTTTTCAAAATTCTATTTCTACAATTTCTTTCCAATTTCCAATCCTACAAAACTTCTTCAAGTTTCCAATTCTATGCTCAATTTCCAACTTCCAATTCCAAATTTCTATTTTCAAATCTTTTTTCTCAAATCTCTTTTCAGTTTCAATTTCAAGTCTATCTTTTCAAATTTCTCTCTTTTGAAATCAAATCAAAATTTTCTTTTCAAAGTTATTTCTAAATCAAGTCTCTTTTTTTTGCACTTATATGTCATGCATCATATTTTTCTAAACATTATTTTTCTAAAGTGAATAGGGTTGAACATATGTTAATTAAAGACTCTCGTAGGCGAATCTAGAGTAGATTGACATGTAGGTACCGAAAGGGCAGGGTAGGGTGATGGCTTAGTGCATCTTCCCTACACGTAACTAACCTTCGAACCTATAATCACTGATTTCAAAGATCAAAAGGAGTTATTTTTCAAAAATGGCTAAATGTTTTCCAAAGGTTGTTAAACAACCCGTTTTCTTAAAAACCCTCTGTTGAGGATGTTTTCCAAAATCATTTTTCAAAAACCCTAAGTGTAATTTTCGGATTATTTTTAGTTTTTAGGTGACCTAACTTACCTTAATCAAGTTAGGTGGCGACTCCAAATTATTTTCAAAAGCCTTTTATTCAAATCCATTTTTAATTTAAACTTAGTTGCACTCATTCTTCTAGGAGGGTGAGTTCTAACGAGAGAGTACAATATTTTTTCTACTTGTGTGAGTATTCCTCGAGTGCAAAAAATCTGAGCGCGACATCATTAGATCAAGGAGTTGATAAGTTTTGATTGTAAAGAGTCTTGTAACCGTCTGAATTACAAATTATAGTGCATGATCTTTGTTCGGCAAATAAGACGTTATTTTGCTTCCATTTAGGATATTCACGACAAAAAGCGTATGTATTTTTTATTGAATGATTTATTCTCTCTTTTATCTTGGATTGTACAATATTGTTCATAACCATTACACCTTAACCTAATATTGTTGTGATTAGTATCTTAGACAAAACATAAACAAAGACTAAATTTTTTAATAAGAATTGAAGTAAAAAAATAAAGTAAAATTACTTGTGTCCTTGAGTTTCTCTAGCTTTAAATTGACTATTTTAGTCTTTGTTGTAATGAAATCTCTCACATTGTTTGTCAAAAAAAGATATCGAAATATAAGGCACATTTCAATTTTTACAATTAATTAAACAAAAAATAATGTTACACCAAAAGAATTTTTGTATGAATATTTTTTCTAAGGATGTCATAATAACATTTGTAAAATTATGAACTCAAATAATACATTTTTTGTTTTCAAATATAAAATCATAATAAATCAAATTTATATAAAAATTACATTTATATGTCATTAATTTGTAAATGAGGTCAAGCTCGTAATAGTGCTTTTCCAACCAAAATATGCCCCTGCTTGAAAAGAAATTTCATGCAGCTCTTTAAAGTTTTCAGTGCAGCAGAGATTGTCTTCCTACCCCAGCTTTGGTTTGTCCCATAGCATTAAATGAAAGGATTATTAGTTCCCTTCTCCATTCCAATGTCCATCATTGCAGAGAGACATGTGCTGCAAAAGTGTGAAAAAGATGATAGCAAACATCGAGGCAATCTCATCTTGGTCGGATCTGCACCGTTAATTTCTTTGCTAATCCCCACAATCCCACCTTTAGATGTGAGTGGAGGAGGTGCATGGTGGGAGTGGTGAAAAAGAGGGAAAGACCAACGTCTGTGTTGGGAAATGTGAAAAGCATGATGGAGACATTTTTGGGCGGCATTTGGTAAGTGAAGGATGAGCTAGAAATTGATCCACGCCATAGAATCTCAGCCAAAGTCAACCGTAGCCGTCTGATTAAAATATATGTCAACAGACATTTTCAAAAACAAAAATGTTGTATAGATTGTCTCCCGCTCCCAGCTAGGGTGTAGGGGTTTAGAGTTTTACGCTTTGGCGGGGGCTTCTTTCGCGTCTGAGACCATGGCGGAATGGCGCAGAAAGTGCTCTTTCTCGGAGAAGTCTCCTCAGTTCTTCAAAGTCTATTTGCCTAATCATTGCTATCAGCAACTCGTAATACCTCTTTCCCTCTCTCTCTCTCTCTCTCTCTCTGTGTTCTATCATTTTAATAACTCTTTATAAAAAAACAGAGTTTTTGTTCTGCACACTACTGATTATGGATATATTCGGTAGAGTTTATTTTAAATTTTTTATTTGATTTTTTTATTTATAAGTTGAAAATATTTAAAATTTTTAAATTTTTTACTTTTATAAGTTAAAGACATAAAATAAAATAAAAACAAAAAAGTCAAAAAAAATTTTTCTGTTAAATAAAAGCCAAGTTAAAAAACTCCATCAAACGGCCGGCCTTACAAGCTATTGCCTCACAGAGTCCATGTTACGGCATGTTTGGAGTATATTTTTAATGGCTGTGTATTATTCTGAGAGCCACAGAAATCGAAAACTTTTTAAAATTTTGTTTGGTTGACCTTTCTCCGAGTTATATACTTTCTCAGGAAAGACCCATAGTGTTTTCTGCTCTATCCTTTTAGTCCAGTAAAATGCAAAATGACTTAAAACATCACCATGTTTGGGAAAGCTTGAGAAATCAGTTCCCTGAAACATGTTTTTCTGAAGATTATAATTTCTTTTTTTTGGAAATACAGTGTTTTCATTCATTTTGGTGCTCTTGTTTGGAATATATAAAAAAAAAAATTAGAGTAATGTCACTGCCATTTTAGTACTCTTGACTAATTTTCTGAGAACAATTTTCTGGGAGAATAGTTTTTTTTTTTTTTTGGCCTATCTAGTCTACAATGTAGAGTGTAATGTCACTACCAATTTTCTTCCTCTCCTTCCCCACCCCCCCCCCCCCCCCCCCCCCCCCCCAAAAAAAAAAAAAAGTCCGTTTCTGATACTAACCAGTTGTGTTTAGTAACCTAAAGCAATCCTTGATTTTTGCATATTTATTTATTCATTGCTATTTTCTTGTAGCGAATCCCGCCAGAATTCATCAAGTATTTCGATGGTGTTTTACCTTACAAGTCTACAATTATAAGTCCTGCAAAAAGATCATGGCAGGTAGATGCAAACAAGGTCAATGACAATTTCTATTTCCAGAAGGGTTGGCAGCAATTTGCGCACGATAATTCACTAGAATTTGGAGACTTCCTCATATTCTACTACGGAGGCAATGCAAATTTTTTGGTCAAAATATTTGGAAAAAATGGTTGTCAAAAGGTCACTGATCCTATTACGAGGGAGACTCACAGAGAAGCCAATAGCGAGGAACCTACTGAGGAAAATTTACGTCTGGGAGTTCCAATGGCGATTCAAGAGGATGACAGAGCTCTTAAAGTAGCCGGCAAATTCAAGTCTGAATTTCCATTCTTCAAAGTTGTTATAAAGCCTGCTTATATTTATAATGGGGTTATGGTAAGGTCACGAACCCAGCATTTTTTGTAAAGCCTAATATAGTTTGACGACATCCACAAATGGTAATACACTAACTTTCTACTTATATTTTTGCAGAATATACCGACGAGCTTCCTCAAGAGCTACATGGAGAAGGATAGACAGAGTGTTACACTTCAAGTTTCGGGTAAGTCGTGGCCTGTGAAATTGGTCAGAGGTAAAGGAAACATTTGCAAGTTCGCTAGGGGTTGGCTCACATTTTCCAGGGAATACACACTAAAAGCAGGCGACATTTGTGTCTTCGAGCTCATTGAGAGACATGATTATGTTCTGAAAGTTTCTTTTTCCAGATGTTAGATTGAGTCATTGTCTACAGTTGAGAGCAAATTTTATACTTGCTCATGGTTGTTCAATGTATGTGTTCCACTCAATTTTCATTTCCAGTAGTGTGGACTTGTTCAGTTGAATGCATATGTAATCCCTCAATTTCATCTCTCTCCTGCCCTTTATCATGTCTGGTCACTCTTTGCTTGTCCAAATCTTATTCCTATTGCCCTAAATTTCTTTCAGTCCATAGGCTCAGTTAGTTAATTGGACATTTTCTTTTCATTATTGAAATAAATCAATTAAAAAAAAAAGGTCTGTGACAAGAACTAGGCGAGGGAGTGCAGGCTGGACGTTTGTTTGCAGCATGAGATTAGAGGGTTTTTATCAAATTTGTAGGATAACTGACAAGATTATATATTCTGAGGCCAAATTTTTTAACAGAATTTTTATTACTGTTTTTATTTAGTGTGGGATAAGGAATGGCAAAAAAATAGAATGCCGATTATCTTTTACCATTGAATTGCTTAGAGAAGAAAATCCTTAACCATGGGTATAGCTAATGATATTATTCCCATTTCAATCCCGTAGTTCTAAAAGGTGAAACTTCTGTTTTTGATACATATAATCTGTAAAGATCTTAAACAGGTACATCAATTATCGACCCCAACAAAAACCAACCTGTTTGTTTGAAGTAATTAAGAACATTAGAAACATAAGCACCAGTTGGGCATATTCATATTCCCTTATAAGCAGGCTTCCGCAACAATGGTGGAACATAGGACGGAGTCAAGGGGACAGGTTCATCCACAACGCGATATACAAAAACGTCTAAGATGACAGGCTTGGAGCTGCCTTTTCCCTCCTGAGCAAACTCGAAGATGCAGACATCATGTTCTTCCAAGTTGTTGTCCATAACAAACGTGCCCCATCCTTTGTGAACAATAAATCCTACAGATCTGTATCGAATTTGCGCTGCCCATTTTGTCTTGCTTGGAGGGACTCTCAGCTGAATCTCCTGAGACTTGCTGTGGAAATGCTCGACTGCCCAGTGTCTGGGGATCGTCTGCATCCAGATATATGCTAGCCAGGTTACATAATTTTGATCCGCAATTGATCACAGTCGAAGAAATTGATGCACATTACGGTTGCAAAATCAAGAGAAAACCAATGCAGTTCTAGCAATGTAAGAACAGGAATGAGATGCAAGAAAATACCAATAGAAAAGCCTTGTAGACATGACTTGGCTGCAGACTTATGAGAACTGAAGGCAAGTCAGATGAATGTCTGGTGGCCAATTGATAGGTTTTTGCTTCTCTTCCTCTGTAATCTGTCGCCTATTCCACAAGAAATACATTGGATACTAGTGTCTTCCATTTGATAGTCTGTTACTAACATCTGAATCAATGATTGACAGATTAATAAGAAGAGATCAAGAAGAATGGAAAAGAATGGAAATATTCAATTTTCTAAGAACAAAAATATAGGAGAATGTAAACCAGGTTCCATCTTTGGTGCTCGCAACGAAACAGAAGAAAATTCTCCCTCTTTTGTGTTCTGTTCCGATCGAAGAGATTTGTTACTTTGAGCTTCTTTCCCAATCTTTTGAACTGTTTCAAAGGGACGACGATTAAGTGGTTGATGGGCTATCTTCGATGCATTGTTGTTGCCTCTCTGCTGCTTCTTCTCATGATTTTGTTGTTCATCTTCATTTACATATAGAAACTCTAGTGATTCTTCCTC
This sequence comes from Euryodendron excelsum, assembly GCA_033060915.1. Classification (NCBI taxonomy): domain Eukaryota; kingdom Viridiplantae; phylum Streptophyta; class Magnoliopsida; order Ericales; family Pentaphylacaceae; genus Euryodendron; species Euryodendron excelsum. Next base: position 37,409,145 of record CM065385.1, on the reverse strand, counting down.
ACATGAATGAAACTTTTCCAAGACATCATGTTGATTTTTCTTCTTCTTTTGGTTATCAAATTTTTTACTCAGAACCCTTCTTTCTTCCCCATCAAATTTGGAGCCTGCTAGTGTGTGACTTTGATCTCCTCTTTGCTTCTTGAGCTTCCAATCTTGCAAACTATCTTCCTCATCTTCATCCACGTCTATTATTTCTATGGAGATCGCTCCCTCTTTCTTTTGCGTCCTATAAGCATTATGTGAACATGGTTCTCTGGGCCTCTTCACAAAGTAAGAACCTTCTCTCTCACATCCACTTGCATCGAAAATCAAGACATTGAAAGAGGAATTCCCATCATACCGAAAAACTAAGAAATCAGTTTCTTCCAATCCGTGATCTTGAGCAAACTCTTCCCAACCGTTCTGGAAGAATACATCGTCATTACTTCTAGCAAGTTCCGCGATCCATTGATTCCCACTTGGACCTCTAAGAAGGATCCTGTTTGACAATTTTTCTTTGAAATGCATCATAAACTTTTTAGGAATTCTCTGCAAGACAACAGAAGATACGAGAATGGAAAGGGTTAATCGTAAGAAAATATGCCAATGACCCTACTGAGGGAAGATGTTTTTCAAGTGCAATACATACTACTCGATGCCTGAAATCACCAAGCATGATCTTGAAAAATTGGTGTCTATTGGATTCGAATTCATTCCAGTACTTGTATTTCTCCAACATTCTGCAACTCTCACAAATTTCTGCCATTTCTGAGACATGAAACGAATGAAGCAGAAAAAAAGTATGAGATTAGGATTAGCATTCGCATTCATATGGCATTGTTTGGTCATAATCCTTAAAAATACTCAAGTGGGGTTTTTCAGTTCAGTTGTTTTCTTCTTTAGCTTCATGCAATAAAGAAAAGAAAAAAAAAACTTAATACATCATTTCAGCGTGCTTTACTTAGGATATGAATACCCAACCTTGTTCTGGAGAATAGCGTAACAAATATCAATACGATGCTAATAATTAACAAAGAACACCAAAGCAAGTTTTCGAAGTAGTAAGGAAAGAATAAAGAACCACTCCAGTGGGCTTATATATGGGCAACCTCAAACACTATGAGATGATTCACAACTCCCATTTGAATCTGATCAAGCACTTTTGGATGGTTTAATTTCCATTAGCAAATCAACTGGAAAGTCACTGGTTCACAGGCAAAAAAGCTTGGAGCCATGATCTGACTGAGAGAAAGAGAGAGAGAGAGAGCTTAAATGGTTGGAAATGATTTTGTTACTCTCAGGGAATTTTTGACCATTTTGTTTCCTCTCCTCTCATTCCTTCCAAGATTAAGAAATGAGCCTCATATTCCCATCACCCCCACCCAGCAAAATATATCTATGTATATAGTTCTTGCATAGAGTGATAATTTTGACTTACCTGAAACTTAAAGACACTTTCGCAAGGAACTTGTGCTGAGATTGTAGGAGTCCTTATGGCCCGCCCTTCTTCATGCTTTTTTCCAATGACAGGATGAGCAACCAAGGACTGTATCTATGTATAAGAAGATGAATCAAGTGAGTGATGATTTTCTAGGGCAGGTGCATGAATCATCAGGAAGGACATCTGGAATTGCTTCTGGGTTCTTTTGCACTTTTAATGCAACCTACAAACTTAATGAATTGGATGCAAAAAAAGGGGTCTGTGAAAGTGATTCTTAGACCCAGTAGTGTTACTGTGCATTTTCTGAATGGAGCAAACTTAAACCTGCAAGCAAGCTAGCTGCAACCCACTTGAGATAATGTTGCTGTTCTTTAACCACTGATGATCTAGACACCTTCAAAATCAGATTTACATTCTTGGAAGTGTGACTTTTGACTGGAATTTTTATAGCTGAAAATGCAAGAGGTAAAAGCATGCTTCATTAGCAAGAAACCCAGGAATGGCAGTCCTTTTTCTTTTCTTTTTGTGAAAATATATATGGTTTTCTTATAATGGGTCTGACTGACTTTCAAATTTCAATGAGATGAATCGACTTGCATCCAACACATTAGATAATTTTAAAATGTGGCGCCATTTATTATAATTCCTCTGAAAGATGCAGCAGCTCTAATGCAAAATTTGAAAATTTTCAAGATTTTGGATTTTGGCCCATATTTGGATCATCCAGATTCCAAACACCTTCGAGTATTGGGTGAAAAACAAATAGTAACTGATGATGGGTTTCACTTTGTGGCTCCATGCTGACTTAGCAGAAATTATTCACTGTATGCCTTCTAATGGTTTGGATAATGTGATTGAAGAAAGAAGTGTTGAGAAAATACCTTTCAATTGGCTTTGATAATGCCTTTCATCTTGACTTAAAAAGTTTATGATCAACTCGTCATGATCAACCTTGGAAGAGAAATTGTTATTGCTGGAAGCATTTATTACTTCTATAGTTTTCAGAGGCAGACACCCAGCAAAATGAGAGTGATGAATATTTCTAAGAATAATTAAACTCCTGATACAGAACAAAAATTACTAGCATCGATTTCGGAGTAGAGCAAAATTTGGCAGATTGATGAGATATGCAATTCTAGGAATAAAATATTTTTATTTATTTATTTTCACTTTTAAGCCACTTGTTTTGTTAGATTTTCTAGAGTCTTTGTTTTGATAATTTCATATTTCGTGGTTTTCTAATTAGCTAATTGTCTTAGATGTTTAATTTCTTAGTTCTGTGGTTTCCTAATTAGCTAATTTTCTTAGTGTTTAGTTTTCTATTTGCTATTACTTGTTTGCTACTCCTCTTTGGCCTATATATAGAGACTCATTTTCAATGTAATGGATAACTTTTGATGATTAATTTAAAGATTATAGAGAGAGTTTTCTTTTTTTTTTTCAACTTCGGATATTCTGTGTGAATCAACCATCGTTCATGCCTTTTTTCCGGTATTCTGTGTGAATCAACAGATTGAAGAAGAGTTGGTTTCTGAGTATTTGTGTGCAAATCAACAGATTTAAACTGTTGGCCCAAATGGCAACCCAAGAGGGGGGTGAATTGAGTTTTTAAAAAATTAATAGCAATTAAGACTAATTAAAAATTAATCTAACCAATAGAACAGTGATCAAGATATATAAAATGCAATGTAATCAATAGGGAAATGAAAACATAGCAAGAGAAGGCACACCAAGAATTACCGAGGTTCAACCACAATTTGTGGTCTACGTCCTCACCCCAAGATCCTTTTGAAATCTTTTTCCACTATGCAATCTCCAATTACAAAATAGATATTGATTTACTAAGTGTTCAGCTCACTTTTACACAAGAACTTCTTCACAAGTTCTTCCAGACACCAAGTGGTTTTGTCCAAGATTCACTTCAACTTACAAGAGTTTTTCTTCTACAAGAGAACTTTCAAACTCTCACTTACAAGTGTATGAAGTTATACAAACGAAATACAAACTATCTATCAAGAGTGAATAGGAAAATAAAAGTTCACTTAATGCCAAAATGAAGACAAAAGAAATATTCAGATTTTCTCAGCTTGATCAGTCAATGGGTCTTGTTTTTCTTATCTCTCATCTATATAAATGTAGTTGGAAGCTTGTATATAAACACCTGTATTGATTTTGTCCATTGGTGGTTATTAGGGCTTATTTAATTCAAGTTCAATCCGTTATAACGTTAGAAAAACTAACCGTTATTTTTCAGGTGTCGATACTTGATTTTCATGTGTCGACACATCTAGTTTGCATTTTTCATATGTTGTCCACTGCCTCCATATGTCGACACTTGATCATTCTGTCTTCAAACTTTTGACTTTTGTTTTCATGTGTCGACACCTCATATTCATGTGTCGACACATTGCTTAGAAAACTTTATTCATTCTACCAATGATCAAGTTCAACTTCAGCAATACTATAAGATCTTTAAGGAGTCTTCTCTTTAGGGTATGATGATAGATTAAAGTATTCAATTTATCAAAGTTGTCCTCTATTCAATTTGGATTGAATCTATCATTAGATAATCATCTTTTCTAGGTTTTCAAACTGCCAGAACTTCATTCTATTAATCCAGAGCTCTTCTTCTTCATTGTTGAGCTCTCTCTTTCATTGTCGAGCTCTCTTTTATTGCCGAGCTCTCTCTTTCTGCTGCTAATCATTTTATTTTATTCATATAGAGCTTCATATTCATAATGTCTCATTGCCGAGCTCTTTCTTTTTGCTGCACATCCTTCTTTCTTCTTTAGAATCACTTCAATAAGTCTTTTATAAGCTTGATGAAGTCTACTCTTGAAGATCTTCATTTCTTTGAATACATATCAGCTTCATTGATTCTTTACATCCCAGATGAAGTCTTCACTTGGATTCTTTGTAGAAATTATGCAATTCTGATGAATTCTCTTCTCAAACATCTTTAATCTCTTCAAAATCAAGTCATCTTCAATTGATTTTTGCACACTTGATGAAGTATTCTTCTGAACACCTTCAATCTCTTAGAATTCAAGTCAAATTCATTGAGTCTATGCATACTTGACGAAGTCTTCTTTTGAACACCTTCAATCTTTTCGAATTCAAGCCATTTGTTTAAAATTGGAATAGGTGTCATTGCTAAGTTTGGTACATTTCGCTCGGAGACTCTAAAGCACGGAACTCTGTCATTAGAACTTAGCCCCTTGTGTATCCGACTGCGACATGTATTGATTTGACTAAGGGTTTTTTAAAAAATTAGGAGTCGCCAATTATAACTGTGATAAACACTAAGTTAATGCATTAGTAAAATAAACAAGATTTAGCGTTATAATCCGAAAATTAAACTCAGAGTTCAATTTAAAAAAACAAAAGCTCCTTCAAGAGAGGGTTTTTAGGATAACAAAACCTTTTTGGTAACTTAAATTGAAATAAAAGCCCTTTTTGAAAATAACTCCATATTGGATTGCATTTCGAAAAAAAATTTGAAATTCCATTTGGTTTTATAATTAGGGACCACTGATGCTTAAGAGATAAAAGACTTTTCAAAAAACACCTTTCAAGGAGCATTTTAATCACCCTTTGTTAACTCGCCAGAATAACCGGTTACCATGGTCCACTTTATATTACTTTAGAATCAAATGAGACTTTCAAGACATTTTGAGGAAATAATTCATGTTATGCAAGTTTTGGAAGAAGTTTGAAAAAAAAAAAAATCGAAGTTTTAGACAATATCGCTGCCTGCCTTTGGTCTAGAAACTTTGATTTGATTGGACATTATTGAAAAAGGGATTGGGGTTGAAATGTTATGACCAGCTCCCTTTCAGGTTGCTTACATATCAATTAGCGAGAATCAGACTCATTCGTCGTGTCGGGCAAGAGCCCGATGGAAAATAGGCGCCTTCCTTTGGAAGTTCTTCTTGAGACACTTGCTAGGTCTCATGATCAATGTCAAACTTTGAGGTCTTTGGATAATTTTCCTCTTGACCACTTTGAGGTCTTTTCTTCTTTGAAGACTTCTTTTGGTCTTGGAAGTTTTTCTTTGGAATTGGAAGTGAGGTGTTTTGAAAATGCTTTTGGATTGGCTCTAAGGGAGTTTTCAAAAAATTTCGGCATGAGCCTTTTTCAAGAGTGTCACTTACGTAAGTATTTTTTAAGTCTTGTTTTGAAATCCTAAGAGGCATGACTTTAGAATGTTTTGAAAGCATTATCCATTTTTCCCAGTGGTTTTTGAAAATGGCTTGTATTGGAATCCTAACAAGACATTGGGCTTAGGGAGTTTCGAGGTCTTAGATTTGTCAGATTGCTCCCATGGAAGTCCTAATCATAGGGGCAGGGATTTCTTAGGTTTGGAACCCATTGGCCATTTACTTTTTCGTAGCCCATCCTGCCTTGAAGATGGAATGTATTGAAACATTCCCTGTATGGGTTGGTTTTTCGTGAAATCAAGAGATAAGTTGGCTTGGAAAAATAGGTTATGAAAATTTTGAAAATTGAATGATCATGCCGAAAGGGTTCAAGAGCTGGAACCTTGAAGTATAGAAGCATACCAACCTATGGTTTGGGTGAGACCTAAGACATCAACTTGGTTGGGTTAGGTTAACCTATAGTTAAGATGACAAATCCTTTTTGACAACACAGGGTAAGGTTAACCTAAGGGGGGTGAACTAGGGTCAAGTTAACCTAGGGTTGGACAACTAGGATCAAGTTAACCTAGGGTTAGGTAACTAAGGTCAAGTTAACCTAGGGTTATGTAACTAGGGTCAAATTAACCTAGGATTAGGTAACTAGGGTCAAGTTAACCTAGGGTTGGACAACTAGGGTCAAGTTAACCTAGGGTTAGGTAACTAGGGTCAAGTTAACCTAGGGTTGGACAACTAGGGTCAAGTTAACCTAGGGTGAGGTAACTAGGGTCAAGTTAACCTAGGGTTGGATTGAAGTTGGTTTTAAAAATTGGTTTAATGCATTTTTGGAGAGAATTTTGAAGGACAAAACATGCTATGCAAAGGACTTTGGGGGACAACCCTTTTGAAGATCATTTCCATAAAAATTTTGACTCTAGCCAAGAGCATGGTTTACATGGTTAGTGATTGGAGACCATTTCAAGGAAGTTTTCCTTATAGCCATTATAACCACTATCTTGACAAGAGTATAAGGAGTCAAAAATTAACATAATGATGGTAAGTTTTGGAAAATCATTTTTGATGCAAAGA